>CM031597.1:28361629-28374473 GCA_018398815.1 Conus ventricosus
AGAGAGAGAGGAGAGAGAGAGAGAGAGAGAGAGAGAGAGAGAGAAGAGAGAGAGAGAGAGAATTCTGCACAGAGTGAGTGTGAAGTAATGAAGACGATTAAAACAGAGACAGAGGCGTGCGTGCACGGAAGAAGAACACAACACACAACACACACACACACACACACACACACACACACACACACACACACACACACACACACACACACTAGTACGTCCTCTGATCCGTAGGAAAGACAATTGGAATTTTTACTCTCAGGAATTCGTAGTGTCTAACAAGGTACTCGGAACTCTTCCAACTCCTGATCCATCAGGACACTTAGAGGTAGACAAAACAAAGGTCACCATTTACAGGCCTTCTCTCGTGATCAAGAATTATTTATCGCCTTGACTGAATATGTCAAGCGATTGACAAATAGTAAAATGAACACTTAAACCGTTTCGGCCAAAACATGAAGATTCGTCACAGTGGACGGTTGCTACCTATAATCGAGGATCATAAAAGTAATCACACAAATCTTGGCATTCCTTACCTCCTCTTGAATACAATACCGGTTGTGTTATCAAACGAGCTGGCTGCTCGATGCATGTCAGATTGACCCCCCTGATTTAGCTCTCAACCCAATCTTGCATAAATGATCAAATACGCATGCTGACACTAGAAAGCTCTGAAGTGAATCGACTGGGAAATTTCAGCGAAGACAACGACCTTTTTGTTGAAATCGTTTGCTCCCCACTCTGCGGAATTGGCAAGGGTTATCCTACATTGCACAATTTTACAGCCTTGTTTGTCTGGTCTCCCTTTCTTTCAACAAAACGCATTGTCCACAATAGATCTTGTCAGGTTAAAAAAAATAGCAAGGGAAAGGGACACGCCTGTCTATCACAGCAAAAAATACAGTTTCCTATTCTCAGTGTATAGGTCAAGCAAAAAGGACCTAGAGAGTAAGTATTTGGTTCAAAACGAAAGCCAGAGCAACAAACGCCATATTGACTGTCTGTATTTCAGGGGCCTCAATGTAATATGTCACATCCATAGTTTGGCATTCTTTCTCTCTAATTGAACTGTTAAGCTGTCTGATGGGACACAGTTGCTGTGGGCGTGCGCCTACCAGTGGCCTGTGCTTCGTATGAATCATAATCAGCAGCAAGGTCGCTCACGCTGAAAGTGAGTTCTCACACAGATTATCTCCCTTGCAGATTTTCTGAACATCAACATCATCTACTTCAGACAAAAAGTCAAGCACTCTAACTTTACCTTTAGTCTCCAGCAATCCACCGTGACCGGTGCACCCTCGTTGACAGATTAAACAGGGATCCCTTGCCTAATTGTAGTTTAAAATTGTATTATTTCATGGCACCATTAGAAGACTTCAGACAACCTCTCAAGAGGCGTCACAGTTTTCTTTCCTTGACACTAGGTTTGAACAGACGAGCAAAGGTGTCTTTATTTATTAATTAAATCTGTACGGCAAATCTTATCCACAAATGAACCCCATATTGGAGTTTACCCGACATGAAGACCTAGTTGCAACAAATTATTTCCAATCTCAGGAGTGCACCTTTGATGCTTTTCCATATCACACAATTAGAAGCGCAGATATACTATATCAAAACCCATCTCATCCTACTCCATAGCCACCGTCCCTACCCCTCCGCCTGTCTTCCCTGCTTATGATTCAAATAATTAAAAAAAAGAGCCAAAGTCAAGCAGAATAAAGATGGCGTCTGCTGATCCAAGCATCCACATGTGATTCTAGCCATCTTCTTTTCGCATGCTTGGAGCCATTCTAGTTCCAGCCATTTTTTTCTTTATTTTTTTCTTTTTGTTTGCTTCCTTGTTTGTTTGTTTGTTTAGCTTTTCACCATTCTGCCATTTCTTCGTTTGTCTGTTGTTTTGCCCCTCTCTTTTCTCTCTCCCTCCTCCTCTCTCTCTCTCTCTCTCTCTCTCTCTCTCTCTCTCTCTCTCTTCTCTCTCTCTCTCTCTCTCTCTCTCTCTCTCTCTCTCTCTCTTTCTTTCTTACTTCTTTCTTTGTTTCCTTTCTTTGGTTTGTTCGTTCGTTTTTCTTTTCTTTCCTTCTTTTCTTTTTCTTCGTTACTTCACCAGTATTTTCCTTGTCTGTCTCTCTTTGTGTTTTTTTCTTCTCTTCCAGTCTTTTTACACACTGTTAGTGGGTTTTATTTCCCAACATATTACGCGTTAGTCTACAGTCGTGGGGAAAACAATCAGAGCCAAAGAAAGAAATGGAAATTAGTATGTCATCTGTTTTCCAACACTAAAACAAAAGAAAAATTCTGTAAAGGAGACAAAATCATAAAGAAAGGAAAACCCCAAAACAGGAAGAACAGAAAAAACGTTGAACGGAAATACAACAAAAGACAAAACCGGTTTGACAAACAGAAAAATCTATATATATAAAAATAATTCAAGAAAAATCAACAAGAAAAATTGCAAACGACAAAACGGGAATAGTAGGAAATGGGGACGGGCGCGACGCCACACACACGACAACACAACACACACACACCACCACACACACACACACACACACACACACACACAAACACACACACACATACGACAGAACATCGCGCGCTACGCACGAGCACTTACTCTAACAACACACATTCACTAATCCCCCTCCCCCCCCCAAAAAAAAAAGCGCAAATAAAACATATAGTCTGTGCCAGGTTTAAACAAAAAACATGATCTAAAAGGGATTTGAGAGAACATTGACCTCTGACAGGGTTAAAGGATCCTAATTAATCCTTTGAAATAATCTACTCCATCAGAATGTCAAAGTTTTCAGCTATGGGTCACTATTCCATCTTTCACAAGTTTGTTAAAATCCGTTCCGTGGCTTTACCGGATTGTTCCTGATTCCGCCCTTTGACCCCCATCTGTACCACAGATCAGCACCATAGTAAAATTAATTCATTTTTGTGGTGACATTTCCTTCTTTTCACTAGCTCGTTCACATTAGTTCAGACCATTCTGTTGCGTAAGTCTTGCTAGTGGCCTGTCGTGGAGACGTAATTTCCTTCGCGGGAGTAATAACTAAGAAACTGCTCGGGTTACTTTATATGCAATTCCACTATCCCTATACCATGACTAATGTGACATTAAGAGAAGTAGAGGGACTGTTTCGCAGAAGACTACGGATAGGGAAACATCTGACCTCTAACTAAACAGTACCAACTGACTGCCAACTATCTTTGTATGTCAATGTCACGCACGAACTGACACAGTCGCTCGGTGACATATTGTGGAGTGTGGCCCGTCCAGTGCCAGGTGGCAGGTGACCGTGAAGTTGGCGTGAATCCTGCCGGGTATTTGCTTACCTGCTAACTCTTGGAGGGGGAGGGAGGTGAGTGTTCAAGCTCGTCGGAATTGTGAGGGTTTTTTTGGTGTAAACTAACATCGTGAATCTGGAGTTCTTCGATGTGGATGGCGAATTCCGTGAATGTGAGTGCTGTCCTTGTGGGTTTCCCGAGGTGAACTCGGAGAGTCAGTGGTTGTGTCTGCAAGTTAGTACGAATGGAGGCGTTATCCGCGAAGGTTGGGGTTGGCCTCGTAGCTCATGTTTTTTCTGTCCGGTTTTAGGGCAGGAGTCTTGTATGCCCTCGACCGACTTTGAGGTGTGGCTACCAGAGAAAGACGGTCGGTGTTTCGGTGTTAAGCGACGGGTTTCTGCACGTACCAGGGCGTCGGCTGTCTGGCTGTGTTCCGGCGACTGAGGGTGTCGTCCTGTGTGTCGTCCGCGGTCATTGAATGTCCGGTGTGTGGTGTTCAGCGAGGGTCTGCACGTACCAGGGCGTTGGCTGTCTGGCAGTGTCCCGGCGACCGAGGGTGTCGTCCATTGGGGGTCGTTTGTTGTTGTCCGAGGTGCGCGTGTTTCTCTCGCCCCCCCCCCCCTCTCCCCCGCGGTGAAAGTCTGGAGGCTGTGTAGTTGGTTGTTTGAGATATCATGGTTTCATCAACTTTTGTGTTTCATGTTCCCGGAACGGGAAGGTTTTCCTTTTATTTGATTTTTATTCGCAAGATTTCATTTTATGTGACTTGGCTACAGAGTAGGAGATTTAAATGTGCGGAGTTGAGAGGAGATACTGTGAACTTAAGTTCGGGGGAAAAACGTACATATGGGAATGAAGTAATGTGCATCCGGTTCTACACTGATACAGATAGGTGGTATGTGTTACAGCGGTAGTGATGTGCTAAGACAAAATGGTTGTACGGGGTGTGGTCGCTGGTGTACTGGAATATACTGGTTTCAAGTTTGATAAAGATTGGTTATTTTACTGAGCGTGTACGTTGGTATCGGAGGACGGAATTTTAATATTTTGGAGGACTGTCCGGCGGGGCAGGCCAGGTACGGAGGGCAGACTGCTTGTGGTTGTGGTCTGCGCGTGTGTGGTTTACCGATAGGTTACGAGTGTTGATACCTCGGATAGACAGCGTCTTGTAGAAGTTCACTTTTGGTGTTTGCGCTCGGAATTAAACCAGGGTGGATGGGGGTAAGGGGAAAATTAAGGTTAGTATATTTGTTATAAGATTTGTTTTCTTTTTTTTTTATTTATTATTAAAGATTTGCAGGTGAATTTATGATTGTGTTAAATACTATTAGTAGTATTTAGTTAGATTACTTGGTATGGTTATTACGATTAGAAATAGAAGGAAAAAATAGCAGATGATAATAATAAAAGGTATGTGATATTGGGAATTGTGCTCAGAGCCTACATTTGGTGTATATATGTATTTGGGTTTTTAAGTCGACGGGGGTGCGTCAGTATTCACAAAGATGTTTTTCCGCAGCATTGTGTGTGGCAGTAGTCCAATGTATGCAGCGTTCGGAAATCTTGTCGTGATTATGAATTGGGTGATTGACCAGCGCTTGATAATTTTCCGATGACAATTTGTAGGATTAGGATTGGCTTGCTAAGAATGTGGATATACGGGTTCAATTCTATTATTTTGGTTTGCTTGAAAATGCGTTTGATTCTATTAAGCATGTTACTGAGGTAATCGATCCTGAATGTGACGGACTGTCGTCACTAACGGTCGGATTGTTGTTTGTCGTTGAGTGAATATGATTTTAATCTATTGAATTATTGTCTGGAGACCTCGATGGAAATGAAGTCGTGGGATGTAAATGCAGGAAGTGTAATCATTTTATGATAGGAACGGTTATAATTATGTGTGTGGCTGTGGATGGAGTGCTCTCTGAGGAGTCAATGAATTTGGTTTAAATGTGTATGGAACATTTTACTGGTTTGAGAGAATATGATGTCCAGGTGGCTGGTTGTAAAAGGTCATTATTTAAAATTCCAATTATGTCGCACTTTGGGTTGATCATGTAAACACTTAGAAAATTCCTTAAATATCCTACACCTCCTAATACCATACAACAATATGTAATTCCTATATCTATTTCACTTTAACTTATAAAACATACACTTCCCACTTTATTTATTAACTTATTATTTCTAATTCTAACCATACATTCCAAAATTTCTATTCTCTTTTTCTTCATAATTATTTTCTAAAAACCCTATTTTATATTCTAAACATCAACCCATAAACTTTTTTTTTTTTTTTACCCCCTTTTTTTTTTTTTTTTCTTTTTATTTTATTTTTTTCCCATTATTTTATTTTTTTTTGTTTTTTTGTTTTTCCCGTTTTGTTTTTCATTTTTTCCCACACATGGGGTGTGGGGGCTGGGGCGGGGACGGGGCCCCCCCCCCCCCCTAGGCAAGCGTCTTGAGGGCCACCGCAGTATTCCATCAGGCGTGTGATTCGCGGAGTGTGGTGGGTGCCCGCGCGGTAGGAGGTACCGCGTTCTTCGGACTGTGTCACAACGTTCATCTCCTGTTTCGTATCAAGCGCGTCATGTGAAGGTTTGGTGTTTGGCGGGTGCATTAGTGTGAGGGCGCCGTCATGCAGACCGACGTTTTCATACACCATATCGGGAAACGCTGTGTTGCCGTTGTTTGTTTTTTGTGCCTCTGTGTTGTGTGTGTTTTGTTTTTTTTGGAAGAAGTTTTTTTTTTTTTCTTGCCTGTCGTCAAGTACCGCCAGGGACTTCGGATGAAAGTATTGAAAATATGACATTGGGTGCGCGGTTACCTGAACAATTGCGTGTTGAAATTATTTGGGGGTTGAGCTTTGGTGTCCGATGGTTTGATACCGACCACATAAAAATTAGTATAAAGAATACATTTGAAAGAAAAGCATTGCGTGGGCATCTCGGGTTTGTGTTCGTATCAACCTGCTTGATATTTCATCCCGGGATTACCAGGTGATGTGATTTCACCCTTGTCCCCTCTGGTATTGGCTTTAGTGGCTGAGTGTGTATCTGTTGCCTCCTGAAGGAAGGGTCGTTAAAATGGTATGTGTGCAGTACTGCGTGCACTGGTATGCAGAAGGGGCCATGCGTTGATGGTCGGGTATTGGAACATAGTTGGATTGTTTTGGGGTTTGTTTGGGGTTTTTTTGCCTGTGTGGTTGGATATTATATTGTGGTTCTGGTGTTTTCATCTGCCCATTCTTTGGGTGAGTGCGTGTGTGAATGCAAATAAAGCCTTCTGTTTGTGCACCGCCTATTTTCTTTTTGTGTGTGTGTTTGTGTGTGGCGTTCTTACTCAGTAAAAGGGGGAAGGGGTGGTTATAACGGGGGATATATTACTACATATATCCCTGTTACTGTCTTATACAGTGACAGTCATCCATTTTTGAAGTTACAAGAAGCCTGGCAAATTATTGAGCCGTCAAACAAAGTTAAGGAAAAAAACTATGAAGAAAGATGGATATGGTGCTGATGAACAAATAGGAGGAATAAAAGCAAAGGAGATAAAAAAAGGAAAATGAAACCAGAAAGTGAGGAGAACAGTAAACAAAAAAACCAACACTCTGAAAGACAGAAACGAAGGGAAGATGGAGAGTGCCAAAGCAGGGAAGAACAGAGTGAGAAGGAGAATGACAGTAACATTGCGCACAGATGAGAAAGAGCGTTCGTAGAAAGAAAGAAATGAAAAGAATAACAGTAAAGATAAACAGTCCTCTGTGTGTACATTCTAATAGGGAAACAAAGGCTGGGGAAATATTAGGATGGAAAACAGGGAGTTAATCCGGCCTGGGGTGGGGTGTGTGGGGACCCATACAAACAAAACACCCTAACTTATCTCCCCTACTCACTACACCCCCCTATCCTCCCGTACATCCTTAAAAATCCAACAAATAATTTCCCCACGGCCTTATTAACCTTAACTCCTTACCCCCCTTCCAACAACACAAACCCTAGAACCCACACCCCACCCCAACCCCCACCCCCCCCCCACCTCCCCACCACCCCCCCCCCCCCCCCCCCCCCCCCCCCCCCCCCCCCCCCCCCCCCCCCCCCCCCCCCCCCCCCCCCCCCCACACTCCCGGGGGGCTAGGAGCTCGGGCCCCGCGTTCATCGCCGGGCCCGGGCGCGTGGGCCCATGACCGGCCTGGCGGAGGGCACGGCGTGAGAGAAAGAAAAAAAGGACAAGCCCCGGAAGAAGAAAGACAGAAAAGAAACAAAAATTGGAAAAAAGCAGACTTTGAAAGAAAAGCAGTGGAAAAGAAAGCTAAAGAAGGAAAGTGGAACATAAAAGAAATTACACAAAGGGGGAAACTACTTCTGTAGTATGAATGAGAGACAACAGAAAAGAAAGCAAAAGAAGATAGAAAAATGACCAAAGAATAAAGAAACAAAAAAATGGAAAATTTCCAAAAATATCCAGCAAGAAAAAAAGTAGGAAAAAAAGAAGTGGACGAAGAAAACAAAGAAAGGAAGGAAAGGGGAAAAATAATCTCGAAAAAAACCTCAAAAACCTCGTGTCAGAAACAGTGAAGTCAGCGATTTCTTGGCAGATACTTTGAAGAGACGCATATGTTCCACCCCAAATGTATTCAACTGTCAACAACGCTTTGCCTCTAAAACATTCTGTCACAGAAACAAATACAGATCTTGAATGTGGTATATATCGTGTAAAAAGATAAAGATTAAGCAATACCAAGCAAAAAGAAGAGAGAGAGAGAGAGAGAGAGAGAGAGAGAGAGAGGGACGAGAGTGAGAGAGAGAGACAGACAGACAGACAGTCAGACAGGACGGAGAGGACAGAAGCGACGAGAGAGAGGGAGACACAGAGAGAGAGAGAGAGAAGATGAGAGAGAGAGAGAGAGAGATGGGGGGGGGGAGAGAGGCGACACGAGAGAGAAAAAAAGAGAGACAGAGAGAGAGAGTTGAGAAGGAATCGACCAGCAATGAGCGTTATTTCCTTTATATACTAGACTCTGGTTATTTTTTCATCGTGTGTATCCTTGTAAAGGTTTTCACTCTTATTGAGAAGACAGAGGATTGCATGATGTTGATCTGTTCAAACACAGCACACACCACACACACCACACACACTCACACACACACACACACACACTACCACACACACACACACACACACACACACACACGCGACGCGCGCGCACACTACAAACACACTCACACACACACACACCAACACATCACACACACACACACAACCACACCAAACAACACAGAATTCTAAATTTAACGCGTTTAAAAAAAGCACTAGCTCGAGCAGAATAGAAAAACAATCTTGAAGGAATTATGTGGGGGAAAACGAGGACCTCTGCCAAGGTACAACAGAGGCTGAATAAACCCCTGAAATCATTTGACGCCCATAGATCAGGAGCAAATTTCTATTGGATTCGGTTGTTGGGCAAAACCCTCCATCGCTCCACCATGGTTTCGTCGATCGATCGGTGTTGTAACTTTCGCCGAATTTGTTTCCTGTTTCTCCCTTTGACCTCAATCAATTCCACCGATCTGCACCAAAGTCTATGAATATGTTTGCGGGAGTGACCTGCTAGGTTTTTGACCAGCCTTCGTTAAAATGAGTCAGAAGTCGTTACTAGCTGACGTGAGAGAAGGAATAATTACCTTGCGGTAAGAGTAATAAGAAAGTAAGCATCCTGGGTTTCTGCATAGCAATATTACCCGCCATGGAAATGTGATTGAGAGAGGCAGAGACTTTTTCTTTTGCAAAAAGAAACATCTCCTTTCCCATCTCAGGCACCGTCATCTGACCAGAATGTGTTCTTTGTTGTCAATCTTCTGTAGGTTATTACAACAGTTTGACAGATAGTGAAACAAAACAAAAAAGAGAATATAAGAAAAAAGATCAGATGAAGGAAAAGATGGGGATGAAGGTGAAAAAGTTTATTAAAAAAAGAGAAAGAAGGAAAGGAAAGTAAGCATCGGAGAAAGAAAGGTGAGAAGAGAAGGAAAACGAAACAAAAAAGAGGAAGAAAGAATGGGGAAATGATGTAGATAAACCTTGACAGAATACAAAGCACGAAAACAAAATGACAGTAAACACCAGAGGAGAAAGAGAAGAAAGAAACAAAGAACAGAGAGAAAAAAAACAAGGCAAAGACAAACAACCTCTATGCGCATTTTCTGAAAGAGAACAAGGGTAAGGAGATGCTGGGGTGAGGAAAACACGGGAAAATTGGTAATGGGGAGGAGGGGGGTGGGGGGGGGGTGGGGTGTGTGGTATGACGTGAAAGGAAAAAATTGAAAAGACATGAAAATAGATGGAAAATAAACAAGAAAGCAAACACTGAAGAAAAAGGGATGAAGGAAACATGGAAGGAAAAGGGAAATAATGTAAAAACGGAAACACAGGGGAAGCTAGTTTTAGAATACGAATAGCAGGCAGAGAAGGAGAAAGAGAGACAACAAGAAAGAAACAAAAAGAAGACAGAAAGAAAGAAATAACACATGTGCACGGTAAAAAAATATAAAAAGTAAAACAAAAAATAAATAAATAAAAACAGAAAAAGGGAAGGAGAGAGAGAGAGAGAGAGAGAGAGAGAGAGAGAGAGAAAAGAGAGAAGAAAGAAAGAAAGAAACAAACAAACAAACAAACGGGGGAGGGGGGAGAGGGTAAAAAAAGACAGAAACAAACGAACGAACAAAGAAACAAAGAAAGAAAGAGCGAGAAAAGAAAGAATTTTTTTTAAAGACGAACAGACACAAAGAAGGAAAAGGAAATTCTCCAGAGAATGATCTGTGTCAGAAACGTCAATTTCCTGCTGAGACAATGAACGAACGACATCTGTTCCACCCCCAAATGGATCAGTCGTCAACATGCTTTGTCTTGACATGTTCCGCACAGATAACCGGTTTTGAAATGCAGCGAGATCGTGAAAGAAAGAAAAGAAAGAATGCCAGGAAAGAAAAGGGAAGCGTAACGAGAAATGGAGGAAGGACGAGGAAAAGGAAGAAAATATGGCAAAATATCAAAGAAAGACGAAGGGAATGAATGAAGAGAGGAAAAAGGAAGTCAGAAAGGATAAACATCCGGTAAAAGAGAAAGACAGAAGGGCAAGCACACAAAACAGAAAAATAGAAAAATGTGTTGATAAAATTCAGTGACAAAACACAGACCCAGAAGAAAGAATGGAAAAACAGAGGCAGAACGAAAGAGTTGATATGAAGGAACCACTAAACATGTGAACACGTGAAGACAAACAAGGAAAAGGGGGAGAAAACAACAACAACAACAACAACACACACACACAACACACACACACACACACACACACACACACACACACACACACACACACACACGAGAGAGAGAGACAGACAGACAGACAGACAACAGACAGATAGAGACAGAGAGAGACAGAAAGAGAGAGACAGAGACGGAGAGAGAGAGAGAGAGAGAGAGAGAGTAAGGGAGATAAAGAAAGACAGAGACGGACAGACAGACCAACAGACAGACAGACAGACAGATGGACGAAGATGGACGAATCTGATCGGTAATGATGCGGTTTTTTCCCGTATAAATTGAGCTCTGGTAATGTTTTTCATATTGTTTCTTTCAAAGGAGCTTAATCGTGCTGGGAAAACCAGGCATCATTGCGTAATCACACACACACACACACGCACGCGTGCCGGCACGCATCCCAATGTACTCGCAAGCACGCACGCACTCACACACACACACACACACACACACACACACACACACCACACACACACGCACACGCACACGCATACACACACATGCACACACGAACGCTCGCAAGCACACACGCACGCACGCACGCACGCAATCACACACGCACGCACGCACGCAAGCACACACACACACACACACACACACACACACACACACACACACACACACGAAGAGAGAGAGAGAGAGAGAGAGAGAGAGAGAGAGAGAGAGAGAGAGAGACAGACAGACAGACAGAACAGACAGACAGACAGGACAGAGACAGAGAGAGAGAAAGAGAGACAGACAGAGACGGAGAGAGAGAGAGAGAGAGAGAGTAAGGGAGAAAAAGAACGACGGAGACGGACAGACAGACAGACAGATAGACGGAGAGAATCTAATCGGCAATGATGCGGTTTTTTCCTGTATAAATTGAGCTCCGGTTATTTTTTTATATTGTTTCTTTCAAAGGAGCTTTAATCGTGTTGGGAAAACCAGACGTCATTGCGTAATATCACATACACACACACGCGCGCGCACACACGCGCGCGTGCGCGTGCTGGCACGCATCCCTATGTACTCGCAAGCACGCACAACACTTACACACACACACACACACACACACACACACACACACACACACACACACACACACACACGCATACACGCACGCACGCACGCACACGCGCACACACACACACACACCCCACACACACACACACACACACACACACACACACGCACGCACCACGCACGCACGCACGCACGTACGCACGCAAGCACACACGCACGCACGCAAGCACACACGCACGCACGCACGCACGCAAGCACACACATACACACGCGCGCGTGCGCAGAGAGTCACTTTATTTTGACAGGAAGTAGCCAAAACCAAACAAGGTGCATGCTCCAGTCTGATTGGCCAATGTCATCTGACTCTACCAATCACGTGGTACGTCAAAGCATGTGTCATAGTAGTTTCGCGAAGCAAAATCTCTGGCTGTCCCACTGATTATCCAGTATTGGCGAGATAATACTGAGCTTTTTCTTTCAATGTAGCAAATGCTCGATACTTGACGCTGTGTGTTTTTTTTTCCATGCAGCAAATCTTCAATGGGTAACTTGAGCTTTTCTTTCCAAGCAGCAAGTGTTTCACAGATAAGGCTGAGCTTTTATTTCGATGTAGCAATGGTTAATAGATAATACAGGGCTTCTCTTCCCATGCTGCAAATGATTCATAGATAAAGCGAGCTTTTATTTCCATGTAGCAAACGTTGAAATGATGAAGCTTTAATTAATCGATCATGTTTAATAAGTATTCCTCTTGCCTGTAGGGAAGATCACAGGATCCACCTGGCATGCCCCACAGAAGTGATGATCTGCCTTTGGGAGTCAGGCAGCCTCGGCTATCCTACCTTATAAAATAGCATTGACTCACGACGAAGATCTGCGGTTTATGTAGTATGACTCTTCTTTAGGAAGAAACTCTTGGGAGACCAGGACAGGAGGTCTTCAGAGAAGAAGCCTTTCTTATTCACGCGTTTTAGTCCTCGATGTTTTGCACTCTGAGGTAGCCTTAGAGTGGACATGAACAGAGATCAAGAATATGTCGAACTGAAATCTATTGACACGAAATTTACCTACAACAGAGATCAACAGTCTGTTGAACTTAAATGTTTTTAAATGACAGGGATGAAAACAGAGATTAAGCTTAAATCGATTGTTTTGAAATGGCCGACCCAAACAGAACAGTATGAAAATTTTAATGAACAGATTCGCGGTGAAAGTCGTATTT
>CM031597.1:28375473-28380473 GCA_018398815.1 Conus ventricosus
CATAAAGCCAAATTCCTGGAGAAGGTAGAGACTTTTCTTTTTGCAAAGAGAAACTCAACATCTTCTTCCCATCTCAGCACCGTCATCTGACAACAGAATGTGTTTTTGTGTCAATCTTCTGTAGTATTACAACAGTTAGAAAGAACACATCTTCTTCCCCATCTCAGCACCGTCATCTGACAACAGAATGTGTTTTTGTGTCAATCTTCTGTAGGTATTACAACAGTTAGACAGATAGTGAACAAAACAAAAAAGAGATAAAGAAAAAGATCAGATGAAGGAAAGATGGGATGCAAGGATGAAAAAGGTTAAAAAAAAAGAAAGAAAGAAGGAAGAAAGAAAGCATCGGAGAAAGAAAGTGAGTAGAGAAGGAAAACGAAACAAAAAAGAGAAAGAAAGAATGGGGAAATGATGTAGATAAACCTTGACAGAAAACAAAGCAACGAAAACAAAATGACAGTAAAACACAGAGGAGAAAGAGAGAAAAGAAACAAAGAACAGAGAGAAAAAACAAGCAAAGACAAACAACCTCTATGTGCATTCTGAAAGAGACAAGGGTTAAGGAGATGCTGGGGTGAGGAAACACGGGAAAATAGGATAAGGGGGAGGAGGGGAGGGGGGGGGGTGAAAGGAAAAAATTGACAAGACATGAAAACTAGATGGAAAATCAACAAGAAAGCAACCACTGAAGAAAAAAGGATGAAGGAAACATGGAAGGAAAAGGGAAATAATGTAAAAACGGAAACACAGGGGGAAGCTAGTTTTAGAATACGAATAGCAGGCAGAGAAGAGAAAGAGAGACAACAAGAAAGAAACAAAAAGAAGACAGAAAGAAAGAAATAACACATGTGCACGTAAAAAAATATAAAAAGTAAAACAAAAAATAAATAAATAAAACAGAAAAAGGGAAGGAGAGAGAGAGAGAGAGAGAGAGAGAGAGAGAGAGAAGAGAGAGAAAGAAAGAAAGAAACAAACAAACAAACAAACGGGGAGGGGGGAGAGGGTAAAAAAAGACAGAAACAAACGAACGAACAAAGAAACAAAGAAAGAAAGAGCGAGAAAAGAAAGAATTTTTTTTAAAGACGAACAGACACAAAGAAGGAAAAGGAAATTCTCCAGAGAATGATCTGTGTCAGAAACCGTCATATTTCCTGCTGAGACAATGAACGAACGACATCTGTTCCACCCCCAAATGGATCAGTCGTCAACATGCTTTGTCTTGACATGTTCCGCACAGATAACCGTGTTTTGAAATGCAGCGAGATCGTGAAAGAAAGAAAAGAAAGAATGCCAGGAAAGAAAAGGGAAGCGTAACGAGAAATGGAGGAAGGACGAGGAAAAGGAAGAAAATATGGCAAAATATCAAAGAAAGACGAAGGGAATGAATGAAGAGAGAAAAAGGAAGTCAGAAAGGATAAACATCCGGTAAAAGAGAAAGACAGAATGCAAGCACACAAAACAGAAAAATAGAAAAATGTGTTGATAAAATTCAGTGACAAAACACAGACCCAGAAGAAAGAATGGAAAAACAGAGGCAGAACGAAAGAGTTGATATGAAGGAACCACTAAACATGTGAACACGTGAAGACAAACAAGGAAAAAGAGGGAGAAAACAACAAACAACAACAACACACACACACACACACACACACACACACACACACACACACACACACACACACACACACACACACACGAGAGAGAGAGACAGACAGACAGACAGACAAACAGACAGATAGAGACAGAGAGAGACAGAAAGAGAGAGACAGAGACGGAGAGAGAGAGAGAGAGAGAGAGAGAGTAAGGGAGATAAAGAAAGACAGAGACGGACAGACAGACCAACAGACAGACAGACAGACAGATGGACGAAGATGGACGAATCTGATCGTAATGATGCGGTTTTTTCCCGTATAAATTGAGCTCTGTAATGTTTTCATATTGTTTCTTTCAAAGGAGCTTTAAATCGTGCTGGGAAAACCAGGCATCATTGCGTAATCACACACACACACACACGCACGCGTGCCGGCACGCATCCCAATGTACTCGCAAGCACGCACGCACTCACACACACACACACACACACACACACACACACACACACACACACGCACACGCACACGCATACACACACATGCACACACGAACGCTCGCAAGCACACACGCACGCACGCACGCACGCAATCACACACGCACGCACGCACGCAAGCACACACACACACACACACACACACACACACACACACACACACACACACACAGAGAGAGAGAGAGAGAGAGAGAGGAGAGAGAGAGAGAGAGAGAGAGAGAGACAGACAGACAGACAGACAGACAGACAGACAGACAGAGACAGAGACAGAGAGAGAGAAAGAGAGACAGACAGAGACGGAGAGAGAGAGAGAGAGAGAGAGTAAGGGAGAAAAAGAACGACGGAGACGGACAGACAGACAGACAGATAGACGGAGAGAATCTAATCGGCAATGATGCGGTTTTTTTCCTGTATAAATTGAGCTCCGGTTATTTTTTTATATTGTTTCTTTCAAAGGAGCTTTAATCGTGTTGGGAAAACCAGACGTCATTGCGTAATATCACATACACACACACGCGCGCGCACACACGCGCGCGTGCGCGTGCTGGCACGCATCCCTATGTACTCGCAAGCACGCACACACTTACACACACACACACCACACACACACACACACACACACACACACACACACACACACACACGCATACACGCACGCACGCACGCACACGCGCACACACACACACACACACACACACACACACACACACACACACACACACACACGCACGCACGCACGCACGCACGCACGCACGTACGCACGCAAGCACACACGCACGCACGCAAGCACACACGCACGCACGCACGCACGCAAGCACACACATACACACGCGCGCGTGCGCAGAGAGTCACTTTATTTTGACAGGAAGTAGCCAAAACCAAACAAGGTGCATGCTCCAGTCTGATTGGCCAATGTCATCTGACTCTACCAATCACGTGGTACGTCAAAGCATGTGTCATAGTAGTTTCGCGAAGCAAAATCTCTGGCTGTCCCACTGATTATCCAGTATTGGCGAGATAATACTGAGCTTTTTCTTTCAATGTAGCAAATGCTCGATACTTGACGCTGTGTGTTTTTTTTTTTCCATGCAGCAAATCTTCAATGGGTAACTTGAGCTTTTCTTTCCAAGCAGCAAGTGTTTCACAGATAAGGCTGAGCTTTTATTTCGATGTAGCAAATGGTTAATAGATAATACAGGGCTTCTCTTCCATGCTGCAAATGATTCATAGATAAAGCGAGCTTTTATTTCCATGTAGCAAACGTTGAAATGATGAAGCTTTAATTAATCGATCATGTTTAATAAGTATTCCTCTTGCCTGTAGGGAAGATCACAGGATCCACCTGGCATGCCCGACAGAAGTGATGATCTGCCTTTGGGAGTCAGGCAGCCTCGGCTATCCTACCTTATAAAATAGCATTGACTCACGACGAAGATCTGCGGTTTATGTAGTATGACTCTTCTTTGGGAAGAAACTCTTGGGAGACCAGGACAGGAGGTCTTCAGAGAAGAAGCCTTTCTTATTCACGCGTTTTAGTCCTCGATGTTTTGCACTCTGAGGTAGCCTTAGAGTGGACATGAAACAGAGATCAAGAATATGTCGAACTGAAATCTATTGACACGAAATTTACCTACAACAGAGATCAACAGTCTGTTGAACTTAAATGTTTTTAAATGACAGGGATGAAGAACAGAGATTAGCAGCTTAAATCGATTGTTTTTGAAATGGTCCGACCTAAAACACAGATCAACAGCTTAAACATGAATATTTTGAAATGAGACAGATTCGCGGTGAAGTCGATAGTCCGTATTTAAATCTTCGTGAATGACCTTTATCAACAGCTGAATCAACGCCATGCCTGCAGGGAATTTTCTGATGTCGCTTAGATCCATTAAAGGTCAACGTTAAGTTTCTGATATGACATCGACCTACAAAAGAGATTGACATTCCATCTGAAATCTTCTGGAATGCAACGGAGATTAATGATTTATGTAACTGAAATTTTCGAAAACGACACGAATTTTCAGAGAGACCAGTAGCTCATTTTATATGCTCTAGACTGACTTGGATCCTCTCAGATTTATAATCATCATAACTCAAAACTTCTAAATGACATTGCCTCACAACTGAAATAAGCCATTTGCGTGCCTTTTATCAACTGAAATGGCATGAAATTGTAACAGAGATCCACAGCCATTCATAGTTATTATAACTTTAAAACTTGTACAATGACATTGTCTCACAACTGAAATCAGTCGTCTGTGTGACTTCTATCAACTGAAACGGCATGGGTGTATTGCAGAAATCCACGGTCTGTCTGATTTATAACTTTTGAATTGGCAGGTTTTGAGAGCAGACATCGATTGACTTTCTGATTTTCACTTTCTCATATGACATGGACTCACAACAGAGATCAATAGTCTCTTTAACTCATATCTTCATATATGTCATGGTCTCACAACGGCGATAAATGGTCTAACACCAGCCATCAAGGCGTAGTAGTGAGCTAGACTGGATAGTCAGTGGATTAGATACCATAAAAGGCATTACATTTTTGTGGGATTTTTCAGCGCAGTTGTCCACCTAACTAGACCAAACTGTGCTCTCTGTTCAAATGGGAAAATCTGAACCCTACAGCCGATTTACAACCAGTTAAAGGATGCGTCTCTGAGAATGTTGATGAAACATCCTGACTAACTGCACACTAAGCATAATGTAGAAAATTTCACGGCTACGTTGTACACAAAGATGGACACTAACGTTCTTTCCAGATCATAACTAAAGAAAGAAAGAACGAAAGAAAAAGGCATCAGGGAGTTTGCAGCACATTGATTTCGATTACCAAGAGCTTGATATCAATAGTGTAATCCTGACTGGCGCCACGAAACTTGGTGAACCGCCAGCAGATGATTTC
>CM031597.1:28392973-28395473 GCA_018398815.1 Conus ventricosus
GTGTGTGTGTGTGTGTGTGTGTGTGTGTGTGTGTGTAGTCGTTTATATACAGTGCTTGCCAGTAGAAAAGAGTAAAAGCTGCTTTGACGCTTAGCTTCTGGCTGAGCTTGGTGTGTGTCTGAGCTGCAATGTGATGGAACTATCAGGTCACGTAACGGAAATCCCTCTGTATCTGAGCATAACAAAATTCTATGTGTTGTTGTTTCCTGAATTTTTCAGATGTTACAGACCTACACCTCTCCTAAATTGATATACGCAGTTTTCTGTTCTCGTGGGGGGAAAAACTGCATACCAAGGAATATTTGAATTCAGAATAAAAGTAAAGAGAGCAAGATAAAAGAAAATGAAAGAAGACTAAAATGACTGGACCATGAATGTTCTAATGAACAGAAACGAAAAGAGATTCTAGAAAAGGAAAGTGAGACAGAAACATGATGATGAACTTATTGGATAGTAAAAACAACCACCATGGTATTACTGCACATTTTCGGTTTATTTAAAACATCCCTCAGCTAGAACGCAGAGCTTGCCAATTGCTGACAATGATGATGAATGTAGTTGCAAAACAAATAAGATAACGAATGTCACAGTGTCAATCACTACCCATTCAGATTCCCCACAGCTAATTACGGTAAATCCTTATAATGTATGGTTATTACAATGCAGAGCTATTATGGACAGATTTGACTATCCCACATGCTTTGCATTAAGGAAATTGTCTTCCCTACGCAAGAGCAATCAAGGCCACTTCATCACGCTAATGCAGAGAACATTTAGTCGATCCATTCCTCCCCTTCATCCACCCCATACCCACACCCCCCTCTATTCCCACCCCCTGATTCACCCCTCTATTCCCACCCCCTGATACACCCCTCTATTCCCACCCCCTGATACACCCCTCTATTCCCACCCCCTGATTCACCCCTCTATTCCCACCCCCTGATACACCCCTCTATTCCCACCCCCTGATACACCCCTCTATTCCCACCCCTGATACCCCTCTATTCCCACCCCCTGATTCACCCCTCTATTCCCACCCCCTGATACACCCCTCTATTCCACCCCCTGATACACCCCTCTATTCCCACCCCTGATACACCCCTCTATTCCCACCCCCTGATACACCCTTCTATTCCCACCCCCTGATTCATTTTCTCATCCCACGCATGGCTTTTCTCTTTAATTCTTTAGAATACATTTCGTCCTTTTTTCAATGTGTTCGTAGGAGAGGTGGCTCAGGAGTGTACTTTATTTTTGTGTGTAGAGGGGGGGGTGGGCTTAATGTTGTTGTTGCTATAGCATTGGCAGCTGTGTGGCATCTTCAAGTTCAGCATATGCCAAGCAGTGTCTGCACTCTTCTGTCTTCAATGTTAGAAACAACGACGTTCCAGTTGCAGCCACTGGCCACTCTAATGTACTGTTAGTCGCCTTAGGCTTCATACAACAATTGTCCTTCAGAGTAAGGATGTAAAGAGACCTTTTCAGAATCAGCATCGAGTTTTCAGCGTTCCTTCAGAAAACCCATTCAGACAGATTAGTATTGTTTTGTTTTGTTTATTCCAGGTATGCATTTTTTTCGCTCTCAGCAACTCAGCTAAAACAAAGTATTAGTATGTTTGTGGTCTGGTTGGAAGCAGTAGGGGTGAGGGTGAGGAGAGTGAGGCAGAGGATAGATGGGGGGGGTGTACCTGTGTGAGCATGCACATGTGTATATATAGCACTTTCTCTCCTCTCCCTTTTCTCTCTCTCTCTCTCTCTCTCTCTCTCTCTCTCTCTCTCTCTTTCTTTCTCTCTCTCTCTCTCTCTCCCTCTCTCTCTCTTTGAAAGTATATTTATCTCATCTATATTCTTTTCTGTATTTCTTCTTCTTCTTCTTCTTCTTCTTCTTCTTTTTCTTCTTCTCTTCTCTCTCCCCTCTCTCTCTCTCTCTCTCTCTCTCTCTCTCTCCTCCTCTCTCTCTCTCTCTCTCTCTCTCTCTCTTCTCTCTGATTCGTTAAAGGGAATGGTTGTTTTTGTTTTGGGATGAGGTGGGGGATGGGACTGGGGTCTAAGAGGCGAGCAAGAGGAAGGGATAAGAAGAGTGGAGAGGGAAGAAATGTGGGGAAAGGGTGAGGAGTTAACGAATGAGCCAGTTCAATAGTGTAATCCTGATTGGCGCCAAGAGACCTTTTTTGCAAAAAAAAAAAAGGAAACATCTTAAAGTTCTTGTTGCTTTTCTGTGTACACACACCCCTTCTAAGGGGCTTGGCCCTTCTGGAATAAAATGTAATTGTCATTCTCTCTCTCTCTCTCTCTCTCTCCCCTCTCTCTCTCTCTCTCTCCTCTCTCTCTCTCTCTCTCTCTCTCTCTCGCTCTCTCTCTCTCTCTCTCTTCTCATCTACCCTCTCTCTCTCTTTTCTCTCTCTCTCTCTCTCTCTCTCCACACAACACACCACACACACACACACACACCACACACACACACCCCACAAAAACACACACACACACACACACACACACA
>CM031597.1:28400473-28412973 GCA_018398815.1 Conus ventricosus
ACCACGCACGCACGCACGCACGCACGCACGCACGCACGCACGCACCGCACGCACGACGCACACCATCTTCCCTTTTCTCGCCCATGCAGGAAACATTTTCTGCCCACAGTTTGATTCATGTTGCAGTTCAGTTTGTTTGTTTGTTCGTTTGCTTGCTTGTTTTGTATTGCACAACACAACAGCTTCGAGACTTCTTCAGTACAGAGAGACAATGACAATGACAATGCTTTATTGACATTAGTTAAACAACCCCTGTGCCAAGGGAGTTGCCAAACTCTGCCAACAATAGAAATGCGAGTCAAAAACAAGCATACACAGAAAACAGTTGAATAGTGCTAATAGCTAGAAAATGAAGAAAAAAGACCATTCATCAAATAATATTCTCGTCACAATAAATAACTTATTGCATAATCATGATCTACAAACATACCCTACATATCAAGGTTTTTTTCTCTCTAAATCGAAAAGCTTCCGCCACAAGCTTAGCAAATGAGTTTACAATGTTTACATTTTCAGAGGATAAAATACCAAAGAGGTTTTTGAGTTTGACCGAAAAACGACTTAAAGGCAGAACAACCATTTCTAAATTTATTATACTCTGGGCATCTAAAAACGAAGTGTTCCTCGTCTTCAATTTTCAGTACAGGAGAGAGAGGAAAGAGAGAGGGAGAGAGAGAGGGGGGAGAGAGAGAGAGAGAGAGAGAGAGAGAGAGAGAGAGGAGAGAGAGAGAGAGAGAGAGAGAGAGCAAGAGGGAGGTATTGAAAGGAAAGACAAGCAGACAAAGACAGAAAGAGATAGAGGGACAGACAGACAGGGAGACAGACAGACAAGTCAAGGGGGGGGGGGGGGGGGTTGGCACAGAGAAAGCGAGACAGATATTCAGACCGAGAAATAAAAACAAGCAGATGGAGCGAGAAAGGAGGAATTTACTCTGGGGTTTATATGAAAATCCCTCGAACTTTGAAAGCGTCAAAGCCACAGCCAATGCCCTCTCTCCATCTCCCCATCCTCACCCCGTTCTTTCTCAGTGAAACTGCTTACCCCATTCCCACCACTAAAAAAAAAAAAAAAAAAAAAAAAAGACAAAATACACTCTTCTCTTCCATTTGAGACGATCGAATGAGCCGACACGCTTTGTGCAGATGACATGAAGGTGCCGGAGGCTTGACAAACATGTTGACGATGTGAACGCACAAGAAACGCCATATGCGAGAGGCAACAGAAATTTTAAAACGAACAAACAAACAAACAAACAAACGACGTTGGCATAAGAAGATAGGAGAAGAGGGCCATTGCAATCACCCCAAGGTTTTGTAGTAACTCCAATACTGCCGTCATATCCAGCACCTTACTATTAAGTAGGAACGAGAAGAGGACCACCGCAATCAACCCAGTGTGATGTAATAACTCCAATACTGCCATTGTATCCTCTCTCTCTCTCTCTCTCTCTCTCTCTCTCTCTCTCCTCTCTCTCTCTCTCTCCTCTCTTCTCTCTCTCTCTCTCTCTCTCTCCTCTCTCTCATACACACACCCTACAATGACAGGCAAATAAAATGTGTGTGCAAATGCTGCACATCAATCACGTGCATTCAATTCTCTTGAAGACACAAGTTGAAAGAAGACATAAAATTTCAGATTCTGTGAGAGTGAGAGAGAGAGAGTGAGGAGGAGGAGGAGAGAGAGAGGGGGGGGGGGAGAGGAGAGAGAAGAGAGCGGAAAGCAAAGCTTATATTAACAACAAAAAGAGTGACAGATGAAATATTTGAGAATGCCAGAAAGATGCCTGGGGATTTCCTGTTCCATTTCGCAGTAAACACACGCATCTCGATCGACCTTCCAAACAGAAGTGTAATGGATTATCTGTAAATGTGTCAACGGACATTTACATGGAAAAAAAGGATTCTAAATGCAAAAGGATCGGTTAAAAAATAGAGCAGCCACTCTGAGTGAGATGGAACACAAGAAAGTGTGGGACATCTCTCTCTCTCTCCCTCCCTCTCTCTCTCTCTCTCTCTCTCTCTCTCTCTCTCTCTCTCTCTCTCTCTCTCTCTCTCTTCTCTCTCGCTCTCTCTCTCTCTCTCTCTCTCTCTCTCTCTCTCTCTCCTCTCTCTCGCTCTTCTCGCTCTCTCTCGCTCTCTCTCTCTCTCTCTCTTTTCTCTCTCTCTCTCTCTCTCTCTCTCTCTCTCTCTCTCTCTCTCTCATCTGCGGTGTTTGAGATATGTTTTCATCATGATGTCTGCATGTTTGTATGTATTTAAGACAACCAAGCATGATTTTTGGTGCTTGGTAAATTACCATTACAATGTGATATTGTACTATCATATGCCCAATGTACATGTATGTCCATGTTTCTATGTATGTATGAACTACGCACATGCACGTGAACACACACCACACACACACACACACACACACACACACACACACACAACACACGCACACGCACGCACGCACGCACACACGCACACACACACACACACACACACACACCACACACACACACACACACACACAACACACACATACACACACAACACACACACACACACGCGCGCGCGCGCGCGCGCGCGCAACACGCACATGTGTATATATATTATATATATATATTTATATATATATTATTATATATATATAATATATATTATATATATATTATGTGTGTGTGTGTGTGTGTGTGTGTGTGTGTGTGTGTGTGTGTGTGTGTGTGTGTGTGTGTGCCTGCGTGTGTGTGTGCGTGCGCGCGTGTATGTTTGTGGCCTGCGTGTGTGTGTGCGTGCGTGTGCGTGTATGAATAGAGACAGATAGAAGACATTAGGTAATCCGTCCATCCCCTCTGTCCACCCACATACAATTTGTGTATATGTTGATATCTTTATCCCACTATGTGTACACACCTGTATGATGGTTGCATAGATGTGTGTATGAATAGAGACAGATAGAAGACAGATTGAGAGATAGGTGGTAGGTAGGTAGGTAGGTAGGTTGGTAGGTAGGTAGGTAGGTAGGTAGGTAGGTAGGTCGGTCGGTCGGTCGGTCGGTCGGTCGGTCGATCGATAGACAGACAGACAGACAGACAGACAGACAGACAGACAGACAGACAGACAGATAGATAGATAGATAGATAGATAGATAGATAGATAGATAGATAGATTGATAGATAGATAGATAGATAGATAGATAGATAGATAGATAGATAGATAGACAGACAGCAGACAGATAGAGAGAGAGCATGATGCACAGCCTCCTAGAAGTCGTTTCTATACACTGTTTGTCAGCAGAACATGGCGAAGCTGCTTTAACTCTTAGCTCACTGGCTGAGCTTGGTGTGTGTCTGCGATCTGAAAGGGTAGTCAGGCCATGTACTGGAAACCCCTCTGTAACTGTGCAGAAGGAATTTCCCGTGCAGTTTGCTTGGTATTTTAGAAGTTACAGAACTGTACCTCTCCTCAAAGAGTATACGCAATCTTCTGTTCTGTAATGTAAGCTGCGAAACTACATATCAATGAATACTAGAATGAAAAATAAAAGGCAGGAAGATAAATGATAATAATGAAAGAAAACTAAATGGCCAGACCATCAATGTTTTGAATTATAATGAAAGGAAACCGCAAGGGATTAAACATGAAACAGACATGATGATGAGCCTATTCAGAAAAAAATTAGGATAATAAGTGTTGCAATCCCAATCTCCTGACATTTAGAGCTAATAACAGTAAATCCCTATACTGTTCTTAATGACACTATATGGACACTCTTGACCATCCTATATACTTTGTTATAAAGAAATTGTCTCCCCTAACCAAGGGCCAATCAAGGCCACTTCAATCACGCTAATGCAGAGAACATTAGGTAATCCGTCCATCCCCTCTGTCCACCCACATACCAACATCCTCCCCACCCCCCTCTCCTCCCACCCCCTGATTCGCTTTATCATCATATGCATGGCCCCTTTTATGCCTTGAATAATAACGGTCCGTAATTTAATGGATGGAGGGAAGAGAGGAGACTTGATGTTGCTGTAATTGTCATGGTCGGGCAGCTGTGGGGCAGCTTCAAATTCAACAGAAAACAGGGGCAGTCTCCACTCTCCAGTCCTTTAACATGAAGATTGCTCTTCAGTATTAGAGACAATGATCTTCCGACGACTGTCACTGTTCTGGCTACTCCATGAACTTTTAGCATTCGCAGTAGTCTTGGCATTCATATAACTTTCCCTGGCCTTCAGAATAAGGGAGGACAGGTCCGTTTTCAGAATCAGTCGCGATCATTCATCGTTATTTCCTGAAATCTATTCAGACGGGTTGCTGTTTTGTTGCTGTTCGTTTGTTTGTCCTCGTGTTATTTTTCCCTCTCAGCAACTCAGCTAAATCGAAATGTTTTTTCCACATATTTAATGTAACCTCTCTCATCCCTCCACTCAACAGTTCCTTCATTTTCTTGCACATTCATCCCTCAACATAAATTTGGCAAAGTTTTACTTAAAGCAAATTAATAACGAATTCTTGTATGTACAAATACATAAGTTGTTATAATAAAGAGTTCAATTCAAGATATCCTATGACATTTGTCTTGATGTTCTTTGTTTTTTGAAGGATTGAATGGGAGAATGAGTTGGCACAACTGACAACATGTATATGTTGGAAATATATAATCGTGCTAGAAAAGTATTAGCAAAGGGTTTTTTTTCTAATTTTTTCAGTTTTTAAACAAACAAGCACACACGAAAAAAGAATATTTTTGCATAATAATTGTTCAAAAACCCCGGAAGAAGTCAGACACAATAAAAAACAAACAACAAGTTCCCCCCCCCCCCCCCCCCCCCCCCCCAAAAAAAAAAAAAAATCGCAGACACCCCACACAAACAAACATGAATTGTAAGCAGGATATGCATAAACTTACACACACACACACACACACACACACAAAAACCACACACACACCCACACACACACACACACACACACACACATGTACAAATGTATAACCTCAAAAACAGGAAAAAGCCAAGGGTGGTAGGGGTGAGAGGCTGAGAGAAAGAGAAAAATATTAAGATGGGTAATTACAGCAAGAGAATGGATCATTGGGGTGGCTAGTTATATTGGAAGATACTATTACTAGCGTCTTTCATTCTAACTATGTAGCATTATCTAGGTTGGGATACTCAAGTTGGGGGCTATATGTACATGTAAAGAGTTTTACCAAAAAAAAACAGCCAACAAACAAACAAGCAAACAAAAAAGTCACAATAAAGCTAGGAAATGATAGAGGAATAGGGAAACCAGGTTTTGTCAAATTGATGTGCGTGAATCATAGTTCAGAAAGGTAAGTATTTTCCAATTAATCTTGCTAAGATTGTAAGAAAACTGAAGGTCTGGGTGGTTTTTTACATCGAAATCTTTGTATGTTGTGATTTGGAAAGGAAGAGTTAGGAGAGGGGAAAGGAGAGGGGGCAAAAACAGAGGGGTGTGGTACTGGGTGAAAATGGTGAGGAATAGGCGCCTCTCTCTCCTCTCTCTCTCTTCTCTCTCTCTCTCTCTCTCTCTCTCTCTCTCTCTCTCACACAACACACACACCCCAACACCACACACACACACCACACACCACACACACACAATTCAATACAAAACCCAGCGACCATTCTGGTGGGTCGACAATTTATTTTTTCGGGGACGGCTAAATTTTTCTTTCTCGGTGATTTGAAAATGATTTTGAAACGCCCACTCGAATGCCCCATTTTCTCAAAACGATTAACACACAACAAAAACAGCAAGCTGTTCCCCCTGGGCTGAGGGGTCACTTACCTTTTTGCTTACCTGGTTCAAAAAAAAACACACAAATTTTTAGGTCGGGAAAAAAGGGACTACTGTAATCCTTTGGTGAGGGCAACCAAAATCTTTCCCTGTCTCAAATCGGAGAAAAAACAAACCCCATAAAATTACGACCTATTAAATTTTCAGTTCTGTTGATCCCTTTTTGGAAAAAAAAAAAAACCCCTGTTTTAAAAACTTATTTCCTGTTTGGGGGCACAATTTGTTCTCCAAATCAATTGGGTTTAGGGGAAACCATTCATCCCACACTATTTTTAAACTAACCTCGTCAAGACTCTCTTAATATTATGACAAAAATTTCACGGTTAGGGGTCTGGGTTTGCAAAAGTTTCAATATATTGAAATGGAAGGGCAGAGACAAGACAGACTGGAAGAAAACACACACACACACCACACACCACACACACAACACACCAACACACACACACACACACACACACGCACCCCCGCGCGCCCCAAGCACACACACGCACCTCCCTCACACGCACTCACAACAACAAAACACACCACCACACACCACAAACACACCACACACACAACACACACACAACACACGCACACCGCCACACACACACCACACACACACCACACACACACACACACCACCACGCACGCACGCACGCCGCACGCCCACACCCACACAAAACCCCACACACACACACAAACACAATATAATATTATATAATTTTTATATATATATATTAATATATAATATATATATATATATAAACACACATAAAGACACAACACACAACAACAACAGTCGCCCAACACAGAGACCGGACAGAGCAAAAACCAAACAGAAACAAAAAGAAACAGATGACTGAAAGAGATGACCTATTTCTTTTGTTTTTTTCAAAATCATTAAAAATTTGGGAAGCCACTTCAAGCACACCCCCCCGCTCCACACCAACCCGACCTTCCCTCACCATCCGCGACCCTTTTCTCCAGTCAAAAAGAGGGGGGGGGGGGGGGGGGGGGGGGGGGGGGGGGGGGTGGGGGGGGGGGGGGGGGGGGGGATACCTCATCTTTTCCATTTAGAAATGAAAGACCCGGGAACGCTTTTTGCAATACTAAAAAAGGGGGGCAGAAAAGTTGGACCTTGTCAATTTTGTGACACAAAAAAACGCTGCGGCAAGAGGCAACAAGAAAATGATATGACTTGGCAAACAAAGCGGAAAAGAGAGCTAGGGCAAGCAACTAGTTCGGGTCATAACACCAAAAGTCACCTTTTTCTTTCCTGGGGTTTTTCGGCAGCCAATTTTTAAAAAGCACCTTCTTCCACACACCACACACATCCCACACACACACACACACACAACCCCACACCACAACGCGCGCGCGCGACGCCGCCCCAACCACACACGCATCAAGCATGCATATACACACAAACGCACGCACGAAACGCTACACACACGACGCGCGCAAAATGCACACCACGCACACACGAAACCACACACACACACCCACACACACACACCACACACACAACCACACACACACACATACACACAAAAACACCAGCCGTCGCGCGCACAGCTACGCACGCACACAACACACCCCACACACACACCACACACACAACACACACACACACCACACATACACACCACACGCGCGCACGCGCAAACCATACACACACGCACACACAAACACATCGACAAACCAACACGCACACACGCACACCACACACACACCACACAACACACCACACCACACCCCACACACACACCAACAAACAACGCTTGAAAGAGCATGCACGCACGCACGCAACACACACGCACGCCGCAGACGCACGCACCACCCACGCAGCACGACCACGCACGACGCACGCACGCACGCACCACACACACACACCAAAACACACACAACACACTCCCAAACAACTACAGTAAAAGTGTGAAAGGGTTGAAGTACTCATTTATTGGGTGCATTAATTTTTTGAAGACAAATGTAAAAAAGAATACACGAAATATCTCCAATTTAACCCTAATTTGAGAGAGAGAGACAGACAGACAGACAACGCAGACAAGACAAAAAATGAACAGAGACGAGAAAAAAGGACAGAGACTTGAAGAGGAGAAAGACAAAGCGAGACAAAAAAAGTAAACAGAGACAGAGACAAAGACAGAGAAGAGAGCGAGGCAGAGATAAAACGGGGCGAAGAGAGACAGAAAGAACGAGTAAAGACAAAGACGAGGAAAAGAGAGAGAAAGACAGAGACAACAAAGAGGCAGAGACAAAACAAAGTAACAAATAAGACAAAATAACAAGGATGTGGAAAAATTGTTGGTTTTTTTGATAAAAACTTTTAAAGAAGAAATTCAAAATCAAGGGTTTCATAACCCCTTGCCCCCCTTCCATTTCTTCTTCGCCCCATCTACTTTTCCTTACCCCTTTCGTTGAAAAAGACAACAACACGTCTTTCTTCCCATTTTCATTTTGCAGATGCATGAGGGGAGCAGAGGGGTAAGGAACCGTCAATATTCTGAACACACAAAAAACGCTTTTTGGGAAAAAAACAGGGGAAAAAAAAATATACATACGTTGGCAAAAATGGGATGCAAAAGATAGTATTGCAGCTTTCATTTCGTTTCAAAAAATCCAAGAGTGCCACCTCACCAACCGTTTTTAAAGCTCGACCCCCCCCACCCAAACCCCCCAAATCCCCACCCCCCCCCCCCCTTTCCTTTCAACTCACACACAACAACGCGCGCACATTACGCTCACCCCGCATAAAAAACACACACACACACACACACACACAACACACACACACACACACACACACACACCCCACCATAGGAGAAAGCACAGATACATAACTACACACCTAGCATCACACAAGACGGACAACGCAACACAACACACACACCACACACCACACACACAACACACACACACACACACCAACCACACGCACGCCGCCGCACGCACGCCCACGCAGCACCCCGCACAAAACAACCACCACGCACGCACGCACCACGCACGCATATACTCACATACACACACGGGGCGCGCATTTGCGACATGCACACTCTCTTTTACCACAACACACACACACACACACACACACACACACAAACAAAACAAACACACACACCAAAACCCCACAATGTATGATGGTAGAGGGAAGGGAAGAAACAAAATAGGGGGGTGTAAGGATGGGGTGGAAAAATACGGGAAAAGGGGGAGGTAGGTGGAAGAAGAGTCTTAGCAGAAGGGTTGAGGGGGGATGGGGGGGGGGGGGGGGGTGGAAGAGAAGGGAGGGGGAGGGGGACGGCGGAATGGAGTTTTAGTTCAGGTTTTTATCAAAATTTACACTAAAAACAACCTGAAGGGGTAAAGAAAATGTTCTTTTATTTTGGTACGTCATTTCTTACAAAACTATTTCTTTTTTTTGCAAAATTCAGTAGTGCTTATTGGGTTTTAACCTCTGTGTGTGGGGTTTTGGTGTGTGTGTGTGTTTTGGGTGGCTGCGTGCGTGCGTGCGGGTGCGTGCGTGCGGCGTGCGGCTGCTGCGTGGGTTGGTGTGTGTGTTGGTGTTGGTGAAGAGAGAGAGAGAAGAGAGAGAGGAGGAAGAGGGGGAGAGGAAAAAGAGAGACCACGGGCGATCTTTTCAATTTCTTTTTTGGGAAATTTTTTTTGTGCTAAAAATTTTTAAAACCATTTCGTTTTTTTTAAATTATCAAACAACAAAACCAACATAAAAATAAGCTCAGGCGTTTGCGTATTTTGGTCAGGAAATGAAAAAAAAAAATATGGGGGAAACGAAAAAAAAAATGTTAAGGATATAAAATATTTAAAGAATGGAAATAACAACAAGTAGGCGAAAGAAAGAACAATAGACGTGTTTGTGTGTGTGTGTGTGGTGTGTTGTGGGGGTGTGGGTTGTGTGTTTTGGGTGTTGTAGTGTGTGTCTGTTTGTTTGAGTCATACTTGTGATGCTTCGTATGTGTGGCTGGTGCATCGAGTGTGGGTGGGGGTGTGGTGTGTGTGTGTGGTTTTTGTGGTGTTGTGTGTGTGTGTGTGTGTGTGTGCGTGCGGGCGGTGTGGTGTGTGTGCTGGTGCGTGCGGCGTGCATGCGTGTATAATATAATTGCCCCTACATTTATACGTTTGAATAATGCTTTTAGTTTTCAGCAACTTTTTTCCTCTCCACCCTTTGTTTTGTTCCATTTTACTACCCTTTGTGGCTGCTTTGGGGGTGCTGTTGGGTTCTTTTTTTTAAACCCTTGGGGGTGAAACACCCAAATTATGGACGTGGTGTGTCTCTATTTTACACCAAAAGGGACGACACAATCAGCCGTGCTCCCCATGTCCGATCCCCCGGGCGAAAGGCCAGGGGGCAGGCTACAAAAAAATGTGCCCTTTAAGAGAGATTAGATGGTCCCTCAAACAGCTGGGGAAAAGGGTTCTCATAGTTATAAATATTTTCCCCATTTTCTTCGTTTCATTTTTTTTTTTTTTTTTTTTAATTAATAAAGTTTAAATCTTTGCCAAGTCATTACTAAAAGACGAAGAATTGTTAACCTGCACTGTTTTCCCCCACTACTTAATTGTTCAGCATTCTATTGTTTGGTCAATCAGTGGAGATTGCATCTCTTAAGAGATCCAAGTAAAGGTTGTTCTGTACAATTCTTAGCCACTCGCAATGCTTGGTTATTGAACAGCAGAGCTGACCACTCACACTGTTCCATATCTTTTGACCTCCCTTGCATCCTTGATTGGATCCTCAAGCATAGGCTCAAAGATTGTCCCCTACATTTATAACTGTTTGAATAATGCTTTTAGTTTTTCAGCAACTTTTTTCCTCTCCACGCCTTTGTTTTGTTCCATTTTACTACCCTTTGCTGGCTGCTTTGGGGTGCTGTTGGATTCTTTTTTTGAACCCTTGGCGGTGAGAACACCACAGAATTTTGGACTGTGGGTGTGTCTCTATTTGACACCAAGAGCACAGACACAATCAGCCGTGTCTCCCCGATGAGTCCGATCCAGCGGACGAAAGGCCTAGGAGCAGGCAATACAAATAAATGTGCCTTCAAGAGAGATTATGATGGTTCCCTCAAGCAGCTGGTGAAGGGCTTCTCATAGTTATAATATATTTCCCCCATTTTCTTCGTCTTCATTTTTTTTTTTTTTTTTTTTTTTTTTTTAATTATATAAAGTTCAAATCTTTGCCAAGTCATTACTATAACGACTGAAGAATTGTTAACCTGCACTTGTTTTCCCCCACTACTTAATTGTTCAGCAAATTCTATTGTTTGGTCAATCAGTGGGAGATTGCATCTCTTAAGAGATCCAAGTAAAGGTTGTTCTGTACAATTCTTAGCCACTCGCAATGCTTGGGTTATTGAACAGCAGAGCTGACCACTCACACTGTTCCATATCTTTTGACCTCCCTTGCATCCTTGATTGGATCCTCAAGCATAGGCTCAAAGATTGTCCCCTAACATTTTTACTGTTTGAATAATGCTTTTAGTTTTTCAGCAACTTTTTTCCTCTCCACACCTTTGTTTTGTTCCATTTTACTACCCTTTGCTGGCTGCTTTGGGGGTGCTGTTTGGATTTCTTTTTTTGAACCCTTGGCGGTGAGAACACCACAGAATTATGGACTGTGGTGTGGTCTCTATTTGACACCAAGAGCACAGAAAACAATCAGCCGTGTCTCCCTGATGAGTCCGATCCAGCGGACGAAAGGCCTAGGAGCAGGCAATACAAATAAATGTGCCTTCAAGAGAGATTATGATGGTTCCCTCAAGCAGCTGGTGAAGGGCTTCTCATAGTTATATATATTTCCCCCATTTTCTTCGTCTTCAATTTTTTTTTTTTTTTTTTTTTTTTTTAATTATATAAAGTTCAAATCTTTGCCAAGTCATTACTATAACGACTGAAGAATTGTTAACCTGCACTTGTTTTCCCCCACTACTTAATTGTTCAGCATTCTATTGTTTGGTCAATCAGTGGGAGATTGCATCTCTTAAGAGATCCAAGTAAAGGTTGTTCTGTACAATTCTTAGCCACTCGCAATGCTTGGGTTATTGAACAGCAGAGCTGACCACTCACACTGTTCCATATCTTTTGACCTCCCTTGCATCCTTGATTGGATCCTCAAGCATAGGCTCAAAGATTGTCCCCTACATTTTATACTGTTTGAATAATGCTTTTAGTTTTTCAGCAACTTTTTTCCTCTCCACACCTTTGTTTTGTTCCATTTTACTACCCTTTGCTGGCTGCTTTGGGGTGCTGTTGGATTCTTCTTTTGAAACCCTTGGCGGTGAGAACACCACAGAATTATGACTGTGGTGTGTCTCTATTTGACACCAAGAGCACAGACACAATCAGCCGTGTCTCCCTGATGAGTCCGATCCAGCGGACGAAAGGCCTAGGAGCAGCAATACAAATAAATGTGCCTTCAAGAGAGATTATGATAGTTCCTCAAGCAGCTGGTGAAGGGCTTCTCATAGTTATAATATATTTCCCCCATTTTCTTCGTCTTCAATTTTTTTTTTTTTTTTTTTTTTAATTAATATAAAGTTCAAATCTTTGCCAAGTCATTACATAACGACTGAAGAATTGTTAATCTGCACTTGTTTTCCCCCACTAACTTAATTGTTCAGCATTCTAAAATATATATATATATATATATATATATGTGTGTGTGTGTGTGT
>CM031597.1:28417973-28421011 GCA_018398815.1 Conus ventricosus
ACCTGACCTCCCCTTTTGTCTTTTTTCCCTTTCCCAAAGTCTTTCGCTGTTTGGTTTCCCTCTTTCGGGAATTTTCCCAAAGGTCTTAAAAATTTCACGTTCCCTTAGGGAACTTTGTGCACAGTTTTTGTGGGGCTTTAAATCGTTTGCATTGAGTTTTTTGGGCCCTCTGCAAGGAAGTGAAGTTTCCCCCCTTCGGCATCTGTTTTTCATTGTTAGCACGATTATGCAAAACTTCCGAATCGATTTAAATGCCCGTTTGAGGGAAAAGATGGAATGTAGCCCGCGGACGAAACTAGGAAAGTATGTGGGGGATCCACGGATCGGTTTGGGATCAAGAACAGGACCCCGTAAGTTTTTCGACGTTTTGGGGGAGGTTTTCCCCGGTTTTCCCCTTAACCCTTCCCTTTTTAAAGCTCAACAGTGCGTTTCAAACAATATTAAAACACCATACACCACAAACAAGCGCGCACACACACACCAACCAACACACACACACACACACACACACACCCCACACACACACAACACACACTGCGCGCACCAAAACACTCCAAACACCAAAACACACCACACACAAAACACACAAACACACACACCCCCAAACGCGCGCGCGCCGCGCGCGCGCGCGGGCGCACGCACGCAAGCGCAAACGGCCTAAAAAATACACACCAAAACGCAAACGGGACCCCGGGGAAGCACGCACGCAACCCATGCAGCACGCAAAGCACGTAAACGCACACGCAAACACGCACGCGCGCGCGCAAAACACCACACACAACCCCAACACACACACACACACACAAAAACACACACAACACACACACGCACAAAATAAAAAAACAATAGCAAAAGCCCATGTTTTAAAAGGCACCCAAATCCGACTATCGACTGGGGTAATGCGTGTCAAACATCCGCTAAGTCGTAGCACGGACCCTCTTTTTTTATTATCTTATATTTGGCAGGAATTCATTTATTCCCTTAAACTTTAAATATTCTAAGGGGGCGTCTCGGAAAAATTTTCAAAAATGTGGTGTGGGGCATATATGGGGCCAGTCCGTAGGGGAGTAACATCCCCTTGACGAAACTGAACGAACTAAAATAAACTTCAGGCCCCTTTTGCAGGGTAGTGAAAGCTTTCATATCTGTAATATATTTTCTTAATTTCATGTTCCCCTTTTTCCTTTTTCAAACCCCCCCCCCCCCCCCCCCCCCCCTCCCCTTCCTCCTTAAGTCCAAATCTTTCCAAGTCATTTCCCAAAATTAACAGTTCAGTTGTTGGCCTGCCGTTTTTTTTTCCCCCCATTAGATTGTTCGTCAATGTAAATTTTTCGACTTTATTCAAGTTTAAAAAGGGTGTGCCAGTCCCTTTAATAAAAACTACTCTGTGTTAGGTTTTCTTATGGGAGCAAACGTTACCCCACTTGTTTTATTGTTTACTGTTCCCTGCCTCATTTCATTTCCAATTAAAACTTCAGGGAAATCAAAAGAAAAAGGCGACCGTCTGTTAACATTTCTTCATCAGGAGACCATTCGGTTTCCCATCAGTTCCATTTTGTTCTCTTAGTCATGGCTGTACAAGATAAAAAGAGATGACATGCTTCGATGCGGCAAGTGAACGGCAAACAGATTATTGCCACTCAGATTATGGTTACCTGTCCAATATGATATGTATGTCCATAAACACGAGCTGTAGTAAATCACATATAGCTCAAGCACACCGAGGCGCGTTTCCACCGATGAACTCTAACCAAAAATGTTCCGCTTCACCCCTCTGAAATCTGAAAATGCCTTGAAGATACGTCCTGAAAAAGGTAAAACTCGTGATAAAAGATACACCTTTGCCAAATATTATAAAGAATGTAAGAATAATTAAATGTTCCTGTTCCTTCCTTATCCTTTCAACCGCCACATCCACGCCCTGCCCTTCCAGACGGTCTCCTGTCTAAAGCTTTTCTTGATTGCATTAATCAAGTAAACGAAAGAATGGGTTCGAATGGTACACACTCCTCCTCGCCTTTCCCTCTCCTCTCCCTCCCCCCCCCCCCCCCCCCCCCCCCCCCCCCTCCACACACACACACACACCACACACACGGGCGCGCGCGGCTACTTAAATAGCAAAACCGGGAAAAACATTGAAAACTAAACGAGAAAAAAAACGAGCAAAATTAACATTTAAGGAAGGGTGGAAGGGGCAGCAAAAGACAATGAGAAGACAAGAAGGGACATATTCTCGAACAGGCATATCAATCCACAGTTCAGAGAAGTATTATCAGAGTCAGCGTTCCAGTCCAGCTGCGACTTATTTGGAATTCCCCAGAAAGGAAAGCAAGAAAGGAAAAGACAGCAGTCACCGCATTATGACACACAGTTCTGACAGGCCAGGCCTGACCATCCCACATGTTGTGCCGAAAGGAAATGATACCCTCCAAGTAGGAACCAATCAAGGCGATTCAGATCACGCCGGTTCGGAGAATATTAACACACACACACACTCTCCCATCCTCCGCGCGCGCGGGCGCTTACACACACACCACACACACACACACACACACACACACCAACACCACACACACACACACACGCGCGCGCACGCATGCACGCACGCACGCACGCACGCACGCACGCACACGCACACACACACACACACACACACACCACACACACACACAACACTGTGACTGACTGAAACCAATTTATTGTCAGATTAACTCATGGTTGTACTGACAAAACACCACACACACACCACACACACACACACACACACACAACACACACACACACACACCACACACTCCTCCGCCCTTTCTCTCGCACGCAGGAGACGTTTCTGCCCTGCAGTAAAGTTTTCATGTAGCTGTTCAGTTTTCGTTTGTTTGTTAGTTTTGTTTGTTTTGCCTTTCATTTCCCCGAGAGCTTCGGGCTTTTCCAATACAAAGCAGAGCACCAAACTAATCTCCATTTTTTCCTTTTTATTTTTTTTTCCTTGCGTTTTTTTTTTTTTTTAGTTCTTTGTTGAGAAGATCCTTTACAATATC
>CM031597.1:28439865-28444865 GCA_018398815.1 Conus ventricosus
AAAAGAATCGTTGAGGGAATACAAAATTTCAAACACCAGAGGAAATGTCTGCATCAAATCGAAAGGAAAATTCAACTTCTGGCAAACTGCAAATGAGGCAGGTCGACGCTGGCTTCTTTAGTCGTCTTCCTCCAGTCCAACAAAGTCAACTTCCTCTTCCTCCCCATCATCAGAAGACTCGTCTGCCTCTGCCTCCCTGTCTTCTCCATTCCCGCCGTCACCTCTGTGGGCAGATTGACCTGGATGTGTTCTGGGAACCATTCCAGTGTCTGGTCATCCTGAGACCCATCCAGCGCATTGGAGAGATGGCACATCGGAGAAATGATGTGCTGATGGTATCCTGACCCACTCTGTCCCATGCCTGGCCACCCAAGTGGACGACGTTGCCGTGATGGCTGCCGTAGGTTGCGGCTGCAAGTCAGGAGCGGGGCTGGGTCATCCACTGCACCCAGCAATCAAGAAAGTGCATCCTTGAATGGTTGACTATGCTAAACGTCCATGGGTTGGTGCGAGAGCGGTACAGCCAGGACAAATACGGGGGTCAAAATCCCGGGCAGCCCTCTGCCGTCCTGATGTAACGTGTATTGATCCAGTACCAGCAGACGACGTTGGTCCGTGTGGCCTGATCCCTTACCATCCACAAATACGTGATCCGGGTTCATCCACCCATTTCTGTTGCTGTCACACGCACATTGTCTGGCACCTGGAGCTGGAGGAGGACTCGGTTAGGGATTTTGCCCAGTTCTTCACGAAAGATATACAAATGGCTGGAAAACTTTGTTCCATCTGCTGCCACCAGCAAAGCTACGGTGTTCCGATTTTCAGCTTCGATTGTCTTTGTCCGTTCCACTTTTGCCCCTTTCAGTCGTTGGATGCGGGCTGGGCAACATGTCGAACCTGACCATGGTCTGGTTCCATGATGAGGATATGCAGCAATGGATACAAATGACGATGCCTCAGCGAAGTACACTGCGACGAAATTCTAACACCTGGTTCCTCAAAATCGCCAGGCACCTTTTGGCTTGGTAGCAAGTGCCTCGCGGGTGGAAGTTTCATGCCGTTTTTTTTTCAGCGCTTCACCCACATGTGTGAAGCGAGGAATCTTTCAGTCTTTGAGCGCCCGCCAATTCCCTTGGCCTTTCGTTGTAAGTCTTGTTTTTCACAACTTCCCTCAGCTCGTTCTTGTTTAGGGGGGGGGGGTATATATAATTTTTTTCGAGGACACCGTGATCAATTCTTCAGAGCAAAATTTCGCCCGTGGTGCAGTCTTCGTTTCTTTTTTCGCTGTTCTGTTTGCATGCTGCATCAGGTGATCTCGATTTTCTTCCATTCTCGGAATCCTTTTCTGTCAACCCCAAATTCTAGGGCAGTTTGGGAATAAATTCCCTCCTGCAAATGATCTAAAAAATTCAAGGCTGCAAGCTTTGAACTCAACAGTGTTGGATTTGCTTCGTGGCATTAATGAGTTCCGTCACACAGCCATGACACAAAGCCCGTTTAGGATCGGTATGAATTTTCCTGTGAAATAAAAACCGATAGGCCCTATCTACAGAGTTTTTCTGTCACAATCTAGAGTGACGTCAAATGAAACTGTTTACATCATATTTAGGCCGAGTAACTCCATTTCCCTCCAACCCATAGCAATCCGTTAAAAATAAGGCCGGAAATAAAATTGGACAAACGCCCAAGTAGATTGGAAAGTGGGGGATGGGCGTTAACATGGTATTATACCCTTTGCACAATATTGACATAAAGTGGGAGGTGGAGGCGCTCTGACTAGTTATGGGCGTAAAAGGTAGTTAAAGTATATTATATATATCACTGACACCAACCACGCTCCACCCACACACACACACACACACCACACACATACTTTCTTGTTATGTGTTGGGGTCAATCTTCTGTCTGGTCATTGTATTATCCAGTGCAGATATTTTCTTGAGGGTTTTTCACTTTTATGACACTAACCTTTACGCAAGAGACACAATTCTTGGTCTATTGAGTCATACAAAGAACATTCTTTCATTTCAAGGACGCGTCATTTTTTAGCTGGAGGCGGCGTGATCTGTTTCATGTTGATTTGGAATTGTTATTCCATTTTGGGGTTCACGTTCTGAGGTACTTCAACCGAGATTGTCTGTTACATGAATAATGGTTTTCTAAATTGCTCTAGCCTGATTGAAAGAAAAGTTGAGCAGGTGGCACCATTGTGGGTGACTGCCTTGTTCCTCCGGCGGGGTTTCCTTGATGAGCCTCATGTTTGAAAGTTGCCAGGTTCAGATTGCTGTAGAGCAGAGAAATGTGAGTTCTAATCCATAATCATTCCGTTCGAGAACGTTGATGGCCCAGCAGGTAGAATGTCTTGTTCAGTGCCTTTTGTGCCACTGCTTTCATGGCAGACAGACCATCTCCCCATTTGAGTGGTGATGTTTATTATAATGCCTCCATGTTAAAATATCTGTACCCTTTACAAATTGGTAATGAAGACAACAAATCTCTTCTTTCCTCTTCTTCTTATTCTTCTTCTTATTCTCTTCTTCTTCTCATTTTCTTCTTCTTCTCTTTTTCTTCTTCTTCTTCTTCTTCTTCTTCTTCTTCTTCTTCGTTCGTCGTCGTCGTCGTCGTCGTGTCGTTGTCGCGTCTCCGTCTTCTTCTTCTTCTTCTTTTCTTCTTCTTCTTCTTCTTCTTCTTCTTTTCTTCTTCTCTTTCCTCATCTCCTTCTTCTTCTTTTCTACTTCTTCTTCTTCTTCTTTCTTCTTCTTCTTCTTTTCTTCTTAAGCGGTGTCGTAGTCGTCGTCGTCTTCTAATTTTATTATTATTATTATCATTACTATAATTTACTAAGCTGCTGCTGCTTATACTATATACTACTACTATATTACTACTACTACTAATTACTACTATTTCAATTATTGTTACTAATTATCATTGTTATTTTATATTAATCTTATTATTACTCTTGTTTTTATGGCATATGATTCATCATTCATCATCATTATCATCATCATCATCATCTTCATATCAATCATTCATCTTCATCATCATCATCATCTAATCATCATCATTATCCTCCTCATCAACATCATTACGTATTAGAGTAAGCTGTATGAATGGAATGTGTTTTTTTAAACTTTGATCTTCGTTCCAGACTTTCCCTTCTCCACTACTATTGATGGCAACGGTCTCATTCCTTCATCAGCATGATTAGGCCAAAGATGCCAGATTCTCTTAGCCCCTGTGCTACACCATCCCACTCCACTTCAACCCCCAGAACTCATCATGCCCCATGACATCCCTCCACCCTTCATCCCTTCATGTGGTTTGCTGTTTCAGCCCGTTTCCGCCTCCAGACAGCCATCGAGAGAAAAGTGGAAGAAGTGCAAAAACGTGGCCAGTGATGCAAAGTGATGATTAGTTGTGATCTCAAGCTAAGGACAATAACTGACTGCAAAAAAAAGGTTCCATTTTCAAAAGCCTTGTTAACGGTGCTAAGGTTTCGCTCTATTAAGGGACAAAATGTGATACGACGGCCAGAAGGGAATTCTTCTTCCACATTGTAAACTCAGTTCCGTCTACGACCCCCCCCCCCCCCCAACCACTCCCCTCTCCTTCCCCCTACTCATCCCACCCCAACCCAACCCCCACACCCACTCTCCCAAGAGGGTTCCATCTTCAAGCCCCTTTTTCGCATGTTTTTTTATTGTCTACCGCGTTCATCCCGTACTGAAAATGAAATGGGGAAATTCATTTTTGGGAGTGGGCCAGCAAATTGGTGGGGAAGCCATGGGTAGAGCGCCTTTGACGACCCCATAAACAGGGACGCTGGGCAACTAATTAAGTAAAGCTTTTTAACGGGATGCACTCTTCTCTGAACCCCCCCCCTCCCCCCTCTTTCCCCCCCTCGTGCCCCCTCTAAAAACCTTCCTTTCCAAATCCCTCCACCGTTTCCCCGTTCGCCTCCGCCTCCCATGAAGTTGATATCCCTTGCGCGTTTTCACTTTATTTCAAATTCTCCTCTCTTCTCTCTCTCTTCTCTTCTCTTCTCTCTCTCTCTCTCTCTTTTTCCCCTCTCTCCTCTCTCTCTCTCTTTTTCTTCTACACACACACCCACACCACACCACCAAAACCACGCAGAACGCACGCCCCACGCACGCCGCCGCACGCCAAGCACGCAGCACCAAAACACACACACAACCACACACCAACCACACAACAATTTTACTCTCTTCACTTTTCTTGTTTCTCCCGTCTCTGTTCTGTCTCTGTCTATTTTCTCTCTCTTTTCTCCTTCTCTCTCCTCTCTTTCTCTCTTCTCTCTCTCTTCTCTCTGTTTGTTCTGTTGCAATGTGCTTTGCGTCGTGTTTGTGTGTTGGTGTGTGTGGTGTTTTGTTGGTGTGGTGTGTGTGTGTGGTGTGTGTAGTGTTGTGGTGTGTGTGTGTGGTGCGTGCGTGGTGCGTGCGTGCGTGCGTGCGTGGCGCGGCCTGTGTGTGTGTGGTGTGGTTGTGTTGTGTGTGTGTGTGGTGAGTGTGTGTGTTGTGTGCGTGCGGGTATGTGTGTGTGTGTGTGTGTGTGTGTGTGTGTGTGTGTGTGTGTGTGTGTGTGTGTGTGTGTGTGTGTGTGCCCCCTGTAAATACACAATTTCCATATGACATTTTTTACTGTCTTTCCCTGACTTTTTCCCTCTCTTTATATCTGCCTCACACACACACAGAGTAGAATACCTGTATATTTGTATATTCTCACGTGCTGGCTCTCTCTCTCTCTCTCTCTCTCTCCTCTCTCTTCTCTCTCTCTCTTCTCTCTCTCTCTCTCTCCTCACACACACACGCACGCACGCACGCACGCACGCACGCACGCACGCACGCACGCACCCACCACGCACGAAACGCACGCACGCACGCACGCACGGCGCGCGCGGCGCGCGCTTTGAATGTTAAAAAAAGTACATAAAGACGTCTCGTCACAAAATTCCAAACAGGGCAAGGTTGTGCTGAAATACT
>CM031597.1:28452365-28454865 GCA_018398815.1 Conus ventricosus
GAAAGATAAGCTAATACACATGCAAAAAAGAAGAAAACGAAAGAAAGATAAGCTAATACACATGCAAAAAAGAAGAAAAAGAAAGAAAGATAAGCTAATACACATGCAAAAAAGAAGAAAAAGAAAGAAAGATAAGCTAATACACATGCAAAAAAGAAGAAAAAGAAAGAAAGATAAGCTAATACACATGCAAAAAAGAAGGAAAAAAAAGAAAGATAAGCTAATACACATGCAAAAAAGAAGAAAAAGAAAGAAAGATAAGCTAATACACATGCAAAAAAGAAGAAAAAGAAAGAAAGATAAGCTAATACACATGCAAAAAAGAAGAAAAAGAAAGAAAGATAAGCTAATACACATGCAAAAAAGAAGAAAAAGAAGAAAGATAAGCTAATACACATGCAAAAAAGAAGAAAAAGAAAGAAAGATAAGCTAATACACATGCAAAAAAGAAGAAAAAGAAAGAAAGATAAGCTAATACACATGCAAAAAGAAGGAAAAAAAAAGAAGATAAGCTAATACACATGCAAAAAAGAAGAAAAAGAAAGAAAGATAAGCTAATACACATGCAAAAAAGAAGAAAAAGAAAGAAAGATAAGCTAATACACATGCAAAAAAGAAGAAAAAGAAAGAAAGATAAGCTAATACACATGCAAAAAAGAAGAAAAAGAAAGAAAGATAAGCTAATACACATGCAAAAAAGAAGAAAAAGAAAGAAAGATAAGCTAATACACATGCAAAAAAGAAGAAAAAAGAAAGAAAGATAAGCTAATACACATGCAAAAAGAAGAAAACGAAAGAAAGATAAGCTAATACACATGCAAAAAAAGAAGAAAAAGAAAGAAAGATAAGCTAATACACATGCAAAAAAGAAGAAAAAGAAAGAAAGATAAGCTAATACACATGCAAAAAAGAAGAAAAAGAAAGAAAGATAAGCTAATACACATGCAAAAAAGAAGAAACGAAAGAAAGATAAGCTAATACACATGCAAAAAAGAAGAAAAAGAAAGAAAGATAAGCTAATACACATGCAAAAAAGAAGAAAAAGAAAGAAAGATAAGCTAATACACATGCAAAAAAGAAGAAAAAGAAAGAAAGATAAGCTAATACACATGCAAAAAAAAGAAAAAGAAAGAAAGATAAGCTAATACACATGCAAAAAAGAAGAAAAAGAAAGAAAGATAAGCTAATACACATGCAAAAAAGAAGAAAAAGAAAGAAAGATAAGCTAATACACATGCAAAAAAGAAGAAAAAGAAAGAAAGATAAGCTAATACACATGCAAAAAAGAAGAAAAAGAAAGAAAGATAAGCTAATACACATGCAAAAAAGAAGAAAAGAAAGAAAGATAAGCTAATACACATGCAAAAAAAGAAAAAGAAAGAAAGATAAGCTAATACACATGCAAAAAAGAAGAAAAAGAAAGAAAGATAAGCTAATACACATGCAAAAAAGAGAAAAAGAAAGAAAGATAAGCTAATACACATGCAAAAAAGAAGGAAAAGAAGAAAGATAAGCTAATACACATGCAAAAAAGAAGGAAAAGAAAGAAAGATAAGCTAATACACATGCAAAAAAGAAGGAAAAGAAAGAAAGATAAGCTAATACACATGCAAAAAAGAAGGAAAAGAAAGAAAGATAAGCTAATACACATGCAAAAAAGAAGAAAAAGTAAGAAAGATAAGCTAATACACATGCAAAAAAGAAGGAAAAGAAAGAAAGATAAGCTAATACACATGCAAAAAAGAAGAAAAAGAAAGAAAGATAAGCTAATACACATGCAAAAAAGAAGAAAAAGAAAGAAGAAGAAGAAAGAAAGAAAGGAAAAATAGGGAAAACTGAATGGAACAAAGAGAGGAAACTACAATAAAAGAAATACTGAAAAATTGGAAGATTAGATGAAAGAAAGAATGAAAGAAGAAAGAAAGAATTAAAGAAATAAAGGAGGAAGAAATGAAAACTGAAATATAAAGAAAGATGGGTGGAAAACAGAACGAATGTAGAGAAAGAGAGAAGGAAAGAAAAATATATGAATGGATGGATAAAAGAAATAAAGCAAAAAGACATGTAACAGTAACATCGTACTATAAATATTTCTCTCCAATCGATGAAATGATGGCAATATGTCTCGCTTGTTCATTCTGCGTTATTCCCTGTTCGTGTTCATCATTCTGTTTATGGAATCACATGGCTGCATACGTTACGTCGGAAAGTCTGATCACTCAATTATGTTTCCATAATAACCTTTCCCAGTCTGGAATAATTATGTGTTATGGAAGAGTTGTCTTTGTGAATTTCGTTTCGTTTAACATTTACACATGTGTCATATCATGTTATGTCATGCCTCAGCAGTACTCATGTGTGTGTGTGTGTGTGTGTGTGTGTGTGTGTGTGTGTGTGTGTGTGTGTGTGTGTGTGTGTGTGTGTGTGTGTGTGTGTGTGTGTGTGTCTGTGTGTGTGTGTGTGTGTGTGTGTGTGTGTGTGTGTGTGTGTGTGTGTGCGT
>CM031597.1:28459865-28467365 GCA_018398815.1 Conus ventricosus
TGTGTGTTCCTGAGGGGCGGGGAAGGGGGAGGGGCGGGGGTTAGAGCACACAGTCATGTAAGACACTTTGTGAAAATACACACATGCGCATGCCTGCTTTTAATGTGTGTTTTTGTGTTCCAAACAGGAACGTCTCTAAGGGACGTTAAGGCTATCAATAGAGCAAAGATGAATAGATCGATGAGAAGGGAAACAGTTGGGAAGAGGAATGACAAGACCATGTTAAAATTTTCCACACTAATCAGACATGCATGCAAACACACGCGCACACGCGCGCACGCACGCTTGCACACACTCACGCACGCACGCACATAGCCATGCACACTGATTGAAACAAATTTTTTGTCAGATTAACTTTTAGTTCTACTAACATTTAAGAAAACATCATTAAAAGAATTTCATTGTTTTTCGTAAGAATGAGAAATATCACACACACACACACACACACACACACACACACACACACACACACACACACACACACACACACACACACACACACACACACACACACACACACACACACACACACACACACACACGCACGAACGCACACGCACTAACACATTCAGCATGGCATGCGTTTATGGAGACATTCTAAGACAACATTTGTCATAACTGGTAACCACCCACTCACCGACACCTACTGCATTCTTGTACTCGCACATTTATATACACGGACTGACAGAAACCTTTTGCGTACTTCATCTCTTTTTTTTTGGTGCTGATGTTTTTCACGTACAATCAAACGTTTGCGTTGTCTTTAAACTGTAGCCGTTCCCCACGGTTTCTTCCAAATTCTGATGAGGAGTCAGGGGGTTTCCCCGTCCATTCCATGGTTTGTTTCAGTTCTCAGTTCTGATTAGCGAACCCCTTTGTTTGATTTCTTTGTTAACGGGTCAAAAGATTGCTCTGAAACAGAGCCGTGAGTCCCAATCCATCATCAATCGCACCGATAACAGCTGATTGGCTCAGCAGGTAGAAATGGTTTTGTTTAATGTGGTCAGTTTCCATTGTTTTCAAGGCAGACAGACTCTTTTCCCAATTGAGTATGGTGTTATCAACATGCCTCCCATTGTATTGGTAATAGATGTAGTAATTCTAGTAGTATTCATGATGGTGATGGTGGTGGTGGTGGTGGTGGTGGTGATGGTGGTAATAGCAGCACTACTACTACTACTACTACTACTATACTACTACTACTACTACTACTACTACTATACTGTCACAAGAGTAAGCATTAGTGTGTGTGTGTGTGTGTGTGTGTGTGTGTGTGTGTGTGGTGTGTGTGTGTGTGTGTGTGTGTGTGTGTGTGTGTGTGTGTGTGTGTGTGTGTGTGTTCGTTCGTTCTTTAATTTAATGTCTATCCACTTTACAGTGATCTTAGACAAAAACAAGAGACAAACGAACAGGCATACAAACAAATAAAGACAAAACAGAAAAACACATGTAAAAGGGGCCGGTTGTGTGTTGTGTGTGGTTGTGTGTGTGTGTGTGTGTGTGTGTGTGTGTGTGGTGCGTTGTGCGTGGTGCGTGCGTGCGTGCGTGCGTGCGTGCGTGCGTGCGTGCGTGCGTGCGTGTGTGTGTGTGTGTGCGCGTAAGGAGAGGGGGGGGGGGCATAAATGTGTGTATTGTTTTAAAAATGTCATTAAAAGTGTATGGAGTGTGGAGGTAGTGTGGTATACTAATCTTTGCATGCATAGTCTAATCAATTAATGAGATGACCAATAAGTGACCATCACTTTAACCCCATTCTAATCTGCCGGCATAACGGTAAACCGCTTTAGCCTTGATTCATATCTGAACATTTTTAAAGAAACAAAACATTTTTAACCATTGAAATAATAAGAACAAATAACTCGAGAATCAAAGTAAATGTCCAATTGGACTCTTAACAATTGCCCTAACAACTTCTATAGCCTTCACTTCGTTCCCAAAAACATCCCAAAAATTCGCGATTGATGGGTTCAAACTTTAACCAAGTAGGTGAATATTTTTTAGTATTTCTGCAAAGGAAGATGACATGGAATAGTGTAATATTTTGGCCACAAATCAAGTGACATTTTTACAATATTTGTTTTGTATGCATCAAGTCTGAGTCTAAAGATCAGACTCTTCAAAAGTCGTTCCTGGTGGAGATTATGTCCCGTTTTATATTTTACAAGCTTCTTAAAGAATTTTCCCTTGTTGTCCTTTATTATGTTTGGACACTCTTTTTGTCTTCCTATCACCGAATCCCATGATGCTTTACCTAAAAGGCTATAATTTTCATGCAAGGATAAAGGAATATTTATTTTTGTAAAGCTCTTTTCCTTAGCTGCACCATTTTTGGCTAACCGATCAACCCTTTCATTTGCTGCTAAACGACAATGTGATGGAATCCAACAAAAGTCAATAGAAGAACCACGTAAAGACAAAAAATGAATTAAATGTATATCTCAGATATCATTTCTCCTCTCACTCTTGTATGAGAATATCTTAAAGCTTGTAAGACAGATTTTGAATCGACACAGAATAATATTTGAAATATCGAATATGGGAAACTAAGAAGATAGTTCAGTGCCATAACAATGGCAATCAGCTCTGCTGTGAATACAGAGAAATTTTTCCCAATGTGATACGATTTCTCTATTTTTAATGATGGAATAATGAATGCAGCACCTGATAATTGATTTTCAAGTAGAGAACCGTCTGTATATATTTTAAGATGGTTTATATAATTTTCGTTTATATATGCCTTGACATATGGTGGCAGCATGGTCCCATCCTTTTCCTTAAATCTGTATAATTAATATCAAAATTAGCCTTACTAAGCTCCCATTGAGGAATATTACTGTAACTCGTTTGAAGAGCTACTGTTTGGGGTTCAACACCAGCATTTGTAAATAATTGGGACGTATAGGAGCCTATAGTTTTTACAGAATCAAAACTCTGTGCTCGCTTTGGAAAGTGCATTTCTGATTTTAAACCAGTTTCATTGACACATGAATTTTGCATTGAATGACTCCTTAATATATATTTTGCTGAAGCAAATTTCATATTGTCGGCAAAAGGCAAAATTCCTATTTCTGTGCAGGTTTTTCAGTGTTGAGGCATGGACAGGGACACCGAGAGCTATTTTTAAAGCTTTGCTATCAATGCTTTGCATCTTTGTTATCAAATATTTTGGAGCTGAAAAGAATATTTCCTGAGCATAAGATAATTTTGATCTCACAAGCGCAGTTGCTAAATGAATAAGTACCTTACTATCTTTTCCCCACGACTGTCGACTTATCATTTATAATAAGTTTAATCCTTTTCTGGGTTTTGTCAGAATATTTTCCAAATGGTAGTTCCAATTCAATTTAGAAGTCAGGCTTACTCCTAGAAATGTAACAACTTTCTTATATTCAAGCGGCCTTCCATTTATTTGAAAAGAGGGTAGAAGTTTAGGATCATACCCAGAGTTGAAGAGAACCATATGCGATTTTTCATGTGAAAGGGTTAGTCCGTTTTCAATCATGTATTTGCTGATTTTGTCTAGTTCATTTTGATATACCTTTTTAATATAGTTAATTGATCTAATCGGTTGTAAGCTTTTTTAGAGTAACTTTCATCCATATGCAAATATCATCCGCATATTGTGCTAGTTCGACATTGTTTGAGACCACTTTTGGAAGATCATGCATCAAAATTTTGAAAAGGATTGGGGCTATTACACCTCCTTGTGGGATTCCCATCTGTGTACGTCTTTGATTAGAGTAGGCATTACCAACCTTAGTCTGTATTGTTCTTTCACTTAAAAAATGCCTTTATATAGTTATACATACAACCTGAAATACCTATGGATCTTAGTTTGTTTAGAAGTTTTGAATGCCAAACTTGGTCATATGCCTTTCTAATGTCGAAAAAAGTGGCAAGTACGTTTTTCCTACGTGAAAACTGATGTTTATTCTGTGTGGTAATTTTTACTAAATGATCAACTGATGATTTACCTTTTCTAAAACCCGCCTGTTGTATTGGTATTATACCATTTTTTTCACAGAAATGTTCAAGCCTTTTTAGAATTATTCTTTCCATAAGTTTTCCCACATGTGATGTAAGAGCGACAGGTGTGTGTGTGTGTGTGTGTGTGTGTGGTGTGTGTGTGTGTGTGTGTGTGTGTGTGTGTGTGTGTGTGTGTGTGTGTGTGTGTGTGTGTGTGTGTGTGTGTGTGTGAGACAGAAGAGAGAGAGAGAGAGAGAGAGAGAGAGAGAGAGAGAGAGACTTACAGACAGACGGACAGACAGACAGGCAGACGGATAGACAGACAGGTAGACAAACAGACAGCAAGACGAACAGGCAGGCGGATGGACTGATGAACATATTGAAATTAAAAGGACTGACCAAGTTTCAATTTCATGACGTGTCTGTGCTTGTGGAGTAGTCCACAAAAGCCACCCTGAGCCTTGTAAACCATGAGACCAGTGGGCACAGAGCCTTGTAAACCATGAGACCAGTGGGCACAGGCCTTGTAAACCATGAGACCAGTGGGCACAGAGCCTTGTAAACCATGAGACCAGTGGGCACAGGGGTTGGAGCTTGGCACACAGATCGGTGAACGCATGAAAAGGAACACTATGAAAAAAGGCCTCAGTGACAACATTTAGCAGATGCCTGAGTTTGCATAAGCCCACCATGCTGATCGTGCTTAGAATGTCAGCTAACATGGTCTGCGCCTCTACTATGACTATACATGTATGAAAATGTGTGTGTGTGGGGGGGGGGGGGGGCGTGTGTGTGTGTGTGTGTGTGATGCATGAGAGTATCTGCGCATGTATTTGCTTGCTTCTTAACCAGCATCCCCGCATCCTCCCCGCTCCCCCCTCCACCCCCACCCCCACACACACTCACACAAACCTACTGCAGAAATTGAAACTGTGACTAAAACCACGAGCCTGTACAGACTGAAATTCGTGTCTTTAAATTTGATCTTCATTCTACACATTCGTCCTCTCCAACTACTTCTGAAAAACCCGTCTTCATATCCATATCACGTTTTCCATCAGCAACGTTCAGGCCAACAGATCCAAGATTTCTTACTCCCTCCACCACCACCATTTCACCCCCATCTCAAGCCCCTCGCACTCCGCTCCACCTCTTCCCTCCACCCTCCATCCCTTTCATGTGGATTAGCTGCTACTAGTCCCCAGTTCCCATCGTGACAAAGATTTTAAAAAAAAATAAATAAATAAATAAAAACGCTGAGAAGCAAATGGAACAGATGATTATTATGATCACGCTCAGAAGACAATACAATGACTGCAAAGATAGTTGTTCATTCTGGACAATCTCGTTGATAGGCAAAGATCTGGTTTCATTATGGCAAAATCTTTTTTTTTTTTTTTTTTTTTTTTTTTTTTTTTTGCTGTCCCAACCTCTGCGCCACCTCAGAGGCAGTGCACCCACGCCGCTCATTCCGACACCCCGTCCACTGCCACAGCCTGGTCAGCCCCGCCGCAGCCCCGGCACCGACAATCCACAGGGAGCAGTCAATGTCAAGTCGTCACGAGGCAACCCACCGGAGAAGACACTGCACTGCTGCCGAGTCACTTCGGTGGTGTTCAGTGGCGCCTGGTCTGATCTAACATACGCAGGACACCACCTACTAAGCCCCCTACTGACGACAATAATTGCTTAGTCGCGGAGCCGGCGTGAGTGAGCTCTCCCTCCGGAGGGCGCCACCACGTCCGTCCAACGACAGCCCCCATGGACTCGCCGATACCGGTGACCCCGACGGAACCAAACCAAGGCCACAGACGTGGAGAGGACATCGAAACTGAGGTCACCATGAGAGCAGGGCATGAAGGGCCACAGAATTTGAGACATCTTTTTTTTAATGCTGATCGATGAGAATGAGGATGATTAAGATGATGCTACGGATTTCCATTTCGGTCTGAGACTACATGACAGGGCTGTACTCTACGCTTCCTTTCATAATATATCCCGGCGTCAACCAGGCCCGAGAGATACAGGCACCTGCAGTGTTGGTCAGGAAATTTAAGCAACACTCTCAGAAACGCATCCATTAAGTGGATGAAACTCGACTGTGTGGTCCCAGTCTTCCCAACTGAGTCCGCAGCAAACTCAACTCTGGGTAGGAGCCGGTCGAGGCAGAAAAACCCACATGACTCTGATGGGATTCGAACCCACGACCTCCCAGCCGGGAGTCCGCGACGCTAACCACTTCGCCACGGCGGCTGGTCATTATGGCAAAATCTTGTGTGACGCCAAAAACAAAATCGTCAATATTTTACACACAGTTTTTGTCTTAAGACCTCCCCACTTTCCACACCCCCACCCCACCCCACCCCCACACACTATTTCTCCAGCTCCTCACTCCTCCCTATCCCCCACCTACACACCTCCTTCACTAGAGAATTCCACCCACAGTCCTCTCTCGGCATGATTTTTTAAAAATTATTATTATTATTGATCTACTACCAGTGTAATCCTGTACATGTCTTCGAAGTTGGAACTGACAGCAGCAGGCTGATCCTGAAGACTGGACACAGTAGACCACTTTGACTACCTCACATGTCGTGCGACATGACAGCAACAAAATTTTAAGCATGCAGTCACAGTATTGCATTCTTCCTTCAATCTCCTTCTCACTTTCCCAGCCCGTCAACCAGCCACCACTAGCCCCCCCCCCCCCCCCCCCCACCCACCCCCCACCCCCACCCCCTCTCGCGAGTGGCCGACTCCAATTTTCCCTTCTACCTCCTCCACCCCCTCCCTCCAAGAAGCAAGCACACGTCTCTGACCCTAGTCTGTTTCTGAAACTTGTGGTTGGAACGTTGTCAAAAACATTGGCGACCAATTGTCAGTGACCATGATACTCCCCATGTACTTGTTTTACTTGATTGCAATGTGTTCATTCACGCTTGCTGTCTGGCACACGCACGCAAGCGCGCGCGCACGCACGCACGCACGCACGCACGCACGCATGCAACGCACGCACGCACGCACGCACGCACGCACGCACGCACGCACGCACACACACACACACACACACACACACACACACACACACACACACCAATGCGCTCTCTCTCTCTCTCTCTCTCTCTCTCTCTCTCTCTCTCTCTCTCTCTCTCTCTCTATCAACCAATCAATCAATCAATCAATCAATCAATCAATAATGATTAAAATACTGCTAGTCCTGCTTTAACCATTACATTTTTAAACCCGACCTGTAGCTATAGATTCCTTAGAAGGAAGATGGATATCAAAAACACAAACGTGTGTGTGTGTGTGTGTGTGTGTGTGTGTGTGTGTGTTGTGTGGTGTGTGTGTGGTGTGTGTGTGTGTGTGTTATGCTGCACACACATGTGCCAGACATTCGATCACTCATGAATGAAAACCAATGACAGACATCAGACGGACAGAGAGGCAGACAGAAAATCTGATTCACATACATACACAATCGCCTCAGATTTGATATCCGTGACTTGGGCCCAAGAATGCCCGCTGTTTGAA
>CM031597.1:28474865-28477365 GCA_018398815.1 Conus ventricosus
TGTGGTAGAGCGGAACCCCTGGGGAGGCCCGAACGTTATGATATGGGGTGCAATTGGCATTAACCACGCCATAGGACCAGTCATCTTTCAGAACATTGGTCCTGGTCGCGGACAGGGTGTCAATGCACAGCGCTACATCCACCAGGTGCTCAGACCCCATGTCGTTCCTTTTTTGCGCAACACCCAAACTGGACATTCCAACAGGACAATGCAAGACCACACACAGCCAGGGCCACCCAGCAATTTCTTCAGCATAACAACGTCAATGTGCTGCCCTGGCCAGCCCTCAGTCCCGATTTAAACCCAATAGAACATTTTTGGGATGAACTTGGCAGACGGTTGGACCTCCTGCGTCCACGACCAGCAACAGCGGCTCAACTTCACCAGGCCATCGTCCATGTGTGGGCTGGTGTGCCAAGGGGACGCATCAACCACCTGGTCCACTCAATGAGCCGCAGGTGTCAAGCAGTTGTCCATGCAAATGGTGGCCACGCACGGTATTAGGACTTCAAGCTGGTTTGTCACGTGACCTTGGATTTTCCACACAAAGACAAAGTCATATTGCTGATGACATTTTCACACATTACCGGTGTAATGAATCAAATCACGTTGAATTCTCGCTTCCACTCTGTACAATTGTGACCAATAAAATTCGCCTCTAACCTTCAGCTTGTTTTGCTTTCGCGTTTTTTTTATGGAAGTCAGTATACATATCAGTGCGTGCGGAATAGTCCATATCCGCTATGTTGATTCTTGTGTCTGATGAGGGCTTATTGAATTGGGGCCTGACTTTGATCATTGACTAAGTGAATGGGTGGAAAGGACAGAGTTGTGAATAGGATCTCTTGGACACAGACCTGCCAGATGTTTGACGTGCGTAAGCATCCACACTGTGTTCCAGCCATTCATGCCTGGCTAACGCGACCTGCGCCACTCATATAACTCTGTGTGTGTGTGTGTGTGTGTGTGTGTGTGTGTGTGTGTGTGTGTGTGTGTGTGTGTGTGTGTGTGTGTGTGTGGCGCGCGCGCGCGCACAAGAACACACGCACGCTTTCTCTCTCTCTCTCTCTCTCTCTCTCTCTCTCTCTCTCTCTCTCTCTCTCTCTCTCTCTCTCTCTCTCCACCACAACCCACACACACACACACACACACACACACAACACACACACACTACACGCACGCACGCACGCACGCACGCACGCACGCACGCACGCACGCACGCTCACTCACACACACACACACACATGCACACACACACACACACACACACACACACACGACACACACACACACACACACACACACACACACACACACACACACACACGCACGCACGCACGCACGCACGCACGCACGCACGCACGCACGCACGCACACACACACACACGCACGAGGAAGTGAACGTAAACAAAATCACAAGCTTGTACATACGTACATAAACAGTTTTATGGACGATTGTTTTCTGACCGGAAGAGGCCTTATGATAGCTCAGCCATGAAAAGCATGTAGAATGGATACATCATCACTGCAAATACATATGACATCAGAATAACACTCTGCAATGATTTACAGAAGAAAACAAAAACACCAGCTTGACTAAAACCTAAAACCATGTCTGCCTACTCAGCCAAAACCCAACTGGCTAAGTGAACATATTATGCATGTGTGATGTTTTTCACCTTTTTCAAACTCACCATTCTTTCTCAACATACTCCGTTTCCCTCAGTCCAAGCCATCTGTCTTTTTCTGATCGTTGTAGTATGAACCAAATAATGCATTTTTTGGGCGGTCACTTTCCTCTCTTTCATCCCAAAGCTCTTGTCTCACGTTCTTATGTCTTTCTCAGCCTCCTCTCTAAGTAGAGACCCTTCGTGGTTGACCACGGGCTATTCCCACGACCACAACCACCACCGCCGCCTATTGCCCGTCTCTTGGGAACTATCAGAGTGGGAGATACACTGAGTGTAATTGATCCATCCGGCAAGTCTACACTGAGTGTAATTGATCCATCCGGCAGACTTGTCATTTCCCCGTTCGATCGCCTGTATAGCCAGTGTTTGAACACAGGTCCGCGGGCACGCGCGCAAATACACACACCCACACATACACACACACACGCACGCATTCACGCACTCACGCACGTACGCGTATACACAGACACACAGACACAGACCACACACACACACACACACACACACACACACACACACACACACACACACACACACACACACACACACACACACACACACACACACACACACGCACACACACACACAAAAATGCAGGCTAATGCATACTTGCGCACACATACGCAGAGAGAGAGACAGAGACAGTGAGACAGAAGAGAGAGAGAGAGAGAGAGAGAGAGAGAGAGAGAGAGAGAGAGAGAGGAGAGAGAGAGAGAGAGAGAGAGAGAGATGAATTAGATGCAACGGACGAACTCTACTTTGTTGTTGTTCCTAGGCCACTACAAGTTGTTTAACTGCGCAAGTTGAAT
>CM031597.1:28484865-28497365 GCA_018398815.1 Conus ventricosus
GGTCCTCGCAATCCCCTGGATCTCCAGAGTCAAATTCTAACACCAATTCCACAATTACCCAGATGGGGTACAGCGAACAGACCACCAACAGAAGCGCCGTCGGTGCCTCTCCTGTTACAGAAGAAAGACACACCGTCGGTGCCTCTCCTGTTACAGAAGAAAGACATAAGCCAAAAACAATAAAAACAGGGATTGTTTTGCAAGTCAGATGGCACTCTAGGCCTACACAGGCCAGCTGACAGTCAAGTTCAATTTCAGTTTCATCAAGAAGATGTCACTGCGTGAGGACTACCCAAAGGACATACACCCCATCTACAAATCCAGAGGCCATAAAGAACAGCAGCTAAACATGAATTTGAATGGACAATGGACGAATGATTAAGAGCATGAATTAGATAAATGAATACGCAAAACAAACTGATATTCAATGTAGGATAAATGAATAAAAAAAAAAGGACATGACGATAATGAATAAATAGGTACGAAAAGGGCTGCAGGGACATGCCCGGAATGACTACATAAGGGGAGAGCTGGGGACATTGGACGTGAATGAAAAGACAGGGAGAAAGTTGGGAAGATGGGACTGGGAAAGAATAAATAAGGAAAGAGTTCGGAAGAGTACAGCTTGAATGAAATGATGAAAAAAAAGAGTTGTGTGAAGAAAGGAGGGAAAAAACTGGAGGAGAGGATTGGAATAAGCATGTAAGGAAGGATTGGAGAAGGACAAGTGAATTAATAGATTAAAAAAAAGACTTCTGAAGAGGACAAGTTGAATAAATAGATAAGGAGGGAGCTGGGAAGAGAACATTTTCAATAAATAGATAAGGAAAGACTGGAAGAAAACAATTTGAACGAATAGATAAGGAAAGGGCTAGGAAGGGACGGTTGGGGGAATAGGTAAGTAAGCAGTTGGAAAAAGGACAACTGAATGGATAAATAAGGGAACGGTAGGGAAAAAGATAATTTGAATGAACAGATACAGAAACAGGTGGAAGAGGACAACTCAATGAATAGACAAGGAAACATTTGGAAAGAGTACAACTGAATGAATAGATAATGGAACCCGTTGGAAAGAGAACAAACTCAATGAATAGATAAGGGAACACTTGGAAAGAGGACAACTAATGAATAGATAAGGGAACACTTGGAAAGAGGACAACTGAATGGGTAGATAAGGGAACACTTGGAAAGAGGACAACTGAATGGATAGATAAGGGAACGGAAGGGGAAAGGGCAATTTGAATGAACAGATAAAGAAACAGGTGGGAAGAGGACAACTCAATGAATAGATAAGGGGGCACTTGGAAAGGACAACTAATGAATAATAAGGGAACACTTGGAAAGAGGACAACTAATGAATAGATAAGGAACACTTGGAAAGAGGACAACTAATGAATAGATAAGGGAACACTTGGAAAGAGGACAACTAATGAATAGATAAGGGAACAGTTCGAAAGAGGACAACTAATGAATAGATAAGGGAACAGTTGGAAAGAGGACAACTGAATGAATAGATAAGGGAACAGTTGGAAAGAGGACAACTGAATGAATAGATAAGGGAACACTTGGAAAGAGGACAACTGAATGAATAGATAAGGAACAGTTCGAAAGAGGACAACTGAATGAATAGATAAGGAAACATTTGGAAAGAGGACAACTGAATGAATAGATAAGGGAACATTTGAAAAGAGACAACTGAATGAATAGATAAGGAAACAGTTTTGGACAGGGAAAAACTAATGAATAGATAAAGAAACAGGTGGAAAGAGGACAACTGAATGACTAGATAAGGGTACATTTGGAAAGAGGACAACTGAATGAATAGATAAGGAACTTTTGGAAAGAGGACAACCAATGAATAGATAAGGGAACATTTGGAAAGAGGACAACTGAATGAATAGATAAGGAAACAGTTGGGAAAAAGAACAACTGAATGAACAGATAAGGGAACAGTTGGAAAGAGGACAACTGAATGAATAGATAAGAAACACTTGGAAAGAGGACAACTCAGTGAATAGATAAGGGAACAGTTGCGAAGCGGATAATTTGAATAAAGAGATAACGAAACAGTTAGGAAGAGGACAATTTGGATGAATAGATAAGCAAACAGTTGGGCACAGACGACTTGCATGAAAAATAAAGAAAAGAGTTCGGAAGAGAACAACGGAATTAAAAGATAAGGAAAGAGCAGGAACTGAACTGGGGGACCAGTCTCAACACATGAGGCAAGTGTAGGGAACCTGTTACGGAGCGTGCAACAAGACTTGGCAGATGTCTGACCTATGCATTAACCTGAATAATCTTCTAACTCCCCCAGCTTGATCTGATCCGCTGCTACAGTTGTGAGTGAGTGTGTGTGTGGGTTTTGTGTGTGTGTGTGTGTGTGTGCGTGCGTGCGTGCGTGCGTGCGTGCGTGCGTGCGTGCGTGCGTGCGTGCGTGCGTGCGTGCGTGCGTGCGTGCGTGCGTGCGTGCGTGTTGTGTGTGTGTGTGTGCGCGCGTGCGTGGTTTTACGTGTGTTTGTACGTGCGCGCGCGCGCATGTGTGTGCAAAATGGTGTGTATCTGTGTGTGCATGTGGTGGGGTTCTTGTGTGACTATGTGTGTGAGTGTGTGTGAGTGCCGTGCGCGAGCGTGAGTCCTGTTATCATAGTAAACAGCTTTGAAGACTCTTATTATCCATTCTTCAAAATCGTCACTGCTGGAATGTTTTTGGTGTTGCTTTTTTTCCCTCTAGAGTCATGACTGGAGTGTGGTATAATCTGCTGCAGGTTAACGTCAAAGGAAATCAGCTTATGATTGCCCACGGTTGGTTAGCGTTGCGAATGAAGACCTTTCTGACTTGTAGCCCTGTGTTATTCTACCAACAACGGTGGTGTTCGAACGTTCATTCCTCGCTGCAGCCAATTTCAAGCACAGAATGAAGAAATGTAGATTGACGTGGAGGTCTGTTTCCCCAAGAGGCACACGTCATTGACTGTTCTACAGAACTAACGAAAGGTAATGCGCTGGTGCGGCCATCCTGTAAGGTGTGTGGCGAATGGAGTAAATGGATGTTGACATCAGCAGGTCGATTGAAAAGAAATCACTCTGTCTGTCTGTCTGTTTGTCTGCCTGCAAACTCTGTCTGCTGTCTGTTTGTTGCTGTCTGTCTGTCTCTGTTTCCTCTCTCTCTTCTCTCTCCTCTCTCTCTCCTCTCTCTCTTTCTCTGTCTCTCTGTCTGTCTGTCTGTCTGTCTGTCTGTCTGTCTGTCTGCCGTCTGTCTGTCTCTCATCTCTTGTCTCTGTCTCTCTCTCTCTCTCTCTCTCCTCTCTCTCTCTCTCTCTCTCTCTTCTCTCTCTCCTCTCTCGTCTCTCTCTGTCTCTCTCTCTCTCTTCCTCTCTCTCTCTCTTCCTCTCTCTCTCTCTCTCTCTCTCTCTCTCTCTCTCTGTCCTCTCTCTCTCTCTCTTCCTCTCTCTCTCTCTCTCTCCTCTCTCTCTCTCTCTCTCTCTCTCTCTCTCTTCTCTCTCTCTCTCTCTTGTTCCCCTAGCATATTAGCCTGACTAATAAAGCAAAACTGTGAAAGCTCACTGCTACTTAAATCACACCAACAACTTCCACCACCCGAAACCACCTAATTGCCAGCAACAGTATAAGTAACTAGATAAAGAATCGGAACGTGCGTAGCGTTACAAAAATCTATCAGAAAAAATAGTCGAAAGAAACTCTAGGGAGAGTGTTCATGTGTAAAAGCACGTGTTAGATGTGGGGCTAAACTTACTCAGTCTGTTTATTGTTCTTCGGGGGTTTAGCAGGGGGATATATGCAGTTCCATTTTCTTCCTGTTTTATATACTAATTAGCGCTAGATGTAATTAGAACTGGTAGACAGGGGGAAACATTTTCGCTCGATGCATTTGAGCTATTTATTTTACTATTAGCCGATGATGTTGTAATCCTTTCAGAATCAGTAGTAAGGTTACAAAATCAGTTAGACAATTTACAAAGATCAGCTACAGCACTAGATTTGACAGTAAATTGGGGTAAAAGTAATATTGCTGTTTTTCGAAAAGGGGGTTATTTAGGGGCGAGGGAAAGATGGTTTTTCGATGGACAAGTCATGCCTGCTGTTAATGCCTACAAGTATTTAGGTACTTATTTTACGACAAAACTGTGTTCCAACACTGCCTGTCGTGATTTAGCTAGCAAAGCTAAGAAAGCTCTTTTGTGTATTTTACAACGTCTACGCTTATTCAATTGTGATTCTTTGTATGTGCTATTAAGTCTGTATGACCATCAAGTGCTTCCTATTATGCAGTATGGATGTGAGATATGGGCTTTTGATAAAGGAGCTCAGTATTGTGAAAAAGTGCATTTATATGCCCTGAAGAAGTATTTAGGTGTTAGACGTAGTACCCCAAACGATATAGTTTATAATGAGTTGTCACTATCAATTTTGTTGCACAATGTATCCGTTACTGGTTTAAAAATACTGCAGATGTCAAATGACAGATTACCCAAGGAGGCTTATGATATGCTCTTTGATCTTGATAATCGAGGAGAGACCACTTGGGCCACACGTTTAAGATCATGTTTGTTTAGATATGGATTTGGATTTGTGTGGCTGAGCAAGGTGTGGGTGATGTCAATACATTTTTGTGTGTCTTTCGGCAGGGAATAATTGATTGTAGATGGCAAGAATGGAGTGAACACGTGAATGAGAGTGATAGGTTTTCTGTATATAGAACCTTTTTGTAATCCGTATAGCTCTCTACTTACATATCTATGCATGGATCTTGACAGGTATTTAAAATATATCATTACTAAGTTTAGATTTGGCATTTTGTACTTGTCAGTTCACTACTATAGGTACAGAAGAAAACGAAACACCCGAAGGTGCTGGGAGGACCCAGAGAAGCACTGTCTTCACCCGCCTTTAGAGCAGTCCTGTACCACCCTTGGAGGCCTGCGCTGTGTTGACGATGGGTACAGGCACGCGCAGGACACTCCATTAAGATATCAAGGGACATAACTGCTCCTGAACAGAGGTAAATCAGACTACAGGATGCAGCCCATAACAGCCTTAAAGTAGCATCCCCATGGTGTACCAGCCCGTATTTCATGACTGCAAAGCCCACCGGCGAAAAACACCACCCTCCAGCTGCCGAGCACACCCCACAGACCCAACCACCCCTGCCCACGGATAGATGAAGACAGTGCCACTCCAGACACAGCCAAGCTTTCGCCATACGGTCTTATGTGCCCTCAAGAGAGAATCCAAAGTTGTAGTCTTTCCCACTGTCAACAAGACTTTCCCTGTGGTCAGTGGGTCTTTCCTCAACGTCACCGTTCACTACTATAGGTACAGAAACTATAGGCTACAAGACTTAATTTGTAACCTAGGTAAAGTTGCTATCGAAAACGAAATGCACCTCTTATCATGTTGTCCATTTTACAATAGCGTAAGAGAAAAGTTCATCGTTCAAAAATTCTATCATTATCTAAATGGTTTTCGTTTATCTCTCTTGTTGGCCTCAACGAATAATAATACAGTCAGAATATTAGCAATTTATATTCATCAAGGATTTAAAGCGCGGCAGATTGCTATAACTTCAATCTATATTTATGCATGTGTATGCAATGATGTTTATATATATACTGACTTCCATAAGAAACGCGAAAACAAAACAAGCTGAAGGTTGGGGGTGAATTTTATTGGTCACAATTGTACAGAGTGGAAGCGAGAATTCAACGTGATTTGATTCATTACACCGGTAATGTGTGAAAATGTCATCAGCAATATGTCTTTTGTGTGGAAAATCCAAGGTCACGTGACAAACCAGCTTGAAGTCCTAATACCGTGTGTGGCCACCATTTGCGTTGACAACTGCTTGACACCTGCGGCTCATTGAGTGGACAGTGGTTGATGCGTCCCCTTGGCACACCATCCCACACATGGACGATGGTCTGGTGAAGTTGAGCCGCTGTTGCTGGTCGTGGACGCAGGAGGTCCAACCGTCTGCCAAGTTCATCCCAAAAATGTTCTATTGGGTTTAAATCGGGACTGAGGGCTGGCCAGGGCAGCACATTGACTTTGTTATGCTGAAGAAATTGCTGGGTGGCCCTGGCGGTGTGTAGTCTTGCATTGTCCTGTTGGAATGTCCAGTTTGGGTGTTGCGCAAAAAAGGATCGACATGGGGTCTGAGCACCTGGTGGATGTAACGCTGTGCATTGACACCCTGTCCGCGACCAGGACCAATGTTCTGAAAGATGACTGGTCCTATGGCGTGGTTAATGCCAATTGCACCCCATATCATAACGTTCGGGCCTCCCCAGGGGTTCCGCTCTACCACACAGGAGTCAGCATAGCGTTCACCAGGTCGACGCCATATTCTGACACGACCGTCAGCCATGTCAATACAAAAACGGCTCTCATCTGAGAACAGTATGCGTCCCCACTGCTGCCTGCGCCAGTTGATTCGAGCTGTGCCCACTGCCGCCTGTCCTGCCGGTGTCTTGGTGTCAGTACCGGACCTCTGTGAGGACGCCTACATGCCAGCCCGTTCTCCTGAAGATGCTGCCGCATAGTGTTGAGGCTGATTCATTGCTGGAGATTCCCAGGCACCTGTCGAGCAGTGTTAGCGGCTGTTTGCCGCCTGTCCCGCAGATGGGTTCGAACAAGATGGCGATCCTCTCTTGGTGTGGTGACCCAAGGACGGCCTGGCCGGGGACGATCATCAGTGGTACCAGTGACTCGCATGCGGTGCTGCAGACGATAGATGGTTGAGATGTGGACGTTAAAGATGTTGGCGACCTGCCTGGCATCCACACCAGCCTCCAGATGGCCTAGGGCACGATTGCGTTCCTCTGCTCGTAGTCTTGGCATCTCTGTAGCGCTCAGACGGCAAGTCGTTACCTGAACCTTGTAGCGCGGCTTTATAAAGGCTGCATGGCTGCGTACTTGTCGCTGGTTAACTTTGCTCTGCATGGTGTGCACGTGCCTCACATGCAGCAACCAGTTTGCCATTTTGTTGACCCTCCAATGCCGGGAATGATTGTTGCTCACACAATTGTTTCACTGCACGCGAGTCTTGGACCCAAACAACTTGCCACAATGGTTCAATATTGTATATTCACCCTTTTCACCCGAAAAATAGCCTTTCAAATTTTCGCGGTTTTTTTGGAAGTCAGTATATTTGTTTTTTTCCTCTCTTCCAAAGAGGGCCTTGGCCTTATGGAATAAAGATTTCATTCCATTTCATTTCATCTCTCTGTCTGTCTGTCTGTCTCTCTCTCTCTCTCTGCTCTCTCTCTCTCTCTCTCTCTCTCTCTCTCTCTCTCTCTCTCTCTCTCTCTCTCTCTCTCTCTCTCTCTCTCTCTCTCTCTCCCCCTCCCTCTCTCTGATTTTTGCTGTCTTTCTTAGAGCTGTGTGACTCTAGAGTTGTGTTCAAGGCGTGAAAACAGAATGTCATGGTCTGTTGTGTCAAAGGCAGCCAAGCGGAGTTAGAGGAAGTGAGTGGACATTTTGACTCGATCAAGAGAGACTAGAACATTGCACAGAACGTGCAGAAGCACAATCTCTGTGCTACGTCCTAATCAACAGGCTGATTGATGAACATGGTGTGGTCAGACGAGAGAATAGTTGATGAAGGTTCGAGGAGTTTAGACAGAAATGGAAACTGTAATAAACGTCTGTGTTTTTTAGTTTAGCATGTCACGTCAATCTAGTCTGGGTTTTTGAAAGATGGGGTTTCACAAAACCAGGTTTGAGGTATGTAGGGAAAAATCACAGATGTGCGAGACTTTTTGTTCATGACGTTTGCAACTATTGCTAGCAGAAGGTCGGTGTGTTGAAAAAGTAAAAAAGGCCGCCCGCCAGCAAAGTAAGTTCATACGATTCTGGAATGGCTGGAAGATCATCTTTTGTACCACCTTTTCAGAAACAAGAGTATACTCAGAGCACTGGGCGCCAGAAAATGCTACATACATTGGAACTACTGTCTGCCAGACAGGAAGATAACTGTCACGAATGGTTAGGATTATGTTTCTCAAAAGTCCGTAGAAAATGTTCAGGAGTGCGTTGAGATCAGGGACAAGGAAAGAAAGAACTGTCTCGCTTAAAATACTGTGAAGCGACGACGCATCGTGAAACAACTATTTGCAAGTAACGGAACTAGAAAGATGAGAAGAGAAAAGTTCTTTGTGTTATATACCAAATTAGTGATTTATTTTGATTTTTTTTGTAGCTCATAACAGTATTGACATTATGTCAAGCGCATCAGGTTCCTATGACTTTCGTACTGAGACAATGATAATATTCGCATCACATCGGTTGAAAAATAGGATAAGAAGGTGATACAGTATCATTTTTAATCCTTCTTAATCGACAAATATCTTTAACAATCACAAAGAATGATGATGATGATGATGATGATGATGATGATGATGATGATGGTGATGATGATGATGATGATGATGATGATGTGTGTGTGTGTGTGTGTGTGTGTGTGGTGTGTGTGTGTGTGTGTGTGTGTGTGTGTGTGTGTGTGTGTTTGTGTGTGTGTTTGTGTGTGTGGTGTGTGTGTGTGTGTGTGTGTGTGTGTGTGTGTGTGTGTGTGTGTGTGTGTGTGTGTGTGTGTTATCATTGTTGCTGTTGTTGTTGTTGTTGTTGTTGTCGCACGCACGCACAACCGCACGCACATACACACACACACACACACACACACACACACACACACACACACACACACCACACACACACACACACACACACACACACACACACACACACACACACGCACGCACGCACGCACGCACGCGCGCACGCGCGCGCATACACACCTCAACTAACCACACATAAAATCTAATAGATAATGGATATCTTCCAAGTGGGTGATGTTTAATACGTTGAACAGCGAGCTGTGCCAGACTCCATCCATTCTCATTACTGGGCATACACGCACCAGACAATGTAACTGGGACTTCAGAAAGCTTGATCAGATCATGGGAGTCTGTAAGGGAACCGTTGCTCTAGTGTAATCAAATCAGAACAGAACTAAATCAAGGTTGTGGGCAGAAGTGCACACAAGGGTCGGTTTGATTATCTATCTCTCTATGTAATATATATATATATAATATATATATATATATGTGTGTGTGTGTGGTGTGTGTGTGTGTGTGTGTGTGTGTGTGTGTGTGTGTGTGTGTGTGTGTATGTGTGTGTGTGTGTGGTACTCCTGCTGAGAGCCTTCTGAGAAGTACAATTTTCGTGTATAATTTATGTTATTTGTGCCATCTGAGGAGATACATTTGCCAAAAATTCACTCGTTTGCTTCTTACTGTGTATTTGCTAACTGTAATGTTTTACCTTGTCTCTGTGTGTCAATTAGTGTTGTAGCTCACCTATCTAAAACGACTCAGAGGGGCCTGTAGTCCAAACGCTTAGAGCGTGTGCCTGCAAAATTCCCGGACACTCCTTTTCTTTGGTCTTCGGACGTTTGTACAGGTGAAGCAGCAACACACACATGGTCAGATCCGTTGCATCAATCTTCTGTGATGCTCCGCTCTTTCCTACTGGGGCCTTTCATATTCTAACAAATTCGGTCTGCAATAGTAGGGTGGAAAAACAACACACACACACACACACACACACACACACACACACACACACACACACACACACACACACACACACACACACACACACAGAGAGAGAGAGAGTAGAGAGAGAGGGGGAGAGAGAGAGGAGAGAGAGAGAGAGAGAGAGAGAGAGAGAGAGAGAGAGAGAGAGAGAGAGAGGTAACGCGCACGTAGCAACGTAGGTACTCACGCATTTACGCAAACATACGCAGAAGAGAGAGAGAGAGAGAGAGAGAGAGAGAGAGAGAGAGAGAGAGAGAGAGAGAGAGAGAGGGGGTACGCGCACGTAGCAACGTAGGTACTCACGCATTTACGCAAACATACGCAGAAGAGAGAGAGAGAGAGAGAGAGAAAAGAGAGAGAGAGAGAGAGAGAGAGAGAGAGAGAGAGAGAGAGAGAGAGAGAGAGGGGTGTCACTGCGTTCGGACTAGTCCATATACGCTACATCAAACTCTGCTAAGTTTTAGAGACCGCACCATGCAGGAATTTCAGCTGATGGATAAATGAAATAATGAAAAAGAAAACAGGATTTAACACGAGAGTCTCATGGATACGACTACGTAGATGTCTGACCTCCTCATTAGCCCAACGCGCTGGTCAGACCTTGGGTTAGAAGCACAGACAGACAGACAGACAGACAGACGAACAAACAGACAGACAGACAGACAGACAGACACACAAACAGAAAGAGGGACGGAGGGGGAGGGAGGGAGAAGGGGAGTGAGGGACAGGGAGAGTCACAGAAGAGAGAGAGAGAGAGAGAGAGAGAGAGAGAGAGAGAGAGGAGAGAGAGAGAGAGAGAGAGAGAGAGAGAGAGAAGAGAGAAAGAGAGAGAAAGAGACAAGATAGAGAGAGAAGAGAAAGAGCGAGAGAGAGAGAGAGCGAGAGAGAGAGAGAGAGAGAGAGAGAGAGAGAGAGAGAGTGAGAGAAGAGAAAGTGAGAGAAAGAGACAAGATAGAGAGAGAGACAGATGAGAAAGAGAGAGAGAGAGAGAGAGGAGAGAGAGAGAGAGAGAGAGAGAGAGAGAGAGAGAGAGAGAGAGAGAAGAGAAAGTGTGAAAGAGAGAGAAGAAGAGAGAGAGAGAGAAGGGAAAACGGGAGGGAGGAACAGTCAGACAGACAGACAGACAGACGGACACACAGACAGAGACAGATACAGACAGAAAGTCTGGCAGAGAGAAATGCCATGATAAAAATAACTACAACCCGAATGCACAGATATTTTTTATTATTTCAAATACCAAAATAGCGGAGACACTTTGAATGACACTTCCACAACCAATTGTCTGGAAGCCATCGACAAGAACATTACGTAAACGTACCTAATTTTGAACCAAGACGTAAACTCAGCAGACGCCACGTCACCGCACACGCCTTAAAACAGACCAGGGAAGACACGAAAGCGTTGCAACTGACGACAGAACATACCATGTGCGGTGGGGTTGGGAAATGAAATCCATTTCCGGGACTGAAGTTCCAGACATATAATACAAAGAAAGACTCTCAATTTAGCACAACCGCTTTTCAGAACAAGCTGAACCAAAACGTATGTCAATACACGAAAATAAATGCAACTTAAAAAAACGTATAGCGGGAAATTCATTGTTACACTACACCCCCCGCAAGTACAAACGCTCATGCACGCACGTACAAGCACGCATGCACACAAGCATGCACACAGACACACACACACACACAAACACACACACCCACGCACGCACGCACGCAACACACACGCGCGCACGCACAAAACACACACACACCACACACACACACACGCACACACACACACACACACCACACAACCCCACACAACACACCCACACACACACACACACCCCACACATCACACACAACACACGCTGCATGCACGCCTTGCACGGACGCGCACGCACGCACGCATGCATGCATGCACACGCCCACATACTCTCTCTCTTACTCACTCACGCGCGCGCGCGCACGCACACACGGGCACGCACACACACACACCCACACACCACACACACACACACACACACACACACACACACACACACACACCACACACACACCCCATACACACACACATACACTCTCTCTCTCTCTCTCTCTCCTCTTCTCCTCTCTCTCTCTCTCTCTCTCCCCTCTCCTCTCTCTCTCTCCTCTCTCTCTCTCTCTCTCAGAGGAAAACATGCACACATGCACGCAAAAAAGCAAAGCTCTCATGCGTGTATATCACGAAAACACATACTCGCTACCATCGTCAGTATCATCATCCTCATCATCATATCACCATCATCATCATATCATCATCAATCATCAACATCACCATCATCATCAACATCAATCAGTGCAGTTTCTTTGTGATCGTCACTACCATCGAAATAAATCAATCGAAAATGTAAAAGATGATGTACGAAATGACGGGTTAACAACAACAACAACAACAACAACAACAACAACAACAACAACAACAACAAGGACAACAGAACAAACAAATGAACAAACAAAAACATATATGCGACAATAACAGAAATTAATCAATATAAACAACAGAGGAACATGAACAGAATGAAAGGACGAACAGTCAGTTTCGTGCAGATTATCTTTAAAGTCTCAGATGATTTCAACTGCAATATCTCCATCGACAACAACAACAGCAACAACAATAACAACATCAACAACGGCAAGACCTAGTGTCTTGTCAAATTGCAATGGATTTGTTGGGCTTTTCTCCCAGTTGTGTTAATTTTTTTTTTTTTTTTTTTTTTTTTAAAGATATCGACTTTCTGCGTAACGCACTTCGTTTGCTGTCTTACTGTTTATGTGTGCATTTTCACACATCATTATTTACATGATGATAATGTTAGTGTTATAAATCACATCATCATCATCATCATCATCATCA
>CM031597.1:28509865-28534865 GCA_018398815.1 Conus ventricosus
ACAGTAAATGTATGAGAGAGAAGGGTGATTGTAGGCATTTCTCTCACTGTTGAATACAGATTTGTTGACCAAAAAAACACAGTGAAACTTGTGTTTACCGTTTAATAACACCCTTATTTGGAACACTTCGGTTTTTTTAAAATTATTTTTAAAAGTAATTTAAGAGTAAATGTAAATCTTAAGATCCATTGTTGTGTTGTCCTGGTGCGTGTCTTTGCGATGTATGTGTGTAACAAGCGATCCTTTATTACAGGAGCCTATGTTAATTTGTAGCGGACGTTTTGTGGACGTTCGCGTGAGATGACAGTTGTTGATTTTTCCTTTTGTGTAGTTAGTGAGTAGTCCTTTTGTGTAGTTAGTGAGTAGTCCTTTTGTGTAGTTAGTGAGTAGTCCTTTTGTGCAGTTAGCGATTTATGTATATACACTCAGCAATCTCTCTGTTACAGGAACGTTTGTTAATAATGTATAATGGACGTTTTGTGGCGAGAGTTAACTGTTCTCCTAAGAGATACAGTCTCCCACTGGTTGACCAAACAATGTGATGAACAAACTAGTGGCGGGAGAAAACAAGTGCAGGCTACCTATTCTTCCGTCATTCAAACACATATATATCAACAGACGCGTCAATCTTTTCCAGCATGTCAATCTGTGCAGTCTGCCTCAAAGGACTTAAATGATGACATTGCACATCGACGTTTTCGTCTACACTATCTAAAAGAAAAATCATTACAGTTCAGTATGTTACAGCAACGGAGACAGTGGAGAGAGGTGAAACTGTTTTTGACCTTGGTAATATCTTGAGAACAGTTTGCCCACCTGTCCTTTTCATGTTAAAGCTTTCGTTGGTTTTTTTTTCTGAATAGTCAGGTGCACTAACCGGTTCATCTGGAATCTTGTGGCACACCACAGAAAAAGCTTCTCTTTTTTTTTTCTTCGTGACTTTCGTTTTTGCAACATTTGGAGCAATTCAACATAACTGTTGTTCTTTTCGTTTTCCCCTGCAGACAACATAAAACGGTTTCTAAGAGGTTCTTTTGTTTTGTTTATTTCCCTCATTAAAGGCTTTGGTTATTCGTTTTCTCTCTTTTGACAATCGTTCGAAATGGTTGCTTTAATTCCTCTTTTTTTATCCCGTACTTCAATAACAATTAGACCCTTTCCTTCTCTTCGCTTTTGTTTTTCTTTGCCATTCGAGATTTCTCGCTCCGTTTCACACTTCTGTACAACCCTTTAGTCCCTTTACATTTTACGCCTTTAATCCTTTGTTTTTAAATCATTTTTTTCTTAACCCTAACGTGAGAACTGAACATCTCTTCCAGTTTCCGCTATATTCGTCTTGTTTCATTTGTTCAAGCCTTTGTGTTGTTGTTGTTGTTGTTGTTGTTGTTGCTCGCTTTACATCTCTGCTATCTTTTGGCTCGTCATGAGCACATTTTTGAGTGTCTTCATTATGTTCTCTCTCTTTTTCCCCAACCCTTCTGTGCATTCTATGTACGGGATCGTTTTCATGACATCCATTTCTCATTTTGTGATACAATCATAAGAATTCAAGGTTATACGTCACAATACATCGATCTCTTCATTGTACATTTGAAAGTCTACTTTACTTAATAATTTTTCAAGCCTTTTTTGTTTAAACCTTAATCATAGAAACTGAAAGTTATTTTCAATTTATTCTAACGCTTGTTCAATTTCAAACGTGTACGTTTTCTTTTTGTAGCTTTATTTTCTCTTTCGGTGCGTCACGAACGATATCATTTTCCGTCCTCACCGTACGTTCTGGGGAATGTTTGGGTCTAATTCTTGTCGCAACCGAAAATGGCTTTCCTTTTTTTAACTTGATAATTCAGCGTCACTACGTTTTTGTTGTAATTGTTCGGACTTGTTAAACATTTTCTTTTCCATCTGTTCATTTTCCATCACTTCATATGTGTGTGTGTGTGCGTGCGTGTGTGTGTGTGTGTGTGTGTGTGTGTGTGTGTGTGTGTGGTGTGTGTGTGTGTGTGTGTGTGTGTGGGTGTGCGCGCGCGCGCGCGTGTGCGTGTGTGTGGGGGGGGGGGGGGGGGGAGGGGGGGGGGGGGGGTGCGCGCGCGCGCGCGTGCGTACGTGCGTCACATTTCGTAAACTAACGATCTTTCAAGATGCTCTCCTTCGTTTTTCACGTTCTCTACGATCTTTCATATCACCACCACTTCATATCCCAGTTTCTAAGTTTTGTTGTCAAAATTCTAGCCCCGATGGCGAGAAATTTATAACATTTCCTTCTTTGTTTTTGTTAAAGTGTGCCTCGGCTCTCTCTTTGTTTGTTTCTTTTCATCTGTTAAAGTTCTTTTTGACTTTGTTACCGTTTGGAGAAGATTAAAGTTTACTTCGTCAAATCCCACAGTTCGAGATTCCTCCGCCCCCCCCCCCCCCCCCCCCCCCCTCCCCCCTCCCCCTCCGCAATCTTTCGTTACATCGCATTCTAATTAGTCAAACCAAAAATACAAATAAACAACAACAACAAAAACCGCATGTTCAAAGTCATTCTGATTTACTACTACACAAGAGAACACAGACAGTGACATTTTGATTAATATGCCATCCTCAGACGTCAGAAATACCAGACATTAAAAATGAAATAATAGTTCCTACATGGCAGACAGCAAGAGGGTGGATTCCATTTTTCTGCTGTCAGCTGTCTGCGGAGTATTAACCTGTGTTTATTTATATAACTGGCTCGTCTTCAGCGCTCTTGCTGTCTGTTTCTTCTGTTATTCAGTTCCTATATTTCGTTTTCTTCATCTTTTTAATCTTATTTGTTCAGTTTCCGCCGGTTTTCTTTAATACACTTGTGCTTACATAGCGATTGAGATCGTCTGTGCACCTTTATCTCTCACTACAGTCGTATATAAGCGTCAGTTATCTTGACACTAAAAGTAAAACATTGCTCGATACGATTGTTTGTTTTAAAGTATTTGCTGCAATCGTTTAAATTAAAATTGTTCTTCTTCTTCTCCTCAGTTTATTTTCCGTTTGTCAGTAGTGCATTTCAGCCCTCGTTTCTGTTTCTAACTTTTAAGCGAAAAAAAAGGGAGAAGACAACCTTTGTTTAAGAATACTTGTTTCTTTCTCTTTCCGCAATGCTTCTTTGTCTGGTTCTTTTCTTTTCCATTTTGATCTCACGGTTTAGGGCTTGATCTTCAACAACACGCATCCAGTTTCTTCACTGTAATATTTGGTTTGATTTCAGTCGTTCAGTTTCTTTATTCCGACTCGTCAGTCCACTGCAATCGGGAACAGCACGCGTTTCAAGTTCCTTTACTTAATTTGTTGTTGTCAGTTTCCAATGTACTTTCATTTTTTTTGTTTTTGTTTTTTGTTTTTGTTTGTTTTTTTTTGCTTTTTTATTTCCGTATTGCAACAAATCGCGCGGTGTGTGTGTGTGTGTGTGTGTGTGTGTGTGTGTGTGTGTGTGTGTGTGTGTGTGTGTGTGTGTGTGTGTGTGGTGTGTGTGTGTGTGTGTGTGTGTGGTGTGTGTGTGTGTGTGTGTGTGTGTGTGTGTGTGTGTGTGTGTGTGTGTGTGTGTGTGTGTGTGTTTTATGACATCGTTTTCTGCTTTTGTTTTTCTTTCTCACTTTCGTACCCACATTCATGTTTCACATCTTAGGCGATTCGGAGTTCTAGCGAACTATCCCCGGTATGGTGGGTGCGATATTATCTCCCTTATCAATCTTCTCCCCTATCCTCCCCTCCCACGTCGCACCTTTACACTGTTTTTTATTTTGACATTCTTGAATAATTATCCAATACTTTCAAACGTTGGGTCTAGTAATCTATGTCTACAAATGGCCAGTAACTATCATCAGCTGTCTTTATCTAGGTCATTACTTTCAATCATCCAATCCTTTTTTTTTTTTGTTGGAGTTTTCTTAACTGACATCAGTCGTCTCCCGTCATTATCTATTTTCTCCTGTCACCGTGCGCAATTGTGTATTATCAAGTGTAATTATCGGTCATTAAATGTCTTTATAATCCATTGCATGCGCCATAATTGGTATTTCTCTCGTTTCAGTCATTCAAAATGTTCTTCTTCAGTTTTCTCCTTCTTTGGCTGCACTATGGTGTTCCTCTTTGCTCCGGTCGTGAAGACAGTTTTTCTCATTCTGTCTTTCCACGTCAGATCTTTGACATTGTTTTCTCTTATCGCTATTTTATTTGCAGTTGTTTAAGACACCATCCGTTTCATCTGTAATCTATCTGCACATCACGATGGGATCACATCTTAATGTTGATTTCTTCCAGTCTTTGCCACAGTGGGCCTACTATTACAACAGTTAAATCGTCTTTCATTGGTCATTTGTTTTCCCCTCAAACAGCTTACTATCAGCCATTTCAAGGTGCTTTTGTCGTTTCTATTTCAATCACTCAGAGGTCTTTTTTTCTAAACAATCCTTGGTTACTTTTCCTCCCTGATTTTAACTTTTAATCATTTTGAAATCTATTGAGCATGACCTTTCTGTTCATTTTGGGGTTGTTTCTCTTTTCCGCGCAAGACCTTCCCCGTTATTCCGGCGCCTCCTGTACATTACTGAAAATGTCAAATCCAGTCTCAGATCATTTTGTTTTCTTGCCCCCACCTTTCAATCCGGAAAATCCAATACCCCTTCCAGTTTCTTGATTCTTTACTCTACAATTCCACTAATTAAAGACTTTTTTCTTCAAATTCCGTTTCGTCTGTTTGTTTTTTTTTCTTTTTTTTTCCTTTTATTTTTTAACATATCTCGAGCTCATTTTAAAGTGTCTTCATGTCGTTTCTTCCCTTTTTTTCCCCACAGTATTCCATTAAATCACGAATATGACTGTTTTACATTTTCTGTTTAAAGTATTGCTTCAAACTCTCTTTTCTATTACAATCGTAAGAGCTCATCAGTACACTTAACAGTGAATCATGCAATTTATTCATTACATATTTTATATATAGCCTAGATGCGGCCCGGCCCCCTTGGAGTGTAAGGAGATCAGGGCCGAAACACTTGTCTGAGGTGAGGGGGGGGGGGGGGGGGGGGGAGGGGGTTCTTCTCCGAAGACCTTCTGCTGTCGAGGTTCCCTAGAGTTTCTTCCTACTATTGACGTTTTTTGTTTTTCACTTTCTAAAGTCGAGGCTTTATGTCCAGTGCTTGCCACAATCGTGAGAAATCATGATTGCTTTCAGCTTCTTCGTTATACGTTTGTATTATTTCAGCCGTGTTTAAGGGTTTTTGTTTTGTTTTGTTTTGTTTTTTGTTGTTGTTTTTTTTCCTCTGTTTCGTTCAGTGTATCAAATATAACATTATTTTTCCCCGTTTTTCTATTCCCTCATCTGTTTCTTCTCTTTTGTCGCATTTTCCCCTTTTTATGCTAGGAGTTAACCAGTATTTTTGGTACTCGTTCAAAGTCGAGTTGTTGGGGTTTTTTTTTTTTTACTTTTTTTTCTCGTCCTTTTGCTAAGAACTTTTTTTCTGAGTACAACACAGATCTTTTTGTGATTTTCATTTTACATTCGTATGTTTGTTTGCCTGCTTGCTTGCTTTTTTTTTAGGGTGGGGGGGGGGGGGGGGGGGGTGCCGCAAGAACTTTTATACTTCAACCACAATTCAAAAACTCAATAAAAACATCCAGCTTTTTTTTTATTGCATTTCCGGTAGGAGATTTTTTTTTTCAGTTTTGTAAAAGTCGTAACAACTCTCGCGCTACAATTACCAGTAGAATTATCAGACTCAACCATAACCCTCCTTACTAATCTCATCGCTCTCTTTTTTGAAGCCAATCTATGACTTCTTTTCCATTATCCAAGGACTCCACGTCCCGTTTTCCGTCATGATCTCGGCCCTCACTCGTCACTTGGTTCAGTCAGTTATTGTACAGTGTCACTGACCATCATTTGGCCTGGTCATCTTCTGTCACTTTGGAGAATTATCTGTTATTAAACGTCATTATTCGCTGTTCATTATCAATCTGTCACGTCCACCCTGTCCAGGATCACTGTAAACCATCATTACGTTGTTCATTCTAACAGGATAACAGGATAACAGGACAGGATAAAAAATTTTATTTGTCCAAGAGATGGAAAATTCATTTTCGACAGCACAGCACCCATATACCAGGACAACGCACACACACACACACACACACACACACACACACACACACACACACACACACACACACACACACACACACACACACACACACACACAAAAGGCGTAAAATGCCTCTGTAAGAATCCATAGTAAATCAATCCCATCAGTAAAATATCTTCATGCAACCACAAACACTCTCCCCACACACACAATCTCATACACACACACACACAACACACACACACACACACACACACACACACACACACACACACACACACACACGTACAAATACATGTGCGTGCGCAGCTACAGTAGACATCCACTCCCTTTAAAAACATGGAACCTAAAATTTTAAAAGTGAGCATCATCATCATCATTAAAAGCAAGCAACATACTCTATCTAAATATATTCAGTTTAATAAGATTGAAATAATAAATATGATTATTTAAGACCAGGCATCCCTCAATACATACGATTTAAACACACCACACACACGCGTGCGCACGCATGCACACACACACACACACACAACACACACAACACACACACACACACACACACACACACACACGCACGCACGCACACACACACACACACACACACACACACACACACATACACACACACACACACACACACACACACACACACACACATGCCATCAAGTGTCTTTTAATTATCAAAATCTCCCGTCATCCTCAGCAATTTTCTGTCGTTAAACGCCATTAACGTCCATAAGACTATCCGTTATTGATTGCAGCATAATCATCCATCATTAACTTTAATTGATCGTGTCCGACGTACCGCTTAGAGAGGGCATAAGATGAAGCTGCTGCCATTGGCAGCCATCGCCAACGACTTCAGTCTGCTAGAAATTGGTGAGACATGAGCAGCAACACTTCACAGAACGCCCAAGGACTTGTAAACCTTTTCTACTTTCAAGCAGCAAATATCACGGTGCACAATGTTTTTAACAGGTGGTTTTACAATCAACTTGTCGTCCCGTACCCTGAGCGATCGTTTGTGACCGATGCCTTAGAAACCTTACCTTCTGAGAGAATCATCAGTTTGAACACGGTGCAGACCATCTCTTGACCTCTGTTTCTCTACCTTCCCCTCTCCGTAAAGAGGATTGGGCACAGCGCTGACAGTTGCATGGGCTAGGATGTTGTGGTCACGCGAGAACACAAACATGGTAAGCCCCACTCGATCTTCTTAGCATAGTCGTTGCAGGTTATGATTCCACTGCCACGCCTGGTTGTTGTTACACATGATATGCCTTGTTAGAGCTAAACATTTCTGCCTCGAAAACGTGTCAAAATTGAGAGTTGATACGTGTGTGGACGAGGGGTGGGTTTGGGGGAAAGAGGACTTGAGAGGGGAGGTGGGGGATAGGGAGGGACCACATTTTTACATTATATATGCCGAAGATAGAATTCATCTGTTCTTACATGTTACATTGTCTTTCATTAATTCGTCGTTTATCAAAATGGAAAAAAAATATTAGGGAAAAAAGTAACTGGAAACAAATCACAAAAAAATACCTACTTGAGTCCAGTGAGCTGAGGCTCATAAAACACCAAAAATGTCGCATAAAGACAAAGAACAACAAACAAACAAATAAAAGGAAATGAGACAAAAGCAAGACAAAGGCACTCCGTGAAATGCTGCATTCTTCCATTCCACACTATCTCCTTCCTTCTGTACTTTACTTTACTCCACTGTATCCTTCCGTTTGCACGGGGGAGGGTGGGGGTGGGGGGGGGGTGCAGGATGACCGAGTGGATATGAAGCCGAAAGTCTGCTTCAAGACGGGACTCCTGGCGCAGAGTCGTGGGTGTAAAGTTTGGAGAGCGCCTGCCACTCCTTCAATCCAACGCCTACGTGGCCTTTCTCTGAAGCCTGAGTATCTGGTGTGCAAGTCCCTAAAAGCCCACCGTCATTTTCACACTTATGACCCGATCACCTGATCTGCAATGTAATGGCTGACGGGTGTAGTTCCAACAATCTTCCGGATGTCATCATCTCTCATCATGTCTTTCTTTCCTGGACTTGTACGCTCTTTCTAACTTCCGCAGAGCCCGAAAAAAAAAACCAACTAGATCTCCATATACTGATTTATCTGACGCAAGGAAGCAAAGGCATCCCTGAATCTGGGATCTATCTGTCAGGATATCTCAAAGGCTTTCTGGCCTACAGATGCATCTGATGATGTGATCCACTTTTATGCCAGATCAGCTGTCTATTCTTATACACAGTATATATCTTATATACAGTATGCCACCACATATCCAAATCGGAAGGGAAGGAATGAACTGACTTCAAATTCTTTCTGTTAAAATAAGGGGGGAAAGGGAGCTTTTGAGTTTGGTCAGTAAAAAGAAGGAGCTTTTGAGTTCTATTAATAGAAGAAAGAAGTTATTGACTCGTGTCCATAGAAGGTAGCATTTCTACCAACAGAAGAAAGAAGTTGTTTGAGCTCTGTCAATAGAAAGACGAATGTCTGTCAAGAGAAGAATCAGCCGGTTGAGTTCTGTCAATAGAAGGAAGAACCTACTGAGTTCTATCAATAGAAGGACGGAAGGAGATGTTGAGTTCTGTGTATAGAGGTGAGGGCCTGTTGAGTTCTGCCAACAGAAGAAGAGGTTGTTGTGTTCGGTCAGCAGAAGGAATGAGCTGCTGAGTTCTGTCAATAGAAGGAAGGAGCTGTTGAGTTCTGTCAATGGAAGGAATGAGCTGTTGAGTTCTGTCAATAGAAGGAATGGAGCTGCTGAGTTCTGTCAATAGAAGGAATGAGCTGTTGAGTTCTGTCAATGGAAGGAAAGAGCTGTTGAGTTCTGTCAATGGAAGGGGAAAGAGCTGTTTAGTTCTGTCAATAGAAGGAATGAGCTGTTGAGTTCTGTCAATAGAAGGAATGAGCTGCTTTAGTTCTGTCAATAGAAGGAATGAGCTGTGAGTTCTGTCAATGGAAGGAAAGAGCTGTTGAGTTCTGTCAATAGAAGGAATTGAGCTGCTTGATCTGTCAATAGAAGGAATGAGCTGCTGAGTTCTGTCAATGGAAGGAAAGAGCTGCTGAGTTCTTCAATGGAAGGAAAGAGCTGTTGAGTTCTGTCAATAGAAGGAATGAGCTGCTGAGTTCTGTCAATAGAAGGAATGAGCTGTTGAGTTCTGTCAATGGAAGGAAAGAGCTGTTGAGTTCTGTCAATGGAAGGAAAGAGCTGTTGAGTTCTGTCAATGGAAGGAAAGAGCTGTTGAGTTCTGTCAATAGAAGGGAGTGCTGTTGATTTCTGTCAATAGAAGGAATGAGCTGTTGAGTTCTGTCAATGGAAGGAAAGAGCTGTGAGTTCTGTCAATGGAAGGAAAGAGCTGTTGAGTTCTGTCAACAGAAGGAAATGAGCTGCTGAGTTCTGTCAATAGAAGGAATGAGCTGCTGAGTTCTGTCAATGGAAGGAAAGAGCTGTTGAGTTCTGTCAATGGAAGGAAAGAGCTGTTGAGTTCTGTCAATGGAAGGAAAGATCTGTTGAGTTCTGTCAATAGAAGGAATGTGCTGTTGAGTTCTGTCAATGGAAGGAAAGAGCTGTTGAGTTCTGTCAATGGAAGGAAAGAGCTGCTGAGTTCTGTCAATAGAATGAAAGAACTGTTGAGTTCTGTCAACGGACGGAAAGAGCTGCTGAGTTCTGTCAATGGAAGGAAAGATGCTGCTGAGTTCTGTCAATAGAATGAAAGAACTGTTGAGTTCTGTCAATGGAAGGAAAGAGCTGTGAGTTCTGTCAATGGAAGGAAAGAGCTGTTGAGTTCTGTCAATAGAAGGAAGGTGCTGTTGAGTTCTGTCAATGGAAGGAAAGAGCTGTTGAGTTCTGTCAATGGAAGGAAAGAGCTGCTGAGTTCTGTCAATAGAATGAAAGAAACTGTTGAGTTCTGTCAACGGAAGGAAAGAGCTGCTGAGTTCTGTCAATAGAAGGAAGGTGCTGTTGAGTTCTGTCAATAGAAGGAAGGTGCTGTTGAGTTCTGTCAATGGAAGGAAAGAGCTGTTGAGTTCTGTCAATAGAAGGAATGAGCTGCTGAGTTCTGTCAATAGAAGGAAGGAGCTGTTGAATTCTGTCAATAGAAGGAAAGGAGCTGTTGAGTTCTGTCAATAGAATGAAAGGTGCTGTTGAGTTCTGTCAATAGAAGGAAGAGCTGTTGGAGTTCTGTCAATGGAAGAAAGAGCTGTTGAGTTCTGTCAATGGAAGGAAGGAGCTGTTGAGTGCTGTCAATAGAATGAAAGAGCTGTTGAGTTCTGTCAATGGAAGGAACGAGCTGTTCAGTTCTGTCAATAGAAGGAATTGATTTGATTGATTATTTAATTTAGAGTCTGTTCACAACGATGGTGATATTAGACTTAGAAGAAAAAAATAGTATGTAGTGTTAAGTGCTTATATGAGTGTGTGTGAGCGCGTGTGTGCGTGTGTGTGCGTGTGTGTATGCGCGCGCCCGTGTGTGTGTGTGTGTGTGTGTGTGTGTGTGTGTGTGTGTGTGTGTGTGTGTGTGTGTGTGTGTGTGTGTGTGTGTGTGTGCGCGCGCCGCGCGCGCGCGCGCGGCATGCGGAGACAAATATATGAAAGTTTGCCTATTAACGACCAAACAATAATTATAAACTGATAAATGAATTACAACAAATGAATAATAACAGAATCCATATAGCCTTTGCTATATCAATCATTTTGGGGCTGTAAAGTATTTCTTGTAAAGCCCCTAAGAAGCAATATCTATCTTTAGAATATTATATAACGATGTTAGAATTGGACATTTGAAAAGAATATGTTGAATAGATAATGGGAGACCACAAGCGCAATCTACATCCTTAGAAAATTTGGTTTTCCACGAGTTTAAACGCATTTATAAATTATACTGGACAATGACCTTTGACATAATAACACTGTCGTTTTTGCAGGAAGTTTTCATTGCTCATACAATTTTCTAATAGAGAAATGATTTCATGTTTATCCAATTTCAATCCACTATCTGGATTTTTTTCTAAGAGCACCCTCTTTTGCTAATTTATCAGCTATTTCATTTCCATAGATACCACAATGAGATGGGATCCAGCAAAACTCTACAAAAGTTCCTTTCACCATAACGGAATGTATCGTAAATTTTATATCAAAAATTAAGTCTTTCCTTACATTTGCATCCCAATTTCGTAAGCTATAAAGAACAGATTTAGAGTCAACACAGATTAGAATGCTGTAAATTGCCACATTAAGATCAGATATCCAAGATAAGGCATAAGGATTGCATATAGTTCAGCAGTGAAAACTGAAAAGTTCTTTCCTAAACAAAATGATTTCTTTGCTTTTAAATCGGGAATTACAAACCAGCCCCTGTATAAGATTCTAAAAACTGAACCATCTGTGTTAGATTTTGAGATGATGTGGATATGTGTTTTCAAGATGTTCTTTTGCTTCTACTGATATCAAATTAATATTGTCTTCTTTTTTTGAGTAGTATAATCTATATAAAAATTTGAAGAAATATGCTCCATTGAGGAACTGTGGGCATAGTTGGAGGTTTTGAAATGGATGCAATATTGATGTCACATTTTCTAAATAAATCATCAGTATAATTTCGAATGGGCTCAGGTAAGAAATATTCTGTGCCCTTTTAGGAAAATCCGATTTGGAATCAAGAAATATTTCATTTGTTACTGAATTTGATACAGAAAGACTTCTGGTTACATATTTGGCTGTTGCTAGTTTGCGTTGATCATCAAGTGACAAGAGATTAGCTTCTTTAAATGTTTTAAAAGTATTAGAATGCACTGGAACACCAAGGGCTACTTTAATAGCTTTACTGTCTATACTTTGTAATCGCTTAAGTAATGTTTGAGAAGCTGAAAAATATACTTCCTGTCCGTAGGTCAATTTTGAACGAACCAGACTAATAGAAAGATGTACAAGAGTTTGGGTATCTTGACCCCACGATTGTGCACCGATTATTTTTTAAGTAAAGATAGCCTTTGTCTGGCATTGTTTATAAGATATTCAATATGGAATTTCCAGTTTAATTTAGGAGTGAAATGAACACCTAAAAATTTAACATTATTGGAATATTGAAGAGTTTTATTTTTAGCACAAGTTGAGGCAAAACATTTTGGGTTTTTTACCGTTGTTAAATAAACATAATTGTGTTTTTTTTCCCTGATAGTTCTAGTCCGTTTTCCTTCATATATTTATTTAGTTTGTCAATTTCAATTTGACATAGTTTTTGTATATAAATAGGTTTCTTTTTGGTCTGTTTTTAAATTTTTGTTTCATCTACATTGCAATACCGGGCATATTGACAACATTATTTTTAATTTGTTCTTAGGAAACGTGAATGAGAATTTAAATAGAAAGGTGCAATAATGGAGCCCTGAGGGATGCCAATGCAAATCTTTAAATAAAGAGTAACTTTTCCCAAAACCCCAGTAAAAATGATCTCTCAGATAAGAAAGATGTTAGAACGATACATTGCGCCATTAACCCCAATATTTTTCAACTTATAAAGAAACGAAATGCCCCACACTATCATATCTGTAAATAAAGGGAAAGAACTTTTTGATTTTCTGTCAATAAAAGGGAAAAAAAACGAGAGTTCGTAAAGGGAAAAGAAAAAACTGTTGAGTTCTGTCAAGGGAAAAAAGAAAGAACGAAAATTCGTCAAGGGAAAGAAAAAACTGTTATTCTGTCAACGGAAGAAAGAACTTTTGGGTTTCTGTAAAAGAAGGAAAAAACTGTTGATTCGTAAAATAGAAAAAAAAATTTATTTATGCAATAGAAGGAAAGAACTGTTGAGTTCTGCAACGGAAAAGAAAAACGTTGTTTTCTGTAAATAAAAGGGGAAAGAACTGTTTTTTCTGCAACAGAAAAAGAACTGTTGGGGTTCTGTCAATAAAAAAAAAGGCGTTGATTTCTGTCAAAAAAAGGAAGGTGCTGTTGGTTCGTCAATAGAAGGAAAGAGCTGTTGATTTTCGTCAAAAGAAGAAAGAGCTGGGAGTTCTTCAATAGAAGAAAAACTTTTAAAGTTTTTTAAATAGAAGAAAGAACTGTTGAGTTCTGTCAACGGAAAAAAAATTTTTTTCTTTGAGTTCTTCAAGGGAAAGAAAGAACTTTTGAGTTCTGCAAGGGAAAGAAAGAACGTGAGTTCTTCAATAGAAGGAAAGGCTGTTGAGTTTGTAATAAGGGAAGGGAGCTGCGATTTCTGGCAAAAAAGGAAAAAAACGTTAGTCTGTCAATAAAAGGGAAAGAGCTGCTGAGTTTGCTTCAAGGCTCGTGTGTTTTGAAAACACGACAGCTACGTTCGATTTCGGCGATTTATTTTTCAGCTAAAAAATGACTTATGACATTTTTTTTGTACCCATCATGCACTTCCTAACCATGAGGCAGGGTTTTTAAATTTGTTCCACAAGTCACCCACCCCAACCCCGCCGGGGACGTTCTTTTCCTTAAAGTGTGTTTTTCGTTCGTTTTCGGGGCCCCCATTGCACAAACACTACAGAAACAAGCCTTTATCAACTACGTAAAAAAGGGACAAAGGGATAAGGATAAACTCACTATATTTTTTGCGGATCTGGGGTGCGGGCCCGGGATCAATACAAAAAAACCGCGATCCGTCAACAAGACCATCACATATTTCCCACAAAAATGAACAACGTGAAACTATGTTTACAAATTTAAAAATCCCCAGTAATGCATTTCAAGCGATTTTTTTAAAAAACCGCAGTGATATAACGTTGGGGTTTTTTTTATTTTTTTGTCCTTTTTTTTTTTTTTTGAGGAATCTGTTTCGGTCCCCCTCTGCTAATTCTTCCCCAGGTGGGGGTTAAATTTGGAAAAACCCATCCTTAGCAAAAAAATCTTAGCTCTTCCAAATGCACTTCTGATATTGTCTGTAAACAACATACACAGAGCAAACGATACCTACCTGTTATATAACCAAACCATTTTCCTGTCTTCCTTTAAATTTTCCCCTTTGTGTCAACCCTATTCATTTGTAATTCTGAGTTGGTTGGTTTTTTGTTATAGGTGACTGTTAAAAATCAATAACTCATTTGTGTTTGTTCCTTTTTAAACTGTTTTATATGAAACCCGCATTGTTCATGGGGGGATGGAACTAAAATTTAGACCTCCGGGTTTTTTTGGGGTTTTCCTTGTCTAGGCGTGTCTCGATTCACGCTGGCAAAGAGTGACAATGTCCACAAAGTTTATTGGGGGGAGTTTTTTTATCTCGAGTTTTTTTGCTGAATGAATTAGTTTGGGGGCCAATGTTTCTGTTCATAAATGTCTGCTTTATCGATATTTCCTGCCCAAAAAAGAAGCAGAAGTTCTCGATTATAATGTCTTTGTTTCATACTTTTCCGAGTTTTCCGGGTTTTAAAAGGGAAACTAACATGGGGTTAAAATTTCCCCCCATTCTTTCGATCTTAAAAAAAAGTTATGGTTGCCCTTTTGTTTGTTTTTTCCCGTTAAATCCACCACCCTATCCCCCATTCACCCCCATTCCCCCCCAAACCCCCCTGAATTATTTTATCTTTGAAGGTAAACATTAGTTCCCCCGACGATAGTTTGAGTTTATCTTAAAGACAAATTGATTTGGGGGTCTTATGTATTTTTTGACTGATTTTAGTATCATTCTTTATTTATTTGCCCTGCAGCTTACAGCAAATCATAATTTGTTTTCTTAAGTGTGCGTGTGTTGTTGTGTGTGGTTTTTGGGGGGCGTTGCGGGCGGCGAGCGCGCGCGCGCGCGCGCCCGCGTGTGTGTGGTGTGTGTGTGTGTGTGTGTGTGTGTGGGTGTGTTTATTCTTAAGGGGGTGGTGGTGTGTGGTGTTGTGTGGTGTGTGTGTGGTGTGTGTGTGTTGGGGGTGTTTGGGGGGGGGGCGGGGCGTGCGGCGTGCGTGCGGGCGTGGTGGTTGTGTGTGTGTGTGTGTAGTGTGGGTTTTTTTGGTGGGGTGGTTTTAATTTCACATTTTTTGTTATATTCCAGTTGTGTGTTTTTTTGTTTTAATTCCCCAATTTCGCATAAGTTATGTTTTTTTCCCCGTCGGAATGTTTTCTTTCACTTGAATATTATTTTCTCTCTGCATATCGTTGCTACCATAAAAATGTCATCAATAATGAGCAGAAATGAAGGCGGTAAGATTGGAATGGCTTCTTGTTCTCCTTTTCTATACAATGAAGAAGACAATGTTTCAGGTTTGTTTTTTGTTGTTTAGTTGTTGTTGGTTTTGCTTTTTTGTTTGTTTTGATACCCATGGTGGTGAGAACACCACAGTATTATGGACTGTGGTGTGTCTCTATTTGACGCCGGGAGCGCTGCACAACCAGCCGTGTCTCCCTGATGATCCCGACCCAGCGGGCGAAAGGCTCGTGAGCAGGCATACAAATATATCTGTCTTCAAAAGGGATTGCGATGGTTCCCTTATGCAGCAGTGAAGAGTTTTCATATCTGTAACAGTTTTTTATTTTTTATTTTATTTTAAATTTCATGTTCCCAGTTTCTCCATCTTCAAAATCTCCCTCCCCTCCTTAAGTCCAAATCTTTTCCAGGTCATTACTATGAAGACAGTTCAGTTGTTGGCCTGCGCTTGTTTTTCCCCCACTATTAGATTGTTCGTCTATGTATTTGTCTGACTTTATTCAAGTTTAAAAGGCTATGAGTCAAGTAAAATTTAACCTTGGTTTTAAAGGTTTCCCCTTTTAGGGGGCCACTTTTTACCCATTTTTAAAAGGGGAAATGCCCTTTTCCCCAAAAATTTTTATTTCCCGATTTTTTTGTAAAATTTGGAAGGTTTTTTTTTTGTTTCGGGTTGGTTTTTTGTTTTTCCCCCTGATTTTTTCCTCGGGAAAAAGGGCCCAAAGCTCGCCCCAAACCTTTTTTTTAATTTGTATTTCGGGGGTTTTTTTAAAAAGGAACCTTTTTTTTCCCACCATTTCGTTTTTAAAAATATTATGGTTTCCCTTTGGTTGTTTGGGTTTTTTTTCCCCCAATTTTTCCCCCCCACCCCAACCCCCCAAAATTATTGGATTTTGGGTTTTTTCCCCTATTTAAAAACGCCCCGGGGCGCAGACCAACCTTTTTTTGTTTTTTTCCCTGTTGGGGCCCAGAACCCAGGGGGCCAAAGGTGGGGGCCCGGCTTTCTCTTTGTTTTTGTGGTGGTTTTGGTTTTTGGGTTTGATTCTGTAAAAAGTTTTTTTTTTTTTTTTTTATTTTTTTTTTCCCTTTTCTCCTCTTTTCCCCCCCCCGCCAAAAATTTTTTGGGTTTTTTGGCGTTGTTTTGGGGGGGGGGGGGGGGGGGGGGGGGGGTTGTTTTCCCCTAAGTTTTTCGAGTTGTGTTGTTTTTTCCCCTTTTGGGTTTTCCCGGTTTGGTTGCTCGGGGTTGGTTTTTTATGGGGTAATTTTTGTTGTTTTGTGTTTTTAGGGGAGGGGTTTTTTTTTTTGTTTGTTTTGGGGTTGTGGGGAAAACGTTTCCCGGAGTGTTCGAATGCTTCCTTTCTTCACTAGCCTAGGGCGTTTCCTGAGGGGCCCCTTTTTTTAAAATTTGATAAGAGCGTTTGGCTCCCGAGAGCTGTCTGATTTTGAGCTTGGCAAAATTTCGTGGCCATGGGGGGGGGGGGAGTTTTTGTGGGGGGGGGGGCCGGTGCCCCCATAAGTTTTAAAAATCCCTCCCTGTCCTTTCCTGGGCATTGAATGGGTCCTGATTAATTTCAGAGAAGGTGGGGCCCTTTGGGAATAGACGTTTGGGCACCGCCTTCTATGATGCCGTCGAAAGAGACATAAACCCTTTAAATAACATTTTCATCGCTCTACAAATATCGAAATCATCCCTGGACTTAAGTGTTTTAAAACTGAGGGGGTGCCCGGGGCCAAGAGGTATAAAGTGGGAAAGAAAAGTGTAGTGCTGGCCCCGGGCGGGAAATGATTTAAAATCCAAAGGGGAAAAAAAAATTTGGGAAAAATTGAAGTTTTTTAAAACCGTACAAATTTTTGTCTTAAAAACAAAAAATTCATAAACACACCCCGGGGGCCATACTCCCCCCAAACCCAAAGGGAAAAGGCGACGTAACCCAGACTCGCTAAAATAAAACCCACCGAAAAAAAGTTAAAAAAAAAAAAAAGGGCAAAGCACTACGGGGCCCACTCCCGACCAAAACAAAACCTCGATGGAAACAACAAAGCGCAAAAGAAACAAGAAAAAATAAAGTGTGGTTGCATGTTGACTGTCGTCATCCCTAAAGGTCACAGGGGGAAGCCGACAATCCATGTATCAGGTCTCCCTTGGGGGGGGGAACACACGTATGTTTTTTGTTGTTGGGGGGCCGGCCCACAGCAGCACCCCAACGGAAAATTTTTGCCATCGGAAAAACCAATTTTTATTTTGCATTTTTTAAACTGGCGTCTTTACTTGCTTTTAAATTGCAGCCTTCGCCCCCTTCCCCATTTGTATTGTTTGTGTTTCTGTTTTGTTTTGATTTTTTTTATTCTTCCCCCTTATGTCCTTTGCGCCTCTAGTCTTTTGTGGCTTTTAAAAACCCAGAAAAGAAAGAAAAAACACAAACCACAAAAACAATGGTTAAATCAGGGGGAAAAAACAAGAAACGTAAACCCGGTTATTCAATCTCCCGAAACAAAAACCCTCCCCGGGTTTAAAAAAACTGAAAGCTTTTAGAAAAAAAAAACCCAAAAAAATGGGTCAAAATTCAACATTAGCTTATTCCCTGCAGAAACAAGGGAAATGAAATAGTGCGCCCTGGGCAGGTAAAATGCATAGCAAAAGTGTGAAGTGAAAAAAGGAAAACGACGCCCAGGGGGCTAAACTTTATTTTGTGGGCCCGGGGGGGGGGAGAGGAGGGGGAGGGGGGGTGGGGAAATTTGGGTAACGCGTGGGAAATACTTTTTTTTTTTCCCGGAAATTTGGGATACTTTTTAATGCCTGCTGTGAACAAAAGCTCCCTTCATCATGAATTTTTAAACAGCCCCCATCATGAAGGACGACATCGTTTAAAACCCTAGCCCGGACACTTGCTTGGAACCCGGTTTTTTTTTAATTCCCCGGGGACCCAGCAAATGGCAAAAATTGTTGCGCCACGGGAACCCCCTAAAGGGAGAAGGGAAAACCGAATCGGGTTTACCTGTACATTAAATTTTTTGTTTTTTTTGTTTGTTTTTGTTTTCCAAACAGTTTAATTTCCCCTGCTGACCCCTGGGAACATTTTGGAAAAGGTATTATGTCTTTTTCCTTTCTCCCATTGCAAAAACTTGGCGCCGTGTCAGCAGCACTTCCTGTCCATCTTTGACCTAAACAGGCAAAATGTACAGCTGAGAAGGGGGCTAAAAGGGGACAAGGGATATCCCCGGCCGCCCAAGAAATTTCTGCATTTGCATAAACCCCAATTTTCCCTGGGACCTGGCCCCACCCCTGGACAAATCGTCGTGCGACTGCAAAAGCCGTCGAAAACCCCACGCCATGGGAAATTAAGATCCTGTTGTTGAAGACCCGGGGACTCTCATCGATTCTTTAGACAGGCGGGAGAGCACCCAACCCACGGAGAGTAAACCGTCCCCATATTTTCCGAACGTCCTTGCACCCGGCCGGTTCCGCATGGCGCAGACGACGTTCCCAAACTTTGCTCCCGGTTCGGCGTGGACCCCCAAAGAACCGCAGGCCAAATCCGTTTTTTTCCCGTGGCCCCCCAAAAACCCCCAAGGGGGCTCCCCCAGCATCCAGCCAGAGCCCTTTTTTATGGGACAAATTGCAAGGGTGCATTTCAAACGGCCGATGTAACCTTCCCGCAAACCGAGAAAGCCCGCCCAGCAGGGCTCGGTTCGGGGGGATGGTCGGCCGCGGCTCAGCTGCAGCAGGGCAGCACGCGGCATAACTCAACGGCCCACCATTGCAAGGACACCATCCAAATCCTGCTCCCCAACCAAATTCCCCCCACCATCACCCTATGACAACCCCTACTCCTCCCCCAGAGGGCCCCCCCTTTAAACCCCTTCGGGGATCAACCTGTTTTCCTCACGGGGGAGACCAAAGGTCACACCCGCAAAGTGTCAGAAGTCATGGTCCCCGGATGCAGGGGCCCCCCTCCGCTTTTTGGGAAAGGGGGCAACGGTTTGGGGATTTTTTTTTCACTTGGACACATACCTAAACCCGTTTCCCAGTTCTGCCAGTCAAAGCCCCAAGAGAACACGGACTTTCGCGCCCTGCTTCGCAAAAGTCCCAAACCAACCCTTTTTTTGTTCCTTCCGTCATTTTGCTTTTGCATACGTCTCATACTGAAAACAACAATGGCCGGGTTTCGACGGGGTCACAAAAATACAGTCTGCATTTATTTATCTTCAGCAAGGGCCTTTTTTACCCCGGGGAACCAGAAAAACAGGGAAAAAAACCCATAAGCTGTTTCCAGAGGGGGAAAAACGGCTGGACCGTCCCCCGCGGGTGCCGGCCCCCCCTTATCCCAACCCCAGCTGTCCCCCTCAAAACCCCCTTCAGGTCACGATTCAATTTAATTTCAAAAGCACCCCCCCCCCCCACCACCCCCTTCCACCACCCCCCCGCCCTTCCCTGCCCCCCGGGGGGAACCCCCCCCCAGCGGGGAGCCCTTTGTCAGTTCGTGGTGGGGCTGTCCTTTCCCTGCCCCCCCATCACCACCTCGGCACCCAAATTCACCCCCCACCCGGCCCCCGGGGGAACTCTTTCCCCATTTTCGACAGCCCTCCCAAAAAGGCCCACGTGACGTTTACGGGGGTTTTGGACCCCCGTCGTCACATCCCGCGCCAGTGGCCCGCTACGCAGGGTCCACGACCCCACTTTCAGCTTGGGCCCGAGAAACACAGAGACAGAGAGCGAAAACCTTTTGGGGGCTTTCAACCCGTGGGGTGTGGGTTTTGGGGGCGCGGCAAAAGGGGGCGATTTTTGCCACAGCCAACACCCGGGGGCCCGGGGGGGAAGAACCCCCTTTTTGTTTGCCGCCGCCTTTCTAGCGGGCGTTGAACGGGCCCTGCACGGGGCCCTTCGGCCCCCGTTTCCCTTTTTGGTGCCAGTCCCCACGTGCCCCGGAAACCCCACGGTTTTTAACCCCCCCCCCACCCGGCTTCTCTCCCCCCCTTTTTTCAACGCCGACTGCCCCTGCGCCCTGCTCCCCCCTACGGCGCCCAAAGGGGCACGTTAAAAAAATGCCCGCGGGGGAAGCCCAAATTCCCGTACCCCCAAAGTGGCCGAAAGCCCGGGGCTTTTTGGGGCGCGGGGTTTCCCGCGGATTTCCCCCCGGTTTCCCCCGGGGGACCTCCCTAGCAGGAGTCCGAAAAACGGTCAGTGGGGGCCCAATCAAAGCAAACGGCTCCACACAAGGCCCCCCCCTTCCGCCCCCGGGCCCTTTGCCCCAAACCTCCCCCCTCCGGTTTAGGAGGCACCCAGCGGTCTGGAAAGCTTGTCCCGCTTCTTTAGAGGTTGGGCCCGCGAGACCAAAGGGCCCGGGCCAGGGAAAAAAAGAGGTTTTCCGGGCACGATGGGAAAGACGCAAACGTCGGGTTTGGGGGGTGGTTTCTCGGTGCCCCATCGGGCCGTGGGGCCCCTCCTCCACCTTCTCCGGAAAAAGAGGGGAGGGGGCGTCGTCCATGAGCCCGTCGGGGGTTTTCCCGGGGCCCCGGGATTAAATTTGTTTCCCGTTTATGGATTTATTTGGAGGGGCCTGCTTCTTTGGTAAATGGCTGGGTCGTTTTCCAAAAAATTTTTAATGTCTTTTTTTTCCGTCTGTCTGTCTCGCTTTTCATTCCCCACCCCCCCAACCCCTCTCTCTCTCACCTGGGGCCCGCCCCCAAATCCCCTCCTCTTCTCTCTCTTCTCTCTCCTCTCTCTCCCTCTTTTTTCCAAAATTTTAACGAAATTCCGTCGGTAAAAAAAAAACGTTTAATTTAGGGGGTGGGGGTTTTTGTTGGGGTGGTGTGTGGTGGGGGTGTGTTGTGTGTGGGTGTGTGGTGGCGTGCGTGGTGGGGGTTGGGGGGTTGGGGGTGGGGGTGCGGGTTGGTTGGGGGGTGTGTTGTTTTGTGGGTGGTGCTTTTGGTTTGGTTTTTGGGTCCCGGCGGTTCGCGACTGCGGTTTTCCCTGCCTGTGAATTTTTGTTGTGTTTTTCGTGTTGGGCTGGGCGCTGTCGGGCCTTCCTCTCCTCTTTCCTCCTCTCCTCCTCCTTTTCCTTTTCCCTTCTTTCCTCTTCCCTCCTTTTTCTTTTCTTCTTTTCTTCCTTCTTCTCTTTTCTTTTTCTTCTTCTCTCCGTTCTCTTTTCTCTCTCTTTCTTTTCTTCTTTCTTCTTCTTTTCCTCCTTTCTTCTTCTTCCTCCCCCCCCCCCTCCCCCCTCCACCCCCCTTTTCTTCTTCTTCTCTTCCCCCCTTTTCTTCTTCTCCTCTCCCCCTCTCTCTTTTTCTTTCGTTTGCCTTTCTTTTATTTCTTCCTTTCTCTTTTCTCCCTTTTTTCTAAATTTTTTTTTTGTTTGTTCCCCCTTTCAATTTTGCATTCTGTCTGTCTGCCGGGCCTAAATTTTTATCCGTCCTGTCTGCCTTCTTCTAACTCCTCCTTCACCTTCTTCTTCTTCTTCTTTCCTCTCCCCCTCTCTCTCTTCTCCTCTCCTTTTCTCTCTCTCTCTCTCTCTCTATCTCTTTTTTCTCCTCGCGCGCGCGCCCCCACCCCCTCATTTCCCCTCTTTTTCCTCCACCTTTAGTTGTTTTGCTGCCCCCAAAAACGTGTTTTGTGGTGGGGGTGTTTGGGGGTTTTGGGTGTGTGTGTGTGTGTGGTGTGTGTGTGTGTGTGTTGGGGGGGGGGGGTTTTTTGGGGTGTGTTTGTGTGTGTTGTGTTTTTGTGTGTGCGTACTACAAATTAAAAAGTGTGGTGTGGTGTGTGTGGTGTTGTGGTGTGTGTGTGTGTGTGTGTGTGTGTGTGCCGCCGCCCCCGCACACACACCCCCACCACCCCCCACACACACCACACACAACACACACACACACACAAAACCCACGACACGGCGGAAAAGCCTAGACTGTCAGGGGAATAAAAATAGGGGTGGGCGGCCCCTTTGGCTTTACCGCGAACTGTTTTATTGACCAATTGGTCGGTGCCCGAAACACATCTAGACAAGAAAACCCCTTAAAGGCCCTTAAAACGTAGCGGGATAAATACAATATCGTCTTTTTTCTCCCACCCTTTTTTTGGGTTTTTTTTCTTTTTATTTTTTTTTTTTCTGTTCACCTTGGTACCTCTTGCTTTTTCCGCTTGTGCGCTCTCTCTCTTCTCTCTCTCTTCTCCCCCCCCTTTCTCCTTCTCCCCCTCTCTCTCTCTCTCTCCTCTCTCTCTCTCTCTCTCTCTTTTCTTCTTCTTCTTCTTCTTTCTTTCTTCCCCCTTCTTTTCTCTCCCCCTCAACCTCCCTCCACCCCTGCGGTCTGTTTCTGTAAGCCTTTGGGCTCTTTTTTCCCTTGTCTTTTGTTTTTCCCCCCCCCACCCCCACCCCACTCCCACCCCCAATGTAAATACGGGACTTTTTAAGAAACAAAAATTGAATGCGGGGGACTTACTTGGCGGGGTAAAAGGGGGGGTGTCCCCCAAAAGTGCTTAGTTTGCCCGGTTTGAAGGAGAAGACAAACTTGTACCCAGTCTGTTTCAGGCCCCTTTTGCATCGGGGTTTTTTGGAACTAAATTTTAAATTTGGGGGGGGATTGGGCTTCATGTTGGGAGAAATTTCCCGCTCCATAATCTTTTATCTCGCAAAGGGCGGCTTGAGCAAAGGCATCAATTTTTATATTTTGGCATTTGCAAGGCCCTTTGTGCGGCAAGGGTTCGATGGGGGCGCCCAGATTTTTTTGTTTTTGGGGTGGGGTTTTTTTTTTTTTATTCCACCATGTTTTGCGGGGAAAACTCCTTTTCCATCAGTTTTTACGAGGTTTTTAAACGCCTGAAAATTTTCCAGGTCGAAATACCCTCTTTGGCAGTCCATTGGGGTTTATTTTTGGAGCTGTCCACGTATGAGAAATCGTTGAAACGTCGATGTATTTTTATCCCCCTATACAACACCTCTTTTGGAGGGGGGGGGGGGGTGATGGCCGAATCTTGCTCTTTTGGCTGTTACCCAACCCCCTTCCCCGCCTTAGTTTTTTTCTTTTTTTCGGCCCTCTTACCCCCAAATTACCCCTCCAGACACAACCCCGCTTTCTTTCAACCAGTCGGCCTTCTTTGATGTTGCTTTTCTAAGGAACCCGTCAACTGACGTGAAAAATCGGGGGGAAAAGCGGGGGGAAAAAACAGCGTGAAGTGCCTTAGCACGAAACCAGAAAAAAAGGGGAGTTTTCTGAGGGCCTTTTTCTTGTAAATTTGTGTTTGTTGTGTGTTGGTGTGTGTGGGTGGGTGTTTGGGGCCCCGCTGGTCGTTGGTTTGGGGGGGTTTTGTGTGTGTGGTGGGGGTGGGTTGGGGGGGGGGTGTTTTGTTTTGTTTGTTGTCCTTTTGTCTTCTTCCCTTTTTTCTTTTTTGTTGTGGGTTTTGTGTGTTGTGTTTTGTGTTGTGTTTTGGGTTTTGTCCCGTTTTTTTTTGCTTCCTTCCCCCCTCCTCTTTTCCCCTTTTTTTTTGTGTTTTTTTTTTTTTTTTTGTTTCAAAAAATTTTAAAAAATCCCCTTTTTTCATTTTGCTTCCCCTTACCTGCCCCCAAAAATTATTTCCCCGGGGTTAAACCTTTCAAACTCATCTTTCTTTTTTAAAATTCATTTTTTTTTGTTCACCCAAACAAAATCAAAAAACTTTGTTCTCAAATAAAACCCTTTTTTTGTGGCCCAAATTTCTTCCCCCTTTCCTTTTTTCCCCCCTTTTCCCCTTACCCCTTCCCCCCTTTTTTTTTTTTTCTTTTTTTTTTTTCCAAAGGCCTCGGAAAAGGTCAAAACAAAAGTTGCCCCCACGACCCGGGGGGGTTGTTTTGGGAGGAACCCTTTTGGCCGGGGTTTTGTTTGGGAAGGCTTTATGGCCTAGGGACACCGGGGAGGGGACGTCCCTTAAAGTTCCCCCCATGAAGGTTTCATTCCTTTTTTGGCACCCCCCCACTTCAACACTTCCTCCAAAGGGGTTTTCCCGGGGCCGCAGTGGGAATAGGGGACGGGTGTTTCCCCCGGCCCACATTTTCTGGGTGATTTTTTTAGGGAATTTTTTCCACAAAGGGGCCCCTTCATGCCCCCGACAGGACGAAAAAACCCCGTCGGGGGGGGCGCGCACTTCCGTTTTCTTTCCCCTTTCCCTCACTCACTCCTCTCCCTTTCTTTCTTTTCATTTTTTTTTCTCTTTGTTTTTTTTCCATGGCCTCAGCAGTCACTACGTCACACGTTGTTCTTCACATTCTCTTTTTCTCAGGTTGTTTTCCCTCGAGAAGCCACTGACGTCAAACAAAGCGTGTTACGTTCACAGTTTCCGATGGCGGTCGGTCTGTTGCAGCAGGAGGCGACTAGTCTTGGCAACAGCTTCCTCCGATGGAAGGCTTTCACTGTTGACCGTCATGTGGACACCTAGGGGAGGCGACTGCCTTCCTGGTCGCTCACAATTCTGCTGAGGGATGATCCGTTTCTGTAGCGTGAGAGTGTTTTACCACAGCAAGGTGCTCACTTCGACTGCACCTCCTGACAGTTGACTGAAGAGGGTGAGGAACTGTCGTTGTCTCTTGTGGTTCGTGTTTGGATAGGCGCTTGGATTTGCGTTCTTAAAGAGCAGCACCGCGTCCGAGTCGGTGACCCTTTGCAGAGGTTCAAGTCCCTAGAAGTGCAGTATCAATCTTCCCCTTCTCCGTCTCTGCTCTTCCACCCTCCCTCCTCCTCAATCACCTACCTACCCGTCTTCCGTGTCGTCTGGTCCGCC
>CM031597.1:28544865-28547365 GCA_018398815.1 Conus ventricosus
TATTCTTTACCAAAGAGTCGATTTACCCATCGAACTCAGCTTCAAAGTTCTGCTGCGCAAAATGTACCGGGGCATGTGCAAATCTGCGTGTGTGAGTGTGTGTGTGTGTGTGTGTGTGTGTGTGTTGTGTGTGTATAGCATATATAGAACATAGCTGATTACACCCAACAAGGCACGTCAGCTGAGGCCCTGTTGTGTTAAGAAATATGATATCATGTCTACACCTTGATTTTGCGTTGAGTGCCCAGGGCCTGTTTGCGATTGATTTTCTCACCGCTCTTTGCTTCCCCAGGTCTTTGTATATTTTCCATTGATGGAAAATTTGGGTGTGATTCTTCTTTACTTGTTTGAGTGATATTTTCATTCGAGAACGTTCCCACTTCTCTGTTTTCCTTGACGTCGGCAGGTGGCTCAGTTTATGAAACAATTTCTCTCTGTTTCTGTATGTGTGTCTGTGTGTGTGTGTGTGTGTGTGTGTCTGTCTGTCTGTCTGTCTGTCTGTCTCTCTCTCTCTCTCTCTCTCTCTCTCTCTCCTCTCTCTCTCTCTCTCTCTCTCTCTCTCTCTCTCTCTCTCTCTCTCTCTCTCTCTCTCTCTCCGCTCTGTCTTCCTTAAGGAAGAAATTTGTTGCCACTATCATTTTCCTAGCATATATTATGTCTGTATTTGTATTTATGTGTTTTTGATCATCCTTACTTCTGACTCGTCCTTCCTCCGTCTCTATCTTCTTTTTTTCCTGTTTTTATTGTTGTCCATAGCTGATTACAAACAGCACTCAGAATCTCTCTCTCTCTCTCTCTCTCTCTCTCTCTCTCTCTCTCTCTCTCTCTCTCTCTCTCTTCTCTCTCTCTCTCTCTGTTCTAGCTGTGGACCATTTTACACAAACTTGGTAATTCAGCATGCCATCTCCTCAAACAGACAAGCTTTCAAGCTGCTTAGCAAATCAGACCTCCACCTTCCTTCCTCTACCCTCCCTCCCGCCCCGCCCCTTGTCCCTCGCCACCTGATCCTCTCCACACACACCTCATCTCCCCTCTCCCCCTTGTCTACCCTCCACCACCACCCCCCCCACCCCCAGCCTCACGCTACACACACCTGCACATCAGTATGAAGATGTGACGCACACACACACACCTCACAGAACTAAAATGGCGGTTTTGTCGTCATTTAGGTCAACGTGTCAACACCATCCATTAAGAACAATTAGCCTTACAATATGTGTTATCGTTATTGTGATAATGATGATGACAATGACGTTGAAGATGGTGGTGGTGATGGTGGTGATGATAATGAGGAGGAGGAGAAAGAGGAGGAGGAGGAGGAGGAGGGGGAAGCACAGGCATGTTCAAGGTCTTTTTGAAAAAAAGATTCAATTCGGGCAGAAAGCATGCTTGCAGAAGAATAAGCAAACTTAGGTTTGAACATGTCTGGAATCTGACATCCCTCTGAAAAACAGGTGATGATGTCCACAACTTCACTGACGTCAAGAAAGCAATTGACTATGTCTAGTACAGATGTTTGAAATCCAGTATCTGATTGGCTGGCTGCAAGAAGTAGCTCAGATGTGCAGATGACTGGCCAGTGAACCGAGGCCAATGTTCTGAACAGGTGTGCGTGCCGGTGTTACGGAGAATATTGTCTCCGTAGAAATTTGACTCCCCGGTTGTTTTTTTCCTCCGGAGAAAAATGAACCGTTCAGTTTTCTACAGGTTTTGGAGTCAGTATTCCGTAGAGAAAAATGAACCGTTCAGTTTTCTACAGGTTTTGGAGTCAATATTCTACGGAATACTGACTCCAAAACCTGTAGAAAACTGAACGGTTCATTTTTCTATGGAGAAAAAAGAACCGGGGAGTCAAATTTCTACGGAGTCAATATTCTCCATAACACCGGCGTTGCTGGCCAACCATCTTCTTGCTTTGGTGTCATTTCTTTGACTGGACGATTTCTTTACATAGTTGCTTGATTTTATATTTTCCATTATGTTTTTCAGAAGTTTACATTCTGCACCAGGGCCTTGCCTTCTTTTCATGTCTGTGCACACTGGCCACTGATGACCTCTGGCAACATCATGTTTCAAATCATTTCTTCTGCCCTTGCAGAAATTACAGTTGAAGTCATTCACTTCTCCCTTTGCAAAATCTTGTTTCACGTCAGTTCTTTTGCTTTTAGCGAATTTATTGATTTTTTTTTTAACCCACAACTACCAATGTCACATGTACAATTTGTTGTGTTCAGGTGGAGTTTTTTTTTTCACCATATATTTTTTTATGAGGAATTTGGTAGTTATGTTATTGAAACTGTAATTCATTTGAAATTCCTCATGTTGATCACAATACTGAAATTATGTATCTCGTGTGACAAGTGTTAGTTGTTCAGATATAACCCAAGTCATCGAACGCTGATATTGCTTAACCATGTGGCTCCCATGTTGCCAGGCCTCTGTAGACAAGAAAGAAGACGAAAATAGTTGCTTTAATCCTTGCAGGCATAAAACTGAGAAT
>CM031597.1:28572365-28574865 GCA_018398815.1 Conus ventricosus
TTAATGTCGGTTTTGCGAGCGAGCATTATGTACATTCTGTTTGAATTTCTCCAATATTTACTTTTCATTATAACGAAGCAAACAGCCTTCAGACCATAACGCGCGTACCAAGATTTAAGATTCAAAAACAAGCGTCTGTCAAAAACGTTTTAGTCATTTAAAGATTTCCATGAATTTGACCTCCACGGACAAGTGTTATAAGTCAACATGCTCATCAGCATGCAGATAACATCCCTGTTAAGGAAACAGATCCTTTGTCATGACAGTACCAGTGACACCGCAGGCATGAGGAGAAATAGGCGTGAAGTCAGCTGCAACCGTCAATTGTAATACAATTTTACACACACACACACACACACACACACACACACACACACACACACACACACACACACACACACACACACACACACACACACACACAACACAAGGTAAATCCAGCGTTTAGTTACAGGCATTATTTGCTTAATCATATTTTGATTTGATTTGTGAGATACCGAGCGCAACTGACACAATGATTATTAAAAAGAAAATCAGAATGCTAACTTATATTTCAGCTCTTGGTATTCACCCCCAGTTCTTGCGCTGAGACTACCAATATCAGCTGCATTTATACATCGGTTGATTTGAACATGGAATATTGTTTCTTCGACATTGACAATACCATGTGTTAATCTGTGTTTGATTTACACTAGGCTATTCACTGGTACAGACAAACAAAACTACAGGATGCCTTTGTCATATTTGGACATAAGCTCGGTCACTCTTACTGAAACAAATTTCTCACAATCTTTACTTCAGACTCTAAACCGGCCATCTACACCCTGATCAAGAATCGCAACATGAATTCTACTAGATGTCTTTTTTTGCACATGGCGGTAAACTTTAAATGATCAAGAAATGGATCACAGGTATCAGGTTATCATCAGCAAATGTTAACTTGCATAATCATGTCATACAGAGAAAATCGGTCCGGCTACTCGTCGGGATCCAAACAGAATAGTTCAGTTGCTAAAGCTTCGGACTCGTAATTCTGATGATCCTAGGATTGCGGGTTCGAATCTCCACCAGCGTTTTAGTATAAGTTGTTTTTCCATCAGTGTCAACATTGGTTATGACTTCCATTTCACGAGTTTTTCGTATGAGACTATAATTCAAGATACCGTGTGTGTACACACACACCACATTCGAATATAAATCCATAAACCTGTTTTTTGTTAATGACACGTTAGACGTGGCATGCATCCTGCGTGAAAGATCGAAAGAATGAAGGTTAAAAAAATGTGACTGACATTGACTGAGTGACACTGGAAACGACCGAATGTAGCACCCACAGGCAGCTCTTCCTCCACTCTACTCCACTCGCAGGTAGGCAACCCATGATTAAACCAGAGCGCGGATTGTTAAGCGCCCAGAGCTTGATCTTTAACCGAGCGAGGGTAGGCATATGTAAACACTCTAAATAATAATAATCATCATTCTGAAAAAGATGATGATGATGATGACAGTAATTGTAATAATAATGATAAGAATGATAAATGATGATAAGAGTGATAATGATAACAACAACAACAACAACAACAGCAACAACACTAATAATATAATACATGAAAATAATGATAATGATAATATTATCATTATAAGAATAAAATAATAATAATAAATGAAAATAGTAGTAGTAGTAATAAAAATATAACCAACAATAACAACAACCCAAAAACAACAACAACAACACGGAAGGAAAATGTTTGGGTTGGCGGTGAAGGGCTGTAGGCAGGACTCCTGCTATTAACACCCGTTGTTAATATGAGTGACAGGTGAAATCACTGGCTTAATGACCACTGGCGTCCGTCTTGACCGCTTCCGTCGCTGTTGCCATGGGTACCGCCACGTGCATCACGCGCCCTACTGTGTGGGCTGTCCTCGTCGAGGCGACGAGGGCACTAAATCCACGAGTCACCGTCTCGCCGTCACCCTAGTCGTGACCGATGTTCTTGCGGCCCTTTGCCTTTCGTAGTCGTCTGCTGGGCAGATCACCCGTTCTAGGGAGCCATGTCACTCTGAATGTCTATAGGATGCGGTGTCCACGGACTGGCGAGGTTGTTTACCGCTTCTGACAATTTGTCATCATGATCGTGGGGTCGGTTTGTTGTCGTCCTACCCTCAGCTTTCTCTACCAGGGAAAAGCCATCTCCCCTTCTTTGTTTGTACTGTTCCAACGCTGACCTCTTTATATGATGAGTCCTTGGCTTCTCTCTTTCTCTCTCTCTCTCTCTCTCTCTCTCTCTCTCTCTCTCTCTCCTCTCTCTCTCTCTCTCTCTGACTCTTGTTGGTTGTTGTTGTGTTTTTGTTGTGACGTTGTTGGTTGTCGTTGTTCTCTCGTTCTCACTTCCTCTCTCTCTCTCTCCCCTCTCTCTCTCTCTCTCTCTCTCTCTCTCTCTCTCTCTCTCTCTCTCTCCACGCTTCTGCTGTAATGACGATTTGTTTTCTTTATGACATA
>CM031597.1:28579865-28597365 GCA_018398815.1 Conus ventricosus
ACAGAGAGAGAGAGAGAGAGAGAGAGAGAGAGAGAGAGAGAGAGAGAGAGAGAAATACACACACATACACGTACACACATACATACACAACACATACACGCATGCTCTCACGCACACACGCTCGTTAACGCTTACGCACACACGCATGTATGCATCGCACGCGCACACACACACACACACACACACACACACACACACACACACACACACACACACACACACACACACACACACACCACACACACATACACACACACACACACACACACTAACTGCGCTCGCACGCACACACACACACACACACACACACACACACACACACACACACACACACACACACACACACACACACACATACACACACACACACACACACACACACACACACACACACACACACACACACACACACACACACACACACACATATACACACACACACACACTAACTGCGCTCGCACACACACACACACACACACACACACACATACACACACACACACACACACACACACACACACACACAACACACACACACACACACACACACACACACACACACACACACACACACACACAAGCGCGGGCGCTAACTGCACGCAGACATATTCAGAGAGGGTGAGAGCGAGAGCGAGGGGGTCGTAACCTTCTCACCCCCAGACTGATGGACTGTTACTGCAGAATCTTCGAGGAGCCAGGGTGCCCCCCTCCCCCCCCCCCCCCCCCCCCCCCCCCCTTCCCTCCCACCCCCCTCCCGCAACATTCAACATTCAGCCGAGATTGAAACACTTCAAATAGTGTCCTGATAGAAAATAAATATATAAACATGAAGACGCCTTTCCCAAGGGGAAGCTCACTTTACTCACGACGCTGACTCCATGACTGAACAGTTAGTAGTCTTCAGTTGTAGGTTTAGTTTCCATGCGTTTTGTTCGATCAAAACTGACACCACTGAACACCGCTGAAGTGACTCAGCAGTAGTGCGGTGTCTCTTCGGCTGAGCTGCCTCACGACGACCCATACAGAGTGTGACTCAGCAGTAGTGCGGTGTCTCTTCGGCTGAGCTGCCTCACGACGACCCATACAGAGTGTGACTCAGCAGTAGTGCGGTGTCTCTTCGGCTGAGCTGCCTCACGACGACCCATACAGAGTGTGACTCAGCAGTAGTGGGGTGTCTCTCTTCGGCTGAGCTGCCTCACGACGACCCATACAGAGTGTGACTCAGCAGTAGTGCGGTGTCTTTTCGGCTGAGCTGCCTCACGACGACCCATACAGAGTGTGACTCAGCAGTAGTGCGGTGTCTCTTCGGCTGAGCTGCCTCACGACGACCCATACAGAGTGTGACTCAGCAGTAGTGCGGTGTCTTTCGGCTGAGCTGCCTCACGACGACCCATACAGAGTGTGACTCAGCAGTAGTGCGGTGTCTCTTCGGCTGAGCTGCCTCACGACGACCCATACAGAGTGTGACTCAGCAGTAGTGCGGTGTCTCTTCGGCTGAGCTGCCTCACGACGACCCATACAGAGTGTGACTCAGCAGTAGTGCGGTGTCTCTTCGGCTGAGCTGCCTCACGACGACCCATACAGAGTGTGACAGCAGTGTGCGGTGTCTCTCGGCTGAGTGCCTCACGACGACCCATACAGAGTGTGACTCAGCAGTAGTGCGGTGTCTCTTCGGCTGAGCTGCCTCACGACGACCCATACAGAGTGCAACCTTGAGACCATCGGTGCTCAGGAAGATACAGGACGAAACTGGATGTGCCTGTATGTGAGGGAGCTGGAATGATCGGTGTGGAAACATATGTATGTAGTATGTATATATGAGTTATATGTATGCATGCATGTATGTAAGTAACATGGATGGATGGATGGATGGATGTAACATGTATGTATGTATATGTATGTATGTATGTATGTATGTATGTATGTATGTATGTATGTATGTATATTTGTGTGTAGGTTTGTATGTTTGCATGCTGGAAGAGGAAGAAGATGGCAGGCAAACGCAATAGTTCGGATTGTGAAGTGCCCAACATACGCAGATGTTGTTTTCTAGGGTCAGCTGTTTCTGTTCAGAACACGAGACATGTTTGTTATTCGAACAACATGCACAGTAAGTTTTATTTTGAGAATAAAACAAGCGATTGCACACTGATGTACAATTTTAAACTCACATTGGTGTTATTTGAACAGGTGCAGAGTAACACACACACACACACACACACACACACACACACACACACACACACACACACACACACACACACACACACACACACACATACACGCCGTGGTAAAACTGTTTCTTTCTTCATTTTGTTTTTGTATCAGTGTCGGTCAGTCGCATTCTCCCGTTCGCTTTGCTTTGTACGATTATTTGTTTTGCTTGGGTTTTGTCGTTGTTGTTGTTTTTGCAACTCAAAACCCGCGTTGAAGATCAATTTTTGGTGTTTTATAATCCGCTTATGTTTTAGCTGTGCTGTATTTTAACTGTTCTTACTACTATTATTAATATCATTGTTATGTTAATGGGGATGACGTAAAGTTGGAGGCAACAATGATTAAAATGATGGGGTTTATCTGTACTCCACCATCACCACCACCACCACCACCACCACCAACTGCAACAAGAAGTTAAGAAGTAAACGTACATGATTCTTATTCTAATCAGATACTGGTCATTTTTAACCCATTCCGTCTCTCGTCAGTTTGCTGTACAAACTAGAATGAACATACGCTGGTGCCACCCCGCAATCCCTGCTGAAACAGCCATCGATTCCTTCTGGAAGCCTACAGCAGGGACAAGCTAAGAAGAAGAAGTAAAACCGGGCCGTGGAAGCTTGGGAAATAAGCCGTCAAATCTATCCAGGCTGGCAAGCTTCAGACAGAACTATCGATGAAAAGATTAAAGAGAAAGTCCTCTGGTTCCGTCAGGCTCTTACCCAAACAAAGTACGGTCTGTGTAAGCGCGGGGATACTATATTAGTGTCAATGCTTTTTTCAGTGTTGAAGCATGTTGTGTACAGTTTTCAAATGTCGGGGGGGGGGGGGGGGGGGTTGTTTTCTGTGAAAAGCAATATATGGGTGTTGTCTCATTTTATTTGAAAAATGGTATGTGAGTTTTTTATGATTTTCTGACAAAAGGAAGAAAGAAAAAAAACATCGAAAAAGAAGAAAAGAAAGGAAAACAACAACAACAACAACAAAGAAACAAACAAATCGGTATGTTAGTATTGTGTCATCTTTTACGAAAATGGTACCTTGATGTTATCATAGTTTCTGTGAACATAGTACCTGGATGCGCGCGTCTGTCTGTCTATCTGTCTCTGCACGCGCGCATACGTGTTCGGTGCTTAAGTGTAAATGTTTGTACTCGGGGGAAGTGTGTGTGTGTGTGTGTGTGTGTGTGTGTGTGTGTGTGTGTGTGTGTGTGTGTGCGCGCGTGCGCGCGCGCGTGCGTCTGTCTGTCTATCTGTATGTGCACGCGCACACGCGTATGCGATGCTTAAGTGTATGTTTCCACTCGGGGAAAGTGTGTGTGTGTGGGGGGGGGGGGGGGGGGGGGGGGGAAGGGAGGGGGGGGGGAGGGGAGGGGGGGGGTGCGTGCGTGCGTGGCGCGCGTGTTTGCGTGTGTGTGAAATTATAAATTACGTTTGCGGCCATTTCTATGTCAGCGTTATTGAAATGGAAACAGTGAATATTAATGGAAGTGTCCTTAATCGATTTTCTGCGTCAGCAACCTCAGATTTTTGTGTTGCTGTTTGTCTGTTTGTCTCCTTCTTTGTTTGTTTGTGTGTTTTCAGAATTCTGATTTCACTCGCTTGCAGCCTCGAAAAAGATTCGTAGTGTGCTAACTTTGTTCCCTAGAATTTTTCAGTCTGATTACACAGACATGTTGTAAGTGACCGGCAGACACATAGCTCATTTTGCTCTTCCATCGAGTGCCATGTTCATCGCCGGGCCGTAGGTTTGTGTTCAGTGTGATTCATGGGTTTCAAGTGGGCTTTGTGGGCATTAAGTACCCTTTGATCCCATGTCAGTCGCTGATTGGCTGGTTGTTTCATCAGTGGATGACGTCAATGCTGGAGCATCATTATAGTCTTTGGGTGTATTCTGGATCGGTTGCAGAACCGTGTTTCATTGCCCCCACCTTCCCCCCTCCCCCACCCCCTACCCACCCTTCCACTCTTCCTCTGCCGTTCAGTCTCTCTACTCCAACCCTCCCCTCCCCCCTTTTTCAACCGTGATATATAAAACAGGCGCGCAATGCTAGGCATTATTTCTAATTTACTTAATTTTATCTGCTGATGAGTGGTTATATTCTTGAGCTCTGTCTCCCTCAGTCTTAACCCCCCCCCCCCCCCCCCCCCCCCCCCCCCCCCCCCCCCGTGCCCACAAAATAGAGTCTTCGCCAATAATGACACATGACATACTACATATAGCCATTCCATGGTAGCAATTTCCATCATATACAAAAAGCATCCGTGTGTGAGGAAAACTCTGCGCGCTTTAGCCACCCAATGACATGAAAATTACGTCCTCCTCACAGATACCCCAATTCTTCCTTGAGGAACTTTTCTTCATTAGTCTTGCTTTGTTTTGTTCTGCTTCGCTTCCTTTCGACGTGTTGTTATTTTTATGCGCGGCGAAGAACTTTCAGAAAAATGCATTTCTAGATATTTCTTGATGCCAGTCTATTCCGCAGAAACTACGTAACGATGCTTCTCTCGGGAACCTATAATAATGAATAATACATCTTTCAATTCCTCTTCTGTCCCGCAGTGGCGACGTCCAACTACATTATACATGTATATCCACCAACGCGTCTCTTACACCTGCCTGTGTTGAGCTTCATAAGATCAGTTTTAGTCCGTCACTGTCTTTCCACAGAAGCTACCCACAGTTTGATTTTGTGCCTTCGCCTTTTCTAAAATAGTTTTTTGAACCCTCCAGTTGGCCTTCCCAAGCTGGCCTTGCCATGCACCTTATACACAGACCCCAAACAATCCAAAACAAGACTGCTCGAATGGTCCTCATATCCTTTTAAATTCGAACATATAACACAACTTCTGCTCTGCCAACACTGGATGCCAATCATTGTCAGGACCTACTGTAAACTTACCCCATTCTCCGGTGCTGTCGTCTCCGGTCATGCATTCAACCACTAGTCTCAGTTAGTTTAATCTACACACCTTCCCCGGCCTCAGCTCTGCTATTTTTTGTACGCCCAGTTCTTATAGAACAGGGAGTCCTTTACAATGGGAACAAAGAAATGCTGTCTGTGTGTGTATGTGTGTGTCTGTCCATCCGTGGTCAAAATGTGTTCCACTCACTCCAGACAAAACTTCTGGGCCAATCTTTCTGAAAATTTGTAGGTATGTTCATTATGAGTCACGGATGATGCCCGATGTTTTGGTTTACCCGAATAGCCGTTACTAACGGCTATAAATGATAATTTTAAAAAATCAAGGCCGATAAGGGAAATAACCACCGCACTGTCGAGTTTTTTCTTCCACTAACTGGAAGTTGTCTCCCCTCTTGGCACTGTGCTGGGAGAACGTTTACATGCTTTGCATCTGGTTTTTTTGGTTTTTTTTGTTACTCTCGACCACTATGACTTTCCATACTGAAAACAAAGACCGACGGCGAATGATCTTTTTCTTTCCAAGAGACCAGATTACTCTGTTTCTCAGACTTGCAGATGCTGTCATTTCATTCAAAGCGAGCTTAAAAACGTTTCACTTTGAAGTTAAGTAGCACGGACAATTTCTACATGCTAATTGTGTGTCGATTGAGTGAGTATGTGTGAGATTAAGTCTGTTTTCACATTCTGTTTTATGCTCTTTATGCGTAGTGAGTATACGTGCATGCATGCGACTCAATCAAAGTGTGATCGTGTGAAACATCCTGAGTAGGTTTCTAGGACATTGATTAAAAACTGGTTACGTTCCCATATCCTTGTTGGCAGTAGGGGTAGCGAGCTGTTGGAGGTACCGTATCTAGGGTGCAGCATGGGGTAGGCTTTATTCCGCTCGAAAACCCTTTCCGTTCCCACAGCAGTATATTCAGGAAGCGTAAAGGCGGCGGAAGGAAAGGGATGTGCTCCACGCTTTTTTCTGCAGACATCTTGCCCTTCATCCGTCTCTTATCACACACACACACACACACACACACACACATACACACACACACACACACACACAACACACACGCACGCCGCGACGCACGAGACACACCACATCACACATTTTCTCGCACCCATCGCACCCTCCTGCACACACACACACACAACACACACACACACACACACACACCACCACACACCACACACACGCAGCGCACCACGTCAGCTACGCCTGCAGCACCAGCACGATCACCACACACACACACACACACACACACACACACACACACACACACACACACACACACACAACCACACACACACACACACACACACACACACCACACAACAACACACACACACACACACACCACACACTACACTCACTCACTCACCCACAAATGCATACGCTCAGACTCACACGCAGACTAACATACTTATTTAATTAGGACACACTTTAACACAGAAACACACTGCTAGTCTCACACACATAAATATAATATGCATTACACACACACGCACACGCACACACACACACACACACACACACCACACACACACACACACACACACACAAGCGGCGTCGGGCGCGCGCGCCCCACACACACACACGACACCACACACACACACACACACACACACACACACACGCGCACTTTAACTATGCGCATGCGCATGTACTCATATACACACATAGATACTGATCATGCAGATTCATCGAGGAGAGAGAGAAGGAGAGAGAGAGGAGAGAGAGAGGGAGAGGAGGAGAAGAGAGAGAAGAGAGGAGAGAGAGAGAGAGAGAGAGAGAGAGGAGAAGAGTCATCCGAATCACAAATCCGCTTCTTTCCTTCCTCCCATGACAATCTTATCTCACCAAGCGTGATGCGGCTTTAACACAAAAGAAACTCAAAACGGAAACAAATGGCCGACTGCTTATCGAATTATGCGGTTGAGAGATGAGATCACTGCAGTACGCTCCTTTTCAGTCCCTCGTCTGCGTCCTTCGAGAGACTATCGACCGGCGCAGTGTAATTCGGTCAGGTGTCTGTATCATGCAGTGTGGTTGTATATGGTAAATGTGGTGCTGACGCTCTCTGTCCATAGTTCACACAGAGGTGAAAAATTCGAAACGCCCCTAGCTCGTCCCTCAAAGTAGTGATCCTTCATTAGAAATACAGAAGTCGGTGAGCCGGATAGCTGTCACATCGGAGCAGAGAGGCTCGATGACAATCGTACATTGTGGGCTCTTTCCCAAGGCTTCATACATTAGTATAGCAAGTCAGCAGCTCAGTTTGCGCTCTTAAACACACTCATTGCATGTAACGTAATTGTATAGAGGTTTGGTTTCATTGTACAACGTGTTTGTAGAAATGTAACTGTAATGATGTTGAAATTGAAACCTTCCAGTAAAGCAGCATGTGTGTAAAAAGACAAAGTGGAAGTTGTTGACCTTTTGAACTTTATCTAATGCTAAATCACGATGGGTTGTAATCAACATAATAACATGAAAGTTCTGTGCATGAAACTACGGTAGAACTACCGGACCCCAGCTTTATGGGGGTTCTTTTTAGTTGTATAAAATATCAGTGCAGTGGACATACCTCCTGTAACGCATTTTCTTCTCAGATATCCGTGGCAGTTTTTTAAATATCAGGTACTGTGGATATAATCAAAACAAGGCATCTAATTCAGTGGTGCAGATGTGTCTGTTGGAAAGAACGATGAACTGTTTTGCACTGCCCAGATACCGTGATAGCAAACCAAGCACAACTAGACAAGAGGAAGAGGCGATGCTTTGGGAGGAGCTGTCTTCACTGAATACTGACTGGTTTCAACTGTGGATTCCTTTTCTGTGACAGCGTTCCATCAGCAAAGGAGTGCCGACCATCTGATTGGTTGTAAACCCCGAAAGACATTGAAGAAGGGGTACAGGGAGGAAGAATGGGGAAGAAGAAGTGGGCGAGGGGGATTCGAAGGCGAAGTAGGAGAGAGGGAGAGTAGTGGGCGAAGATATAAACAGTCTGTTATAGGTGTTAGGTTTGCATTGCTCTGCCGTCTGCCGTTCTTAACGTACAGGAAGGAAAACCATTAACGAGTACAGTAGAAATCTACTTCGACAGTTTAACTACTCTTAACGCAAATAGAGCGACCCAGGAATCAATAGTTGAGTGGGTACTTATGATCATGTCTGGCTTTGTCACAACCAAGCGTTGGAAAAATAAATCGATAATTACAGTGATTTTCGGTTTCACTAATAAAGGCTTTACTTTCACTCTACATAATTCAAATGAATAATTTCCTAGCTCATGGCGCTGTATGTATCCTTTAAAATACGGATTCACGCACATTTTTGTTTGTTTGTTTCTCAGTAACTCATGCTTGGTTTGCAATTTCATCCGCTAGTGACGTTTTCCTTTCATGATTGAAATAATATTAGCAATGTTTCTTTGTTCTTTGTTTGTTTGTTTTTACTTTTCTGTGATAGGTATCATTTCCATTTACAACCATGTTTTCACACTTATGCTCTGTCTTGCATGATTAATCAACATTTTCATTCCCATGCCTCTGTATTTATCCTCTCCTTGTTTAGTCCGCCACAAAAACAAAAAACAAAATCTCCTTAGACAGACGTTCTCTCGAACGGTCCAGAAACCGTCTATGAAGCGAATACAGATAGTCACGTGCCCAAACGCACCCGATCTATGTGACAGGGAGGAATTGGTCTCTTGGCTCTTCCACTCCGTAGGGTGTTTCTGATTACTGAAGAATTCTGAGAAGGAACGAGGTTCTGGAACAAAGTTGGAGGTCTGTCTGGATTTACTGAACTGGGTTTGAGTTTGGACACGTGCCCATTCTCAAGCGCTGGAGAACGATGTCGGGAGCGGATTGATCACGGTGCATTTCACCAGAACTGGGAAGTGTTTCGGTGACCTCATTTTCCATCTCTTATGCACAGTCACTTTTCTCTTGGTGTATGGTCGTGAAATACCGACAGTTGGCTGATGCCCTCCGGGAAGGAACGTTCACTGACGTTGACACCGCGAGGAAACAATAATTGCCCTCATTAGAGAAGAAGCAATTGCGAGCATTTTGTGGGCAGCTTACGTTATAGTGATAGAAATGGCTCTAATTCTTGACAGGTAGAACGTCTGTCTTTCGCGAATGCCTACCGTCACATAAATCTTTCTTCTTCTTCTCGTTGCCTTCACACGCGGAGACCGGTTCGTTCCAGAAATGCCGTGGTCTTCTGTAGGGACGCCACCGTGCCGTACAGCTTGTCCTCGACGGGGGTAGGCTCTGGCCACAGCTCTTCTCTCAGCCGTCGGAAGTTCCCGCATTCCTGTAGTATGTGGGGGCGTGTCCTGTTCAGCCTCTCCACAAGGACACATTGGGGATGGCACAACCTTGAGTTTCGAATGGAGGTGTTTATTTAGTCTGTTGTGCCCTGTTCGCAGCCTGAAGATGGTGACCTGCTCTGGTCTTGCAAGCAGGTGGAGGCTGTCATTCTGTGCCGGAGTTCGAAACAGAGCTTTGGTGTATGGTATTCAGCTCTGCAAGGCTTACAGCGTTATCTTCCTGCTCTTTTGCGGCGCCCTGTTTGGCCATCTCATCTGCTTTTTCGTTTCCCTCAATGCCACAGTGTGAGGGGATCCACTGAAGCACTGTTCGAAGACTCTTGATGTTGTTCAGTGCCTTCTTCAATGAGGGTAGCCTGTACTGTTGTAGGCTTGAAGGACAGACAGAGCGTCTGTTAGAAAGACAACCTGGATGTTGTGGTCTGCTCTTGTGGCGATGGTGTGTGCTGCCTGTGTGAGAGCGTCAACTTCCGCCTTGTAGTTGGTACAGTGAAGGCCTGTCGGTAGCGCCTCTTCTGTCCGTTCTCCACTGGGGTATTGGATGTAGACCCAGCTCCTCCATTTTTAACGGCATTGGTGGCAGAGCCGTCTGTGTATACCCTGATCCAGGAATCTGCGGGGTATCTTTCTTCCAGCATTGCCAGTGTTAGGGTCTTCAACACTTGGTCATCATGGTCACCCTTACTGTTGATATGGGGAATGACTTTCATTCGCGAGATATAGAAAAGTCTCTTGTTTTATGACGCCTTTTGTCTCGGTAAAAGAAATTGTATCAATATTTGATAAAAAGAATGTCTGGTTCTCGGTATGTCTTTATGAAATGACCTAAATCCTTGATTGGAAGTATCTGGCGGAGGGAACGGGGCTGGTGGGTGTGGAGGTAGATCGGAGATAAGACCCCCCCCCCCCCCCCCGCCCTTCCTGCTCCATCCCCACCCACACTCCTCCAACTTCATTCCCTGCGGAAGAAGAAATAAGTGTCTGAAGCAGAGATACACAGAGAGAGAGAGAGAGAGGATAAGTACATTCCCTTTTGCTAGTTACAGTTTAATTGTGCATTTAGAGATTTTTTCCAACTTCCTGTTGATCTGATTGGCTGGCAGTCTGCATAAACAATTGGCTGTCTTTTCACGCCGCTTTACCACTGATAGCTTCAAACTGTCAAATTAGACGCAAACACACGGAAGTGTCGCTCACAGGAAGAGGCTACATGCAGGCAGTTGGCTGACCGTGCTGAACAGAGGACTACACCAGTCTGGCGTGCGTGGTTACTTTAGAGGGCAGCGCGGCAGATTGAACAATTTTCTTGCAGCACGCAGTGACGGAGTAGTTAGTGGCCTGCGCGACTGACCGGGACTCCAACAAAGGGGAATAGTAAAAAAGCGAGGCGAGATGTCTGTCCTGTACACCTTTGTCTTTATTAGCAGCAACCCTTAACACTTACCTATGTGCGCGAGTCTGCTTATTTTGACGCGCTCGTGTGTCTTTCTGCATGTGTGTGTGTGTGTGTGTTTTGTTTTTCGTGTGTGTGTGTGTGTGTGTGTGTGGTGTGTGTGTGTGTGTGTGTGTGTGTGTGTGTGTGGTGCGCGCGCGTACGCGTGCGGTGTGCGTGCTTTGAATTAGAATGTTTCTGTAATATGCGCTTTGGGCCTCTCGCGAGGTAAAGCGCTCTAAAATATTCTTTTACATTACATTAACAGAGTCACGGAATCTCTCTCTCTTCTCTCTTCTCTCTCTGTCTCTCTCTCTCTGTCTGTCTGTCTGTCTGTCTCTCTGTCTCTCTCTCTCAATATACAAACGACGCCTTTTTTCGTCTCTTTGGTCTCTCTCTATCCATGTCTCCTACCTCTTGATCTTCTCTCTCTCTCTCTCTCTCTTCTCTCTCTCTCTCTCGTCTCTCTTCTCTCTCTCTCTCTCTCTCTGTCTCTCTCTCTCTCTCTCCCTCTCTCTGTCTCTCTCTCTCTCTCTCTCTTCTGTCTCTCTCTCTTCTCTGTCTCTCTCTCTCTCTCTCTCTCTCCTCTCTCTCTCTCTCTCTCTCTCTCTCTCCTTCCAATAACTCTTCGATGCTTTTTTCGCCCTACAATGCTCCTTTACCTTTCTTTCGCCCATCTCCCTAAGCTGGGTGTTTTAGCGTGGCGTTGGAGTTTAGGTCTAATAAAACCTGGAATCGGAGAGCGCAATGCCCGACAGCCAATTTAGAGAGGAGTGTTAAGTAGGAGGTTTATCTCAGACGTCATTCACACGTGCGATCTGGAAGACAACACAAAGGGAATCTGGAAACATGGCGGTGACTAATCGATATACAGAGAGAGAGGGAGAGAGAGGGAGAGAGGAGAGAGAGAGAGAGAGAGAGAGAGAGAGAGAGAGGAGAGAGAGAGAGAGAGAGAGAGAGGGAGGGAGGGAGGAGAGACAGACAGAGACAGACAGAGAAGAGACAGACAGAGAGAGAGAGAGAGAGTTAGACAGACAGATAGAGAGTGGTGGGGGGGGGGTGAAAATGGGGAGGGAGAGGGGTCGAAATGCAAAGAGAATGGATGGTGTGGGGGTGAGGGGAATGAAACGCAGAGAGAAAGGTAACCCAAAAGACACAGCGGCAGCATATGGATGGGGAGATAAACAGTAAACATGGAATCGAAGTGGAGAGCACATATGGGGTGAAAGAACTCGTTCAAATATTTCCCACGATCGAGAAATTGACTTTTTTAAAAAAAAAATTCCGTCAGCAGTGCTTAGAAAACAATGCTGTATTAACCGTTGTTCGAAAAGTGTAGGGCAGTGGACCTTTGTCCTATGAGAACATCATGCCATCCATATTCATTCCACATTGAATGACACAGGATTCGGAGTGTGCTGTGAGCTCTTAAATATGAGCTCTGCGGGATGATCCTATTGCTCACCGAGAACAATGAGCAATCATTATCACCATGACTATTCACAGCGTTCACGTTCGTTTAATAGGAATGACAACATCCCATATTTGAATGTTCAAGAGTCACAATCCAGTGTAATATCGGGCGAGGGGTTTTGCAACGTGAGAATGTCAGCATTATCAGAGTCATGGCGAGAATACTGGCCTGACTGCTATTGAGCATTGGCTGTATCTGGTGGTGGTTCTTCGCTAAGTGAATGTGCAAGGTATCTGATCGGTACCCGGCTCAGTACAAGGGAAATTTAGTTGGGCTGAACGCGGAGAGAGTAGGCCTCTGTAGCTGATTGATGGGACGCGCTGGTGTGACTCCGGGGGGACGCCTGTTTACCCACAGACAGTGGTGACTGCTTAGCATGTTGTGGCGGACGCCACCCGTTCTTCTACTGGGGTTTTCTTTCTGTCTGTCTTTGTGTTGTTTTCTTTTAGTTGAACTTCATGTGTGTGTGTGTGTGTGTGTGTGTGTGTGTGTGTGTGTGTGTGTGTGTGTGTGTGTGTGTCTGTGTGTGTGCGCGCGCGCGCGTGGGTGCGTGCGTGCGTGCGTGCGTGTGTGCGTGTGTGTGTGTTGCAACGAATCGAAATATCACTGATTTGTGTGCACATTATGCAGCTGCCTAAGCTTATGGCCAAGAATGAAAGAAAGGTAAAGGAGCATTGTAGGGGGGAAAAGCATCGAAGTGTTATGGGTGAAGAGAGAGGAGGGGAAGAGAGAGAGAGAGACAGAGACAGACAGACAGACAGACAGACAAACAGAGAGGAAGGAAGGGAGGGAGGGAAGAAAGGAGGAAGAAAGAGAGGTTAGAAATGTCGAGAGGGAGAGAGACGAGATGAGAGAAAATCGATCCTGTTCATGTTGTTTATAGCCGAGCCAACCGCAAGGATTCATATCAGCTCTGTCTTCCCGTCCAAGTCATTCCCTATACGAGTAAAGAGAAAGAGGTGATGGCAGACGGTGGGAAGTGGAGATCAGCGAGCGAAAGAGGTTCGGTGGGGAAGTCAAGGAGACGCTGGAACGAATGAGAAAGATAAAAGACAGTGAAAAAAAGGTAAGGGTGGGAGAGTGGGGGGAAGGGGGAGAGAAACGGCGAGAAGAAGAGAGAGTGGGGTAGAAGGAGGTAGAGGCAAAGAATTTGAAGAAGAGATTGTAGAGAGAAAAATTGAAAGATCCGTGAAATAGAAAGACATACAAAACGAAAGATGGGACAGAGACTGAAGAAAAGAAAAGTAAAAGAAGGAGAAGAAAAGAAAAGAAATCAACAACAACAGAAAAACGTGTAAAGAGACTGAGGAAAGATGGAGACGAACAGAGAGAGACAGAGAGAGATTTATGGGCGACAGAACGAGAGCGAGCGGAAGGAAGAGAGCGACACAAATGAAAAAGGTCAGGAGAAGGATGGACGGGGAATGTGGTGGGAAAGGGAACCCAGCAAACCAGGCAAAAATTAAACATTGAATGATTTCGGTCGAGAAATGGCCTAATTTTACTTCTGATGCCTCTTGATAGAAGAAACCACAAGAAATAAAAAAAATAAAAGCGGTCGTTGATTTAGTTAAATGAAAAACAAACATAACGCAATTAAACCAGGTCTTAGTTTTTAATTTCTTGGTGCAAAGATAAATCATGATTCACAATTTTTTCATTTTGCTATCTTTTTTCGTGGTCGTACCGTTTTCAGTGTTTAGTATAAATAAATGCTGTGAGTGTAGTTTTCTTTCTTTTTTTTTTTCTGTTTTTTTTTGTTCTTTCTTTCTTACCTTTCTCTTCACTAGTTCCTTTCCCGTCCTTTCCATGTATTTCCCATTTTCTTCCCATACCGGCTATTTTAGTGCCACGTTGAAGTCTGTGTCTAATAATAAAATCCAGAATCGGCGAGCGAAACGTAAACAGTCAATTTGGAAGGCAGTGTTAAGTAGGAGGTTTATCTCAGACTTTGTTTACACATGCGATCTGTGAGACGACACAACGGAAGGCCAAATCGATATACAGAGAGAGAGAGAGAGAGAGAGAGAGAGAGGAGAGAGAGGAGAGAGGGAGAGAGAAGAGAGAGAGAGAGAGAGAGAGAGAGGAGGGGAAGATGGGAGATACAGAGCGATGGCAAAGGAAAGAGATGGAAAGACAAAATGAAACGTCTGTACGAGTGTGGAGGGGTCGGACGAAGCGATGTGAGTTTCAGGACACAGAGAACAGCAGTGGAACAAAAGGCATGTGAACATTTCCCATTGTCAATGAATTTGGTTTTTTTTAGGCATGTTAACAGTTTCCATTGTCAATACATATGCTTTGATTTGAAATCTGTTGAAGACGTTAAAACGAAAACTTTCTCGGCGACTGAAACAAACTGCGACGCTACTGACAAGGCAGAATATAAATGAACAAGCCCAATGAAGTGCAAGTGCAGTGTATTAAAACACGATTTGATACAGACATACGCATTTCCGACAAATTAATGTCTAAGTCAGATGTCACAAATGATACACACCAAAATGTGCAAAACAAGATTTCCCAGATACCTGTCAAGACTTGTCTGTTTTGTATTGTGTAGTAAACGAGCGTTGCCGTGCGCTGTGTGTGTATTTACATGCATTTTGCTTTCACAATTCCTTGGGTACATATTCACAGACATTCGTGCATTCGTTGTTTAGTTTCGTTCGGATGAGACATATTTTCATGTGTGATAGTGATAGTCCCGAGTAAGCTGAAGGGCAGTTATTGATTCGTTTCTTCCTTTCTCACCGCCGTTCCTTCTTTGTCGTCCTTGTCCTATCCTCTTCCATGCCTCCCTACCATCCGCCACCCCGCCCCACCCCTCATTTCTCACCCGCCTACTACCCCCTGTACTGACACTTGGCTGGGTGCTTTCACTCTAAAAGTGACAAATGGAGCCACGCCTTGCCCTCCTGTCTCTCCATCCTCCATCTCCCTTTCACTGATTTCCTTTCTCTTGTCTTGCTGGGAATGGCAGTGCATTGCTATTCGTCAGGCTGCCATTTTCAGTTGGATAATTCTCTCTCTCTCTCTCTCTTCTTCTGTCTCTCTTTTCTTTCTCTGTCTCTCTCTCTCTCTTCTTCTCTCTCTCTGTCTCTCTCTCTCTCTCTCGTCTCTCTCTCTCTCTCTCTCTCTCTCTCTCTCTCTCTCTCTCTCTCTCTCTTCCCATCTCTCCCCTTCTCATTCCCCCTCCACTCTCTGTCTATCTGTGCAAAGTCGGGAGGTGCCTTTCACGACTCCTGAACATTCGCAGTGATGGGCACAACTCGTGTGGGGATACTAAACCAATATAGTCGCCTCTGTGAAGGATGGTGCTCAGTCTGTGAGAAAAGCTGCCTGGCGACACAAGATTATGAACGGCGCACCAACCAAAGGACCAGTCACAGTGTCACTATTTGATATGCATTTGCATGAAATAATCGCTGTAATGGGGAGCTTTGGAGAGAGAGAGAGAGAGAGAGAGAGAGAGAGAGAGAGAGAGAGAGAGAGAGAGAGAGTTGTGGTAAATGTGGAGGTGTAGGGAGTGGTAGAGTGGGGTGATGTAGAAACGAAGAGAGAGAGGGTAGTGGTTATAGTAAATGTGGAGGTGGGGAATGCTGGAGTGGGGTAATGAGAGAGAGGAGAGAGAGAGAGAGAGAGAGAGAGAGAGAGAGAGGAGAGAGAGAGAGAGAGAGAGAGAGAGGAGATTTTAAGATCATTAATAAAAACGACATCAGTAGTACGCTTCCTGTCAAGCATCTACTCTGCTAATAAGCATATTGTATTGCATCTGCATAGTGACTCGTGCATGCACTTTCTTGATATTGCCATGCACAGTGAATATCAGCAAATTATTCATGAAATAATAGTTTTCGTAAAGGCTATCAACAATCAGTCTGAGAACTTAAGTACATAGAAATATTGATTGCGATATAAGTTCATTAATGTGAATCTAGATAGTGCCTCAGTCAAATACGTACATAGCTTTGTTTAAATTCATTACTAACGTACTCTTTCATGACCAGCGATTTTGAAGTATCACTGCAGTTAAAAGAAAATCCGTACTTTGATGGTTTTAAGTTCCGATGGACGTGAGTTGCAGAGTAGATGACTAGAATGACAAAGGCTTGTTTATCAAGTTTGGCTGTAGGTGTGATAACCTGGAGTGTTGTGGGATATTTTGGATTGATACTTACGTTGAATTCCTTGTACACCTAATTCAGATTTTTTTTCTCGTAAACATTTTGTTTTCACTTTCAGTGCATTGATGGCGTTCTACCCATCTTACTCATGTTATCAATACCTATTTGTCATCTGGTCACATTCCGAATTTTCCGGTCCGCAGTGGTACGTCCATTGATCAACAAACCTTCATTAGATAAAAATGTTTTAAGAATTATCGGCCTGTATCAAATTTGTCATTTCTGTCAAAATTATTGGAAAAGATTGTTTTGGAACAAGTTCTAGAACACCTCGAAAAGATCACTTTTGAATCCTCATCAATCTGCTTACAGACAAGGCCATAATTGTGAGACAGTGTTCCCGTATAGTCATGACTCCTCTGCGGGCTTGACAATGGGAACGTTTCCTTATTAGCGATGTTAGACCTCTCCGCAGCATTTGACACGATCGATCATAATATTTTGTTCTCACGGCTTCAAACTTCCTCAGATTCAAAGACACAGCTCTCGACAGGATTATCTCTTACTTGACTGGACGGACTCAGACAGTGTGTATACAGGACAGATACTCAGACAGTTCTCCTCTTAGGAACGGTGTGCTCAGGGTTCTGTACTGGGGCCAGTCCGTTTTGTGTTGTATGCTGGTCCTGTGTTCTGACGTCATCAGTGGTCACGTCATGTCTCATGAGAGCTTTGCTGACGATACTCTGCTTCATCAGTCGGCTCCATTGCTGAAATTGACTCACTGATTTTCTCGGACGCAGGGCTGCATTGCAGACCTGAAGGAGACTGGATGACAACCAACAAACTGCAACTAAACGACGACAAGACGGAACTCATGTTCGTGACAAAAACAGCCTTACCATCCTTCTCTGCCTTCAACTGTCACTATCAATGACTGTACTGTCTCTGTCTCCACCTCTCTCCGCAGTCTATGGGTCATTCTTGACC
>CM031597.1:28602365-28611864 GCA_018398815.1 Conus ventricosus
CCCGCGCGCACCCCACGCAAAAGCACACAAAACACACACACAACAAAACACCACACAACCACCACACACACACACACACACACACGCCCCGCACGCACGCACGCACGCACGCACCCCACGCCGGGAGGTTTGCCCCCGGGTCGAACGGACGCACGTACGACGCGCGTTTCGCTCGACACAGCACACCCCGCACGCACACAACCTTTCACGCCCGGGACAAACCCCATATACACAAACACACACACCCCAACACCGGGACACACGCACACACCACACACCCCACACAACACACGCACAACCACACAAACGACACAAAACTCTCCCCTCTCTCTCTCCTCTCTCTCTCTCTCTTTCTCTCTCTTTTTTCTCTCACTCCCCTCAAACCCCCACCCGCTTTTTACGCCCTTTTCGATGAAAAAGCAATTTTTCTGGGCACCCGCCATGTTTGTACTCCTAACCCGGGCCCAAACCCGATCGTAAAATTTTTCTATAGACCTCAACCCAACCTAACCGTCACCCTCACTCTTGACCTAAAACTGAGACTGATTTGATAAAACCTCAGAAAACCCTTCGTGATAGTTTGTCCCGTTTTTTGCTCCTTTAGCACCTTTTGAAATTGGCACAAGCTTCGGTAGTTTCTCTCAAACATAGTTTTATTCAACACAGTGTGAGAGAGCAAAACACACAAAACAGTTAGTTAAAGTTAACACAAACAGTTACTAAAAATTGATGAGGAGGCACACGATTTTTTTGTTTGTTTTTCGTTTTAAGTCCCACGTCTATGGACTAGACTCTCTGACAACTCCAGCACTAGGATTCCCGTGCCTCTTTGAATCCTAGCCTTAAAACGCACTCTCTTTCGCTCCCGAAATAGTCCTGGTTGTGGTATTTACATTCAACATAGTAGCAACTTCGCATGTGTGTCAGTTGTTGAATGAGTTACTGTACTATGCGATGCTAATTATAGGAAAACTGAAAGTACTTTGTGCTGTTTGGGTTTTTAATAACGCATAATTTTTGAGTGCATTTTCCGTCTGCATATGGTGCCACTGACCTTCAATATTGAAATATGATTCTCTGTGTGTTGTATACATGTAGTAATGTAGTATATAGTAGTAGTAGTAGTATAGTAGTAGTAGTAGTATAAGCAGTAGAGTAAATAAAATAGTAGAATTCTTGTCGACGTCGTTGTTCTTATTGTTGTTGAGTTGTTTTTGTTGTTAATATTGGGTTTTTAGGGTGTGTGGTGTGTGGTTTTTATAACAAGTCATGTTATTATCATTGACAACACATAGGACAGTAGTTGATGGTGAACTATAGAAGTCATCATCAACATTGTCAAGGACGTGAAACCTCTCACAACGGGCATTAGACGCGTTGAGGCAAAGGGATTGTACGTATTACAAATAGGTAACACCAATGAACCAGGGTACCTTACCCATCGCACACGGCCAAACTGTTGAAGGAGCCGAAGTGTCAATGACAGATGACACCTAGGAGAAGTTCGGACCTGCCCGGTGGCAAAGGGGAAGGATGTAACCTCTAAACGACCTTCGGTGCTCCAAGTGAACGCTAAAGCTCAGTCCACTGAAGTTCTTTGTAACAGTCAGTGAAGACAGAGTCCTTGAACTTCGTTCAAATGGTATTGCCGTGGGGCACGGCGCGTGTTGGTTCGATTGCGGCTGGCTAATGCGTGTGGATGTTGTAGTAGCCCTCCTTAAGATAATTACTGTGTTAAGTGAACCACCGAAGTCGGCGGGAATTTCGATTCCATCTGGTCTAAGTGTGTGTTTGCTAGTCAATAGTATGGTGTGTTCATGCGATGTGTGGAGATATGTAGCGAATGGAGAAGTCACGTACTTGTGAACTAGGGTTTGAGACCAGCGTGACAAAGCTGCCCCAAAGGGAACCTTTGTTTCTCCCCTCCCAATGTATACTGAGGAGAACAACTGAGAGGAGAATAACCCCAGGAAGAGGAAGAGAGAAGGCAGAGAAGAGAAGAGAGAGGATGAGCAGGACATAGAAGGACGAGAGAAACGTGGTTGGAGAATAATGAGACTGCTAAGTCGTTGGGTTAAAGACAATCAGAAGAGAAAAACTAAGTTGTGAAAGCCCTGAGTGTGAACAGACAAACTAAAATTGAACCCAGAGTGGGTGAAAGACCGAAAAGAAGAGTTCCTAACGTCGAGATCCAGAGACTACCACAAAGACCCAGTCCTGAAGCCTGGAGCCATCAACCAGGGCATCACCAATCAAGCAGTGCTGAGAAGACGTAAGAAACCTTTTGCAGAACTGTGTGTGGTGAAAGCGTGTTTGTGTTGTTTGAAAACCTGCCAGGTAAGAAGTCATTTTTATTATACCCGGATTAGGAGTTTTGATCTTTTTAATGTGTTTGATTATTCATTGTTGTGATTGATTTTCATGATTAATTATAAGTAGCATTGAAATTGTATTTCTTGTCTCTCAGTCGAGTTAGAAAGAAAACGAATGCGGACATCCCTTTCCAGAAGAGGTGAATTTGGTGGGTGCATGAGTGTCATATGCATGTATGAGTGCAAAGATAAACCTTGTTGTGTTAAGCACTGACTAAGAATCATCAACTTAGTGCACTAAAAGCAATACCATCACGAGTTCCCCATCCTGGACAAAGTGGCGAGCCTGCCAGGAATTGCATGGCCCAAATTAGTTTCAAGGGAAACAAAGTGATCACTAGAGTAGTACTGGGCGAAGCATCCACTAAAGGCAATTTTAATTACTCCTTCTAATTATTTCCTTTAGTTCTTTGAGTGTTGATATACTTTGTGGTAGTGTGGTAGTAATCAAAGTCTCAGAAGAAGAAACGAAACGAGGTTCTAGTCTTAACTCTCACAGAAGCTGTGTTTACATTAGGCTCCTTTGAGTTAGGAACACTACCACTTGTTGTGTACTCGTCACGTATGTAGATAAACGTGTACTGACCTTTTCCGGTCTATTAAGGTAACTGTTTTAGTGTGCTATAGACATATCGAAAAAAAGAAATGGCGGAAGAAAGTTTACTCCCATTGAGAAACTGATCAGTTTAGGGGAGAAACTGGGATAAGACAGGAGATAACTGCGTAGATTCATTGAAACTCAAGCAAAGACTGAGAGAGATAAAGGGCGAAAGAAGGAAGTTTTTAAAAGGAACTGCTCGCAGCTGTCAAAAGTAATCTAGAAGGCAGAAACTGCAGCGTCGCAGGGCTAAAGCTAATGCAGCAGATGCAAGAGTGCAGCCACTAAAACGAAGCAGATGCAAGAGTGCACTGCCAGAGCAAGAGCAGATGCAATAGTGCAGCTGCCAGAGCAATGAGCAGAACCGAATCAGAATCTAGCGAACAAATTGATTGGAAAGAATAAAGTCTGAAAATCGCCGTGAAATGGACAAAACCAGTTCTGAGTCAGTAGGCCGCAGACGTAAGTTGCGCACCGAGACTTAAACCTCCAATGTGCAGAAAAAACTGAATTCGATCATGCCTATATCACAGTCGGTTGAATCGGTTGCCGAGCACGAGGGCTGCCCCAAGATGACTGGCAATATACCTGTCGACCTTTTGACAGGTCTTGCGTTACACACTGTTTCCACCTACCCAACGGTGATCCGAGAGATGTTGACAAGGTGAAACAACAGTACTAAAGGCATATGATTTATGACTGAAGAAGTTTTTAGCGTAAGTTTCGCGAGCGAGAATCGAACAGGGTAGACATACACACAGTTCGTGTTAGACTGGATCACTATTTCAACAAATGGGGGTTAGAACTTAGTGGTGTAGACGTGATTTTGGAGCCTCAAACACTGGATAGGATCAGATAACTGATGGTGGGGACGGCCTCACAAGCCACAGTAAGATAAGTGCAACCACAATAGCTGAAGTACCGAGACACTGAGACTTATCGGGAACATGCGTGATTTGCCTGAACAAAGAAAGCCCCGAAGCATCTTCAGAGGATAGCAGCCAGCACATGACTCTCATAATGATCGTAGTACACAACCTCGTAGGCCCATCGCGTGCCACGTGAGCAAAACAGGGTGAAAACAAAGCCAACGGTGGCTAGATATAGCGTACCTTTTTCGGTGCATAAGGCACGGACACTGCAGAGACTGGCCGAGTTAGGCCCCAACAAAGCGGCACAAAGAGCAGCCAAAGTTGATAGCAGTAGAAAATGAGAAGATGACAGGTTTATTGTGCGGATTTCTGTGTTTCACAGATTCTGCGATAACATGGATGTCACCAAAGCGAGTAGGACAAATGTGTTAATGTCATTAGAGACTCTGGTGCACTGGTGTCATGTGAAGATCCTGGTTGAAAGGGACCAATCACAGTAAAACACAAGGTGTCAGACAAATAGATGACAAAGCAAATTCAAAACGCCCCGGTGTTATTGCTACAAAAAAACACCATTTTATAGTGGACGTGTAAACAGGCTTTGCTGTTTCCGAAGCCGCCGTCTGATTGTAATTGGGAACAATTCAGAGCACTGGTACAAAGACCCCAACCTGACATTCTGTGGCGAATCAAGAAAAACCATCGTGAAAAGGACCCAGCACAAACACTCCAGAAAACACTGGAGCGTGTCCGTGAGACTAAACACCACTCACTTACAAGCAGAACAAAAGGGCGACTAACTCGCTCAGAAACCCTTTGGTTGGGTTAGCTCACAGAGGCAGAAGAAAAATGTTAAAGAAGTACAATCCGGTGTTGGATAGAAGGGCATTTGTACCGAACTTTTACTCACTCGCGATCGGGAAAAAAACCGAAGAAGCAGGTGGGCGGTTCCTAGCCAACGCAGAAAGCGGTGAATGCCGAAACCATGGACGTCAGCCTCGGCCATGCTCGGAAAAGCCACACAAAAATGGTGGCCACGCAATAACAACGTGGCCCGGTATCCTTGGCGATATCAGCGTTTCTGTCACAATGCAGCACATGCCGGCGGTACAAGGTGTGGTACAGAAAGGGGGATCAGACGGTCTTACCAAAAGTTGGCCCAAATAAATGGTCGGGTTCGAGAAGTCAGGTAGTGGGTGCGTTGGTCCCTTTTTGCAGTGTCGTGTATGCTAACAGTGCGATTGTGTCCCACGTTTAATGAAGAAAGGAAGAATTCCCGTAGAAACATATGGTATTACGGCCACACATTAGAGCTGGTGAGATTCCAGATCCTATTTGATAGTTGCTTGATATGTAATGTATTATTTTTTCTCTAACTTTTTTTGCAAGACACATCAGCGTGCGTTCTCTTTAAGAGCTATGAGAGGCGATATTACACGGTTTAAATGGAAATTATAAGTTTCATCCCTTGATGTTAAGTTTTAGCCATCAGCTATGGTCTTCGAGTGGGGAATATTGTCAAGAGCGTGAAACCTCTCACAAAATGCATTAGACGCTTGGAGGCCAAAGGGACTTTGGTACGTAAGTATACAAATAGTAATAGACCAATTAACCAGTAGGGGACCTTACCACCATCGCACACGGGCCAAAAACGGTGGTGAAGAGGCCGAAGTGGTCAGATGACAGAGACACCTAGGAAGAAGTTTCGACCTGCCCGTGGTGAAAAGGGGGAAGATTGTAACCACACGACCTCGTGCTCCAATGAGCGCTAAATGCTCATTCAGCTGAGGTTTCTTTTGTAAACAGTCAGTGAAGAGCAGGAGTCTTGACTCGTTCAGATGATTGCCGTGGTCACTGTGTTGTTCTATTGTCAGGCTGGCTGAATGCGGGAGTTGTAGTTAGCCCTCCCTTAAGATAATTACTGTGTTAAGTGACCACCGAAGTCCGAATTTTCGCTGTCCATCTGGTGCTAAGTGTGTGTTTGCTAGTCAATTAGGAGGGTGTGGTAATGCTGATGTGTGGAGAATTAGCGAATGGATAATTCAGCGTACTTGTGAACTAGGGTTTGAGAACAGCGTGGACAAAGGCATGGCCCGAAGGGGAATTCCTTTGTTTCCCACCCTATGTAAACTGAGGAGTACAACGTGAGAGGAGAATAACAACCAAGGAGAGAAAGAGAGAAGGCAGAGGAGAGAGAAGAGAGAGAGGAGTGAGCAGGACAGAGAAGGTTGCGAAAACGGGTCCGGAGATAGAAGAGACCAGCTAAGTCGTTGGGTTAAAGACTACTGAAGAAGAAGAAACTAAGTTTGAAGCCCAAGAGGTGGTGAAGACAGACAAACTGAAATTAACCCAAGGTGGGGGAAATGAGACGAAGATAGAAGAGTTCTAAACTCGAATCCCAGAACGACCACAAAGACCCATCCTGAGCCTGAGCCAGTCACCAAGCATCACCATCAACAGTGCTGAAGAAGAACTGAAGAAACTTTTGCAAGAACTGAGGTGTGTGTGAAAGCGTGGTGGGTGTGTGAAAACCGCCAGTAAGATGTCATTTTTATTATAACCCGGGATTAGGAAAGTATTGATCTTAATGTGTTGATTTATTCATTGTGTGTGATTGATTGTTCAGGATTAATTAATAAGTAGCATAGAAATTGTATTTCTTGTTCTCAGTCGTGTTAGGAAAAGAAACGAATGGCGTGACATCCCATTCCCAAGTAGGTGAAATGTTGGTGGGTGCATGATGTGCATATCGCGTGTATGAGTCGCAAAATAACTTGGTTTAAGCCTGACGAATAATACATCAACTTAGGGCCTTAAGCATACCATCACCGATTTCCCCCCGCCTGGACAATCATCGTCGTCCATCATCATCATCCATCATCACATCAACTATGAATTGTTTATTATGCGTCATCAGTCATAAGCATCATCATCATCATCTTTAACACGAAAGCAACTTTGCCAGGGAAAAGTGCAGGACATTACCACTCTCCAGATCTACGCCATGTTCACAAAAATCCCACGATGAGAAAGAATGAGCCAATGCTTTCAAATCAATGGGATCATCCAAGAAATCAGTTTGAGCAACACATCAGGCTGCTATGAATTGTTCACATATACTGTGATTTTACGAATTCGTTGAACACGCACATGGTCACACACACACACACACACACACACACACACACACACACACCACACACACACACACACACGCACGCACACACACACACACACCACACACATACACCAACAACACACACACACACACACACACTCAGAGAGAAGAGAGAAAGAGAGAGAGAGAGAGAGAGCGGGGGAGAGAGAGGAGAAGAGAGAGTTAAAATCTCATTCAGAACCAATTTAATAATTAAAAATAACCATTCACTCAGTACTTCTGGCGTGATTATTTCACGCCTGGTCGGATGTTTAGAATGGTACATGATAAACAAAATGGTGGCATTCAATGACTGATTAAAAGTAATGTCTTTGCACTACACTGGTTGCACAAAGTTATGGAAATCACCGCCAATATTCCCGAGTGGCCGCAATAATTTCGAAGCCGTTTGCAGTCATTGCATGCTCCTCTGGCGAAATTTCGGTCGTTAAATATAATTGCATCCTTGATAGGTTTCTTCTTTAGCATGCCAGGAAATGTCTGAAGATACTTTAAAAGCCCATGAACGCAAACAAGTCTCTCGTTCAATTGCTCTTCTGTCCTTTTACAGTCAAGTGTGACCATATAAAGCGAGTGCGAGAGCGAGGATCAGCGGTAGTCAAAGATGTCGAAACCGGGCTAGAGGATTTGAAGCTCGCTTAATGTCTGTTCATTTGCCTTTGTCGGCGGATTCGCTCCCCACGGGCAGTTTAACCATTTCCTGCCAGCGAATGGTTCAACTGGCGGCTGTCCTCTCAGAAACGATACCACGAGTACCCACTTCTTAATGGGCAGTCAACGAGTCGGCCTGTTTGCTTGCTCGCCTCAGTTACCCCGCACGGAAACATTCTACAGGTGCTCTAAATGTAACCGTTGGGACATCCGATCGACCGTGATTCCGGTAACACTTTCTCTGAACAAGAAAGCACGCACAAAGTCGATCAAATCAAGAGGAAGAATGCCTTTCAATATGCAAAAGGAACTCCAGTGAGTGAAAGGCGAAAGGTACTGACCCTATTCTTATATCTTTGTCCACTTTAATGACTTGCACGTGCACAGCGTTCCTGGTGCGACACTTTAACAACCACTGTTATCATTCAGTCAGAGTAAAAAGTTAATGATGTGTGCTCCGCAGTTTTAAAAAGAAAACAAAAGACGAAGTTAAAAAAAAATGTTTTTTTTCTCCAGTCCACAGCAACTGTAGTTATTGAATTGCATCAGAGGTATCAAGCTCTTTGGGATATTAATTCCAAAGATTAAAAGGCACGAATGTAATTTCATATATCATTTAGTACTCTTTGATAAAACAACAAAAAAAAATACCGCAACTTGCATTGAAGAAACGGCTAAGATCGAACCGACAAAGAAAAGAACACCTCCACGGTAAATATGATGAATCACATGACCAGTCAGTCTTGCTGTCCAATGAATTGGCGTGGCATGCCACAAAATAGTTACACGGGCAGAAAAAGGAAGCGCTGTTAGGACAACGTTTGTTCTTGCGCTCGAGCAAGAGACTCACCCAGTAAGCCTGTTACATGGCCTTTACGGTAGTTCTCGTTAGGTTCGGTTACATTCGTGTTTAATATTCGAAAACACCGATGGTGAGAGATGGTAGGCAGGAACAGCCATTCCTTGAAAGCAGGAGAGACGGGATGATCTTCAATCCATCCTCACCACCAGAATGACAACACAGCTTGAGATGGGCAGCAAAAATGCAGACCATAGTGTTGGACTAGTCGAAGTCGATTTCGCGATGTCTGCAAACTCAGTGTTGTATTTATAGCTAACCAGACAGCGTTTATTACCCCCATCCCCTCTGTCCCCTCATCTGTCCGCCTTCTCCCTCACCCCCACCTGAAGAAACAAAATGAAAACAAAACTAGCCCACCCCCTCCCCCTCCCCACCTTAAACAAGGAGAGAGAGAGAGAGAGAGAGAGAGAGGAGAGAGAGAGAGAGAGATCTTGGCCAATACATTCTTATCACATGATGCAAATTTAAAAGTTTGGACATTAGAGGGTGTGCTTGTGTGCGTCTGTGTGTGAGTGTGTGTGTGGTCCGTCCGTGCAAGCGTGCGTGCGTGCGTGTGTATTCCTGTCCGTCTGTGGTTGTGCGCGCCCCTCACGCGCCACGAAGAAGCCTGAAGTAGGTCAAAACGAGGCAGGGCAGCAGCAACAACCTGCCTGATGGCTGCCAGTGAGCGAAACTTCCACGGCTTCCTTTTCCGCACACGTCGCTTTCTGATGGATTGCTAACGCATCGGTTTGCCTTGTCCGTTGACCCTAGGAGGATCCCCCAATTGATCAACCATCAGCAGGGTACCGTTGTCAAGTCTGCGGGATTGCTTGGGCTTCTGCAGCACTGCAGGAATTCCTCGGCAGGTTGCTTTCCACCCATTACGAACCTGGCGAAAGTGGTCAGCTTTGCTAATTGAGAGACTTTTTTTCTTCTCTTCTCCCAGACAATTTGCTTGGTTGCGGAGGGTCACGGAGGGGGGTT
>CM031597.1:28615364-28620364 GCA_018398815.1 Conus ventricosus
TTCACATATATCTGTGATTTTACGATTCGTTGAACACGCACATGGTCACACACACACACACACCCCACACACCACACACACACACACACACCCCACACACACAGGAGAGAGAGAGAGAGGAGGAGAGAGAGAGAGAGAGAGGAGAGGAGATGAGAGAGAGAGGAGAGAGGAGAGGAGAGAGGAGAGAGTTATAATCTCATTCATAACCAATTTAATAATTTAACGAATAACCAGTCACTCAGTACTCTGGCGTGATTATTTCTCACTCTGTCGGATGTTTAGATTGTGTACATGATAAACAAAATGGTGGCATTCAATGACTGATTAAAAGTAATGTGCTTTGCACTAGCACTGGTTGCACAAAGTATGGAAATCAGCCTTCAATATTTCGATTGGCCGCAATATTTCGAAGCCGTGTTGCAGTCAGTTGCATGCTCCTCTTGGCGAAATTTCGGTCGTTATAATATAATTGCATCCTTGATAGGTTTCTTTAGCATGCCATTGTAATGTCTGGAAGTACTTTATAGCCCATGGAACGCAAACAAGTCTCTCGTTCAATTGCTCGTTCTGTTGCCATTTTACAGTCAAGTGTGACCACACCTAGTAAGCGAGTGCGAGAGCGAGTGATCGCGTTAGTTCAAAGATGTCGGGGCAGAGGATTTGAAGCTCGCTTAATTTCTGTTCATTTGCCTTTGTCGGAGTTCGCTCCCCAGGGGCAGTTTAACCAATTCCTGGCCAGGAATGGTTCAACTGGCGGGGCTGTCCTCTCAGGAATACGAAACCACGAGTACCCACTTCTTATTGGCAATTCAACGAGGTCGGCCTGTTGCTTGCACGCATCATTTACCCGCACGGAAACCATTCTACATGTGCTCTAAATGTAACCTTTTTTGACACGATCGACCTGTGATGTGCTGTAAACAGCTTTCTCTTGAACAAGAAGCACGCACAAGTCGATCAAATCAAGAGGAATGCCTTCAATATGCAGAAAGGAATCCGGTGAGTGAAAGGCGAAGGTACTGACCCTATTCTTTATATCTTTGTCCACTTTTATGGACTTGCACGTGCACAGCGTTCTGGTGCGACACTTTAACAACCACTGTTATCATTCAGTCAGAGTAAAAGTTAATGATGTGTGCTCCGCAGTTTTAAAAAGAAACACAAAAGACGAAGTTAAAAAAAATGTTTTTTTTCTCCAGTCCACAGCAACTGTAGTTATTGAATTGCATCAGAGGTATCAAGCTCTTTGGGATATTAATTCCAAAGATTAAAAGGCACGAATGTAATTTCATATATCATTTAGTACTCTTTGATAAAACAACAAAAACAAAATACCGCAACTTGCATTGAAGAAACGGCTAAGATCGAACCGACAAAGAAAAGAAACACCTCCACGGTAAATATGATGAATCACATGACCAGTCAGTCTTGCTGTCAATGAATTGGCGTGGCATTGCCACAAAATTGTTACACGGGCAGAAAAAGGAAGCGCTGTTAGGACAACGTTTGTTCTTGCGCTCGAGCAAGAGACTCACCCAGTAAGCCTGTTACATGGCCTTTACGGTAGTTCTCGTTAGGTTCGGTTACATTCGTGTTTAATATTCGAAAACACCGATGGTGAGAGATGGTAGGCAGGAACAGCCATTCCTTGAAAGCAGGAGAGACGGGATTGATCTTCAATCCATCCTCACCACCAGAATGACAACAGCTTGAGATGGGCAGCAAAAATGCAGACCATAGTGTTGGACTAGTCGAAGTCGATTTCGCGATGTCTGCAAACTCAGTGTTGTATTTATAGCTAACCAGACAGCGTTTATTACCCCCATCCCCTCTGTCCCCTCATCTGTCGCCTTCTCCCTCACCCCACCTGAAGAAACAAAATGAAAACAAAACTAGCCCACCCCTCCCCCTCCCCACCTTAAACAAGGAGAGAGAGAGGAGAGGGAGAGGGGAGGAGAGGGGAGAGAGAGAGATCTTGGCCAATACATTCTTATCACATGATGCAAATTTAAAAGTTTGGACATTAGAGGGTGTGCTTGTGTGCGTCTGTGTGTGAGTGTGTGTGTGTCCGTCCGTGCAAGCGTGCGTGCGTGCGTGTGTATTCCTGTCCGTCTGTGGTTGGTGCGCGCCCTCACGCGCCCCGAAGAAGCCCTGAAGTAGGTCAAAACGAGGCAGGGCAGCAGCAACAACCTGCCTGATGGCTGCCAGTGTAGCGAAACTTCCACGGCTTCCTTTCCGCACACGTCGCTTTCTGATGGATTGCTAACGCATCGGTTTGCCTTGTCCGTTGACCTAGGGAGATCCCCCAATTGATCAACCATCAGCAGGGTACCGTTGTCAAGTCTGCGGGGATTGCTTGGGCTTCTGCAGCACTGCAGGAATTCCTCGGAGGTTGCTTTCCACCCATTACTGGAGACCTGCGGGCGAAAGTGGTGCAGCGTTTGCATAATTGAAGAAGACTTTTTTTTTTCTTCTTCTTCTCCACCGACAATTTTGATGGCATTGGATTCTGGACGAGGTCACACAGGAGAGTTTTTTTTTTCTTTTGTGTTGATTTTGATCTGCGTCTGTGTCGGAGTTTTCTCTTTCATAGTATTTATGTGTATGCATATATATATATATATTATTATATATTATATGCGCGCACACACATATATATATATATATATATTGAATATTAACAAAGCTTGCTCTTATGTCTTAGATTGAAGAAATGGGGGGGATAAGCATTCATATCTGCAGTGGTAGATGATTCTGCCTAACTAACAGTATGTGCTTGAGTGGGTGAATGGGGGAAAAATAAAATAAATGCTTCTCACAATGAACCTTCAGCAAGCTTATAGTCTCCAAGGGGGGACACCCTCCAATAGGGAGGGAAAACTCACTAATATATAAACTCCTGGTCATATACCGATATTTCGAAATTGGTGGTTTCTCCTCAGTGACCGCGGAAAGTGGTAATTTGATGCCTCTGCCTGTTCAGTTTTAAGACGAATGCAATCCCAGAAAGGCTGGTGTGCAATACTGTAGTATGTTTGTTGTGTTTTTAAAAAAAAAACAACCAAAGGTGCCACTTAAGAAGCAAAAGAAAATCATGAAAGAGCAAAACAAGCTACATATTCTTGTGAAAAGTAGAAAAATATAAAAAGATATCCTCTTAAGACACAAGTGCTGAGGCCAGTTCTTGGAATGAATCCGCAAGGGACTAAAATACAACAAACTAATAAATTCCAAGGATAAGTACCGACCACCGTTCCAGCAACTTACAGAGCAGCTTGGTGTTGCAATGACTGCAAGAAATATTAAATTATTAACAAAGCTTGCTCTTTGTCTTAATTGAAGAAATAGGGGGAGATAAGCATTCATATCTGCAGTGGTAGATGATTTCTGCCTAACTAACAGTATGTGCTTGAGTGGGTGAATGGGGAAACCACCAAGTTTCGAAATATCAGTATATGACCAGGAGTTATATGTTAGTGAGTTTCCCTCCCTTTGGAGGGTGTCTCCCCCTTTGGAGACTATAAGCTTGCTGAAGGTTCATTGTGAGAAGCATTTATTTTTTCCCCATTCACCCACTCAAGCACATACTGTTAGTTAGGCAGAATCATCTACCACTGCAGATATGAATGCTTATCTCCCCCTATTTCTTCAATCTAAGACATAAGAGCCAAGCTTTGTTAATAATTCAATATTTCTTGCAGTCATTGCAACACCAAGCTGCTCTGTAAGTTTCTGGAACGGTGCTCGGTACTTATCCTTGGAATTTATTAGTTTGATGTATATTATATAATAATTATATATATATATATATATATATATATATAATATATATATATATACACCAGTTTTAAAACAAGGTTTTAAAATGAAAAAGGTAAAAACGACAAAATTGTTTCGAGCCGAATGCTCTCTTCAGGATGCACAATCAGGGCACGCCACCGGTATTATATAGTGTGTTGTGTGGGTGGGTGAGCTCTGCGCGTGCGGCACGTGGCCTGTAAATTTTTCTTTTTTGGGGCGCGTTCAGGGGGACGTGCCAAGAAAATGGTGCATTGACAAAGATTTCCATTTATGCCTGCAATTGTTTACCATTTCTACTTTAGAATTCAGGGATGCTAGATGGGTTTACATAGTATCAGCCACTTTTCTGTATTTACATAAGTTGCATTTTTTAGAAATGTTGTTGTATGGTGTTGCTCTTTTTATAATTTTCCATGATATATTGTAATCTATTTTCTTATCTTTAAGCTTCCAAATATGTTTACTTAATTCTTTTTGGGTTTTTATATTTTTTCATTTTTGAAGGACTGTTTATGGTTTGCATATCTGGTTTTAAAGTGGTTTGCCGTAATCCTATGTATGTTTCTTTTTCACTGTCTGTCGTTACCGTAGCTTGGTACACAATGTTGTTGGAGAGGCATTTATTATTCAGAGGGCAATGGTCTTTTTTTGTGCAATTACAAGATTTCCTTTCGTCACCCTCTTTGGTTGTATTATTTTTGGTTTTATTGGAAGAATCAATTATATTTTTAAGGTTGGGCATACATGAGTACGATAGCTTGACGGTGTTTTTGTTGAATATTTTAGATAGTACATGTTCTTTTGGGAATGATGTTTTAAGGATTCTGAGGAATTCTTTTCCTACGTTAGTTTTTGTTCCTCCATCATATGGAGGGTTATACCATATAATTTTTCTTTTCCTGTTTTTTTATTGTTGTTCATGTTATTATCTGGGTTTTATTGTAATTTGTAGTTGTAGCCACTTTTTCAGCGCCTCTTGGTATTCAGCTGCTGCACTGTTAAATTCTTTCTCATTGCATGATAGTTTAGATAATCTTTTGTTTATACCATTAGGTTTTGGTTTTCAAAATGGAGGGTGGATGGTTACTTTTGATGTCTACGAAGACAGGTATGTCATTAGGTTTTTTGTATGGTTGTATGTATGGTCCTTAAGGTCTAATGTTATGTCTAAATAATCTACTATTTTTTTGTTGGCTTTC
>CM031597.1:28627864-28635364 GCA_018398815.1 Conus ventricosus
ACAGTTAATCGAATACAGAGTGTCGTACATTTTCTCAGGATGTAGCTACTTCTCAAAGTTTAAACGCTTCTTTGAAAATTTTTTTAAAACACTAATAAACGAATAAAGGAACAAATATAAAACAACTGTAGTCGACTTGAAATAGTTTGAGACTTTTAACAGGTAAGGCCGTCTATAATACATAGAACAAAACAAATAAGAGTTTTACGAATGCTACTCAGAGCTGAACTACAGAGAATTAAATGATACGGCGTCATGAGTGTTCGATCAAACTGCCGTCCTTAAAGAATGTGTTAGAAATGGTGAGATAGTGTAGGAAAATCCGCCGTGATATGTCACCGAAATAAATTATGCTCATACAGAACGAAAACAGCGGTGGCGCTGTACCTTGGTGACGTGCACTCCTTGGAAAGAACAGCTCGAATTTCATTCACATTTTTCACCTTACGTTTCCCTCGAATGGTGTGATGAATGGAGTTCTATGTTACCACAAAAAGGCATCTGAAATTCACCTCTTCACCAGTAAACACACACACACACACACACACACACTGTCAACCTCGGGGTATGTCAGTGGAGGAAGGACTAGCGCACAGCCCAAACACACTCACAGCTTGCTTACAATCTCATTCATATATCATGCATTCGTCAAATCAAACCACTAGTAAAGTCTATAACTTTACTACACATAATCATAGAAAACATCATGTGCATGGAATCAAACAAAATAAAACATTCTCTTTTTCCTTGAACTTCACAAAACCATTTATCTAAATCATCATAACTAACCCGGTATAAATAGATTTCTACTTTACCTGGCCAGGTGATCTTAAGCTATTTACGAATCACTGTCTTTCCTTTTCTTCTTTTTTTTTTTTTCTTTTCACTGTCACTTTCACAAACACCAGTCACAACACAACTGCTGGCACTGGTCAGGTTGGACCGCGGGCACTGGTCAGGTTAGACTGCTGGCACTGGTCAGGTTAATTGCGCACTGGTCAGGTTACTGGCGTTGGCCTGATGAAAGTGGCGCCGCCAGGTATGAAGTCGAACCCCGGTTCAGATTGAACAGTGGCTACCATACAGACATTGATCTGTTCTCCTTCTTTCTTCCTGCATTAACGCATTGCACTCTCTCTCTCTCTCTCTCTTCTCTCTCTCTCTCTCCTCTCTCTCTCTCTCTCTCTCTCTCTCTCTCTCTCTCTCTTCTAGTCTGCTCTATCAGATGGACATATTTTGCCTTTTATTCTTTTCTCTTTTTTTTCTTCATCGATTAGCAACTCTCTCTCTCTCTCAACATCTCTCCTTAGTCCTTCCTCTGCAGACTCTATTTGGTGCTAATGCTTCAACTCGGTTTCTCTTCACTCCTCTCATCTCTCTGCTTTTCTCTCAAGCAGAGCCTACTCTCAAAACCTCTCTCTCTGTCTGTCTGTTCTGTTCTGTCTCTCCTGCTCTCACTCCATAGCTTCTTATCCTGTTCCTATGTGTCAAAGGGTGAGTACCATTGGTCAGAAATTTTCCCGCCTTGTAACGAGGTTACCTCCCCTCTGATTCCATTGGACATGCAAACCGTCAAAGTCACATCTACCCGCCTTCTCTCTGTGGTGGTCAATGGGTCATTTAATTAATTAGCTTGATTTCATCTCCACTACACAATACCTCCCCTTCCTACTTTAGCCGGTGGTGTCTGGCTTAACTGTGGACACTGGTCCTGTAAATTAGCTAGATCAGTCTGGCCCAGACGTAGCGATCCGTCTGGCCAGACCTATTGAGACGTTGGTCAGCCACTCAGCCTGTCTGGTGTCTCCGCGAGAACTAAAAATAGCCTTAATTGGTTGAGGTGACGCATGAAGTCGTCTGCCAGCGCCAAGACGTCTGAGTCGGGCTTAAGTCGATTTGAACTGGCTGGCGACTGACCACGAATTCGGTTTTTCTATTTTTGTCCGTGACAATTTCCCCCTTGCAAAAGACTATGCTCAGCATTGTCTCAAACCAACGGTACAAAAAAAAAACACAACCGAATTTGCTGACACCACACCTACACGTGCGAGGTTTTGCAAAATAATTTACAACAAACGGTTTACAAATTATAAGCATATATCAATAGTGATATCACCCCAATGGGTTATCATTGACGTGCGCTTTTGCCTTATTTCAGCTCTTTTTCTGACAACCTCTGTGCGCACCTATGCAATTCCCCCACCTGCGGATTTGCCACCTCTTCTTTTCACAACTACTTTGAAGAGCACAATCTAATATGACCACGATCTGTGACACCTCACTGAGGAATCTCCATCCTCACTTATCGCAAATAATGCATCACTACACAAGCGACTGTATGCTCCAAACATAACCATATTCACATGAATAAGTCTCACAAGGAAATATGAACCATAGCCAAATGGGAATGAACCCATATCCATTCAATCTCACTGGAAACAACACATATTATTTACAAAGTAGCTATGCACCCCAGATATGACTGACTTCCTCTGAGTTGCAGCTTGCTAGACTACACGGCTTAAATAGTCAGCTCCGACATTCTGTCGACCTGGGATGTACTGAACTCGACACCTGTAGGGCTGCAGTGCCATTGCCCAACGCAGCACCCTGCTGTTTTTCAGCTGCGCCTCCTGCAGGAATTTGAGTGGTTGGTGATCAGTCTCTATCACGAACTCTTTCCCATACAAGTATTTGTGAAATTTCTGCACGGCCCACACGACAGCCAAACACTCCTTCTCTACCGTTGCGTACCCTTCTTCACACTTCGTCAACTTCCTGCTAGCATACTTCACAGGAAACTCGACCCCTTCGTGCTCCTGCAACAATACTGCACCTATCCCACCACCTGATGCATCTGTACGCAACAAAAATGGCTTGGACATATCCGGTAGCTTCAAGATGGGACGGGAACCTAGTTGTTCTAGCACCGTCTGCAGTGCTTGCTCTGCAGCGTCTGACCACTCGACCACTGCCGGTTTCCCTGCTTTGACCAAATCACTGAGAGGACTCGTGATTGCTGCGAAATTTGGAACAAACTCCCTGTAGAAACCAATAAAACCTAGCAGACTCCTGACTTCTTTTTTGGTCTTTGGTCTCTCTGAATTCATCATCTTCTCCACCTTTCCCTTTTCTGGCTGCTTTGTGTCGCCTCCGACAACAAAACCTAGGAACTCCAGGCTTGAAAACCAATCTGGCACTTTGTTGGTCTGGCTGTGAGATTGGCTTGTCTCAACCTCTCTAAAACTGCTGCTAGCTGCCTCATATGCTCCTCCCATGTCTCAGATGCGATCAGAATGTCATCCATGAAATTCACTACGGCTTCCAAACCCATCAATAACTTCCTCCTGTCTCCTACTGTCTAGCCCTTCATACAGTGACACATCCCTGTATGACTCTTCTCCTGGAAACTCGGGCAACAAATCTCACCTTCTTCTGCTGGGTCTCACGCTGAATATATTTGCGGAGCAAATTCACATGGAAAAGTTTTGGTTTTCCCATTCACATCAATTCGGTAGTCCTGATCTACCTTTTCAATGATGGTGAAGGGTCCTTTCCAATGCATCAGCAGCTTGTTGTGATCTGTGGGAAGCAGTAACAGGACTTGATCTCCCACCTTGAGGGATTGCTTCCTCACCTTCCTGTCGTATTGCTTCTTCTGAGCGACCCTAGCCTCCTGCAAGCTCTCCCTTGCAACCTTACATGTCTCATACCTCTGCCCACCTTTGGAACAGGGTGAGATTGGGCCAATCAGATCAACAGCCACTCTCCTGACTGGTGTGTCAATTAAAGGGGGATGTTTAAGAGGCGCCTTCCTCTTCACCCCTCTCGTGGCTGACCTTTGACACACATCACATGACATGCAGAACCGCATTATGTCTGCCATTGCCCCTGGCCAATGAAAATCATCAAAGATTCGGTCAGCTGTTTTACCGGTGCCGAGATGACCTGCCATGAGCGACTCGTGACCCACTGACATGACAGTGTCACGATAACATTCTGGTACCTCTAACTGAGTTGTCACCTTACCTGTCTTCCCCTTGGTAAACACTCGGTACAACAACCCACCTTTCACCAGAAATTCTGTCTCACCTCCTCTAACCACCTGTTTCTCTCCACCTCTTGCCAACTCCCAAGACTTCACGAGCGAAGGGTCTTGTTCCTGCGCTGCCCTAAACTCATCAGCGACACATCTATGCCTGACTTCCTTGCTGGAACGACTAACGGTTTATCAACCTTTTCCTCCTTCTTGCTCCATGTTTGAACTGCTGCCCCTGTAGCAGTCAACAACTCAGGATCCCCTGGATCCCTTGCGCCTGGAATATTTCCAATGATCAAATCATAAAGGGGTTTCTCCATCACCAGCGCAGACAACTCGCCTGAGAAGTAAGGGGTACGTACTTCTATCTTAGCAACTGGGAACTTCTTCACAGTGCCATCGATTAGAGTACAGGTCTGGATTTGCCCTGTCAAATCCCCTTCCTCGACCAGCGTTGTTCTTACCACACCACATGAACAACCAGTGTCTCGTAACACTTTCACCCTCTGCTGGCCAATCCACCCTTCTTCCACTGGTAACGAACCACTCAGCCTAGTGCCCTCCATCCCTGACACTGACTGCTGTCCAGTACTAGCCATAGGCTGCACTCCACCCTCTTCAGATTGGATCCCTTTGGTTCCACTGCAGGTCGTTTCCCTGGCGACCCTTATCAACCTCTTGCAAGGCTGCTGCCTTCTGGAACCTCATGCGACAATCCCTCGCCACATGTCCCTTCTTGTGACAAATGAAACACCTATTGTCCCTTTGTCCTTCTTTCTGCCCCACCACTGGGTTTGCAGACTTTGCAGAAAACTCCTCTAGTCTGCTTGCACTCTTCTCACCTGTGCCTGGCACCTGTTTCTCCTGCACTTTAGTGCTCAAACGTGCCTCCCTGTACACCTCTGCTAACTTCAGCAACTCCCCGGCTGTCTCTGGCTGTCTCTCTTTCAAATGTATAGTTAACTCAGGGCCGCAACCTGACAAAATCTGTTCTTTCATAACCAGCTCTTTCAATTCAGCGAACTCCTTTTTCGTACCACTCAACTCTAACCACTTCTCAAAATAGTGATCTAGACGTGCACCAAACTGAGTGTACGTTTCACCTGCTTGTAATCTAGCTGATCGAAATTTCTTTCTGAACCCCTCCTCTGTGAGGTCAAATCCCTTCATTAAAGACTCCTTCACAGCACCAAAATCAGATTGTTGGTCTGCTGGTAACGCAGTGAAAATCTGTAATGCCTTACCCGTCAATAGCGCTGACAAAATGACTGCCCACTCTTCTGAAGGCCAACCCTGACTAGTAGCAAACGTTTCAAAACGACTGATGTATGCATCAATCGAATCTGATCCTTCAGAGAATTTTGGCAACTTTGGTCGGGGGCATAACTGCGCACAGGGTCACTGGAAACTGAGCTACCATCATCAGTGGTCTCCCTCTGTACTCTCACTTTTTCTAACTCTAATTGAACCTTTAATCTTTCTGTTTCCTGCGTTTCCCTTATTCTTTCTGTTTCCTGCTTCATTCTTTCTGTTTCCTGCGTTTCCCTTATTCTTTCTGTTTCCTGCTTCATTCTTTCTGTTTCCTGCTTCATTCTTTCTGTTTCCTGCGTTTCGCTAGCTTTAATCTTTTCCTGCTCTGCTATTTCTACTGCGACACGGCGTCTTTCCGCTCGCTCATCTCTTTCCATCTTTTGTTGGTTTTCAAACGAATGCTCGCAACTCTTCTCCCGAGTAGCCTAAATCACGAGCGACGCTCACAAGCTGTTCAATAGGGGTGTTCTTTTCATCCGCCATTTAAACTTCTTTTTTTTTTGAACAAGATTTTATTACTACGACAGCCAAACTGGTGGTTACCGACACGAGTGACGTAATAGCACAATCCTATGAATGATAATATTAGCTTGGGACAACGTAATTAGTTTTTATAAGGCGCCTAGCGCCTGACCCAACTATGAGAGCGAATTATAGGCAATCTGTGCGAAATAAGTACTCTGGGGCTGAAATGCCAAGCCTAGTGTTAACTATCTTGGAAGCAATGCCAAGCCTAGTATTTAACCATCTTGGAAACATACAGTAAGACACTACCTTGTCTTAGGATTACAATACTTGAATCCCACCCAGCTTCCTCTCTGAGAAGTTGAACAATTACAATAAATGGGCCAGAATATCCTGGCAGGCTCGCCAATAAATTGTCAACCTCGGGGTATGTCAGTGGAGGAAGGACTAGCGCACAGCCCAAACACACTCACAGCTTGCTTACAATCTCATTCATATATCATGCATTCGTCAAATCAAACCACTAGTAAAGTCAATAACTTTACTACACATAATCATAGAAAACATCAATGCGCATGGAATCAAACAAAATAAAACATTCTCTTTTCCTTGAACTTCACAAAACCATTTATCTAAATCATCATAACTAACCCGGGTATAAATAGATTTCTACTTTACCTGGCCAGGTGATCTTAAGCTATTTACAAATCACTGTCTTTCCTTTTCTTCTTTTTTTTCTTTTCTTTTCACTGTCACTTTCACAAACACCAGTCACAACACAACTGCTGGCACTGGTCAGGTTGGACCGCTGGCACTGGTCAGGTTAGACTGCTGGCACTGGTCAGGTTAGACTGCTGGCACTGGTCAGGTTACTGGCGTTGGCCTGATGAAAGTGGCGCCGCCAGTATGAAGTCGAACCCCGGTTCAGATTGAACAGTGGCTACCATACAGACATTGATCTGTTCTCCTTCTTTCTTCCTGCATTAACGCATTGCACTCTCTCTCTCTCTCTCTCTCTCTCATCTCTCTCTCTCTCTCTCTCCTCTCTCTCTCTCTCTCTCTCTCTCTCTCTCTCTCTCTCTCTTCTAGTCTGCTCTATCAGATGGACATAGTTGCCTTTTATTCTTTTCTTTTTTTTTTTCTTCATCGATTAGCAACTCTCTCTCTCTCTCAACATCTCTCCTTAGTCCTTCCTCTGCAGACTCTATTTGGTGCTAATGCTTCAACTCGGTTCTCTTCACTCCTCTCATCTCTCTGCTTTTCTCTCGAGCAGAGCCTACTCTCAGAACCTCCTCTCTGTCTGTCTGTTCTGTTCTGTCTCTCCCTGCTCTCACTCCCATAGCTTTCTTATCCTGTTCCTATGTGTCAAAGGGTGAGTACCATTGGTCAGAAATTTTCCCGTCTTGTAACGAGGTTACCTCCCCTCTGATCCATTGGACAGCAAACCCCGTCAAAGTCACATCTACCCCCTTCTCCTCTGTGTGGTCAATGGGTCATTTAATAATTAGCTTGGATTCACCTCCCACACAATACTCCCTTCCTACTTTACCGCGTGTCGGGCATAACTGTGGACACGGTCTGTAAATTACTAGATCGTCTGGCCCAGACGTAGCGATCCGCTGGCAACCTATGAACGTTGGTCAGCCACTCAGCCTTTCTGGTGTCTCGCGAGAAAAAAATAGCCT
>CM031597.1:28650364-28652864 GCA_018398815.1 Conus ventricosus
AAACCCTTTCACCCGTCAAGAACATGTGAACTGGGGCCACCGGAACTGAAAATGAGACCCTTACGTTGTAAAGGTAAACCTTTTCAGCACGCTGTTCTGTGGTTCTGAATCATGACATGTCTACAAGAGTGCCGTTGACAAGCTGAACTGGCTACAACTGCTGTTTGCTCTGGTACACGAGAGCTGCCTAAACAAATGTCATCTCCTGCGTAAAAGTTTCTAAGAGTTTCACTTCGGTTTCATAGTCCCTCAGCCGAACTTCTGGGATCCTGTCAGGGCTGTCACCTTTACAAAAACAACATCACTCTTGTCTGGAAGAAAACGAAAGTATACAACAGGTCATAAGGCATGAATGTAAATATTGCTATTGCTGTCCAAACGGTTCAATCTACACCATACTGGACATGGGAGCTATTCCAGTTGGTGCATGGCAGTCAGAAAATGAAACACACTGTAGCTGTATTGATAGAAAAAGCAAAAAAAAAAACAACAACAACAAATAAACGCAAAAAACAAGTAACACCGATTTTAATTACAATACAAAATAGTACACAAAACAAGTAATGCAATTTTTAGACACAATTCAAACCAGCGCACAAAACAAGTAACGCAGATTTTAAATTCAGTACGAAACAGACAAATACATTTTGGACAAATATGTCTTCGTCAGATGTTATGAACAGCAGACAAAACTGCACTAAACAACACTCCGTTAATCGCGTTCAGAATGCTGCTGTTTGTAACGTCTGACTATCGCAACAGAAAGACAAAAAGATGCAAGCTATAATGAAACAATATCAACAATAGTTGTTTCTGAATGAAAAAAAGTGTTTATCACTGTTTTATAGAAGAAATACGAAAGAAAGAACTACAGGTGGCTTTTGAAGGGAGCAGTCTCACACAGAAACCTTCGCTGGACCCCAGGTGGTGAACAGCGCGATGACATTCAGGTAATAATGTGGCGTAGAACAATAGGGGAGAAAACAGGATGAGGGAACGGTGGAAGCTAGCAAATAAAGATCAATACGGGCGGCAGCTCTGCAAGTCACCGGTGATAGTCGTCTTTCTCTATGGTTCTGAGAGCATAAGTAAATTCCCGAGACGCCCGAGTTAGCAAGTAGCCAGCCTTCGCGTGCGGTGTGAGAAGCAAAAAGGGAGATTTCCTTTTTTTCTAGAAACGAGCGTAAGTTGAAATTATTTTCTGAAAATGTGGTGTCCTCTCCATTCTGTTTCCACTCTACAGTCGGTGAGCTCAGATTATTTCAATGTGTCAGTGAGAGCACGTGACTACTGTTCATACTCCAGTCACTGAGAGGTTAGTTGCCGCGTCCACAACTTGTCTCGCTTGCGCGAGAGCCCTAAGTTACTCTGTTGAACTTTTCGCTGGCGCATAGCCCCGCACGCCCTAGAGCAGCAGACGTGCAAGGCTGGCTTTGTGACCCAATCCCAAAGAAGTTTACAAAAATTGAACGAATCACAGATCCCGAAATAACAATCATCTTTCCTCAGTAAAAGGGATGGAGACAAAGATTTGAAAAAGAAAGCACCCGCTGATATTGTTTCTGGTTTCTAAACCAGTTTCTGCCCATTTAAATTCCCTTAAACCTCGATACAAACAAGACAAAGACAGTGTCTCAATGGTCAAAAAGGAAACTTTTTCGAATTCTGTTCAGCCATTATTTGTGTTCCTTCGCACTAAAAAGTGGTATCGTCATCTCACTGGTTATACAGCAATTTCCTCACTCTCAGAGCGTGCTATGAAACCCTGCCACTCGCCAAACGAGCGAAACTCCAAGCCTCTCGCCTCTATTAAACGTTCGCTGGACACTGGCAGTAACTGTTGAGTGAAACCTTCAGGCATTCGAGAACCGAATGCTTCGCAGACCATTTCCCACAACGAATCTAAGACGAGGGAGTGCGTTAGACAATCAGTGAACAAATACCCTGTCGGAAGAGAACCTCTCTCCCCTTAACTGTCATGCCTCCTGAGTTTGCTTGATACAGGGCGTGTATCTTTTGCCGGCTCCCTGTCCAGGACCGTTCCGCAGGGTACAGGGAAAGGTGGACGTTACCAGAGGCAGACGTAGGAAGACGGCGTAGAGGATTGGACTGATTATGGTGCTTTTACCCTACTGCTTCTAACGGTGGACAGGAATCCCTGACTACACGAAGCGTCTGTGAGGACATCATGACCGTCTGCTGGCGAAGGATGACAATAATGATGTAATGTCATTCCAGGCAGCAGTACAAATCTCTGGCGGAAGCCAGGAGTGTCACAGCACACTAGCAGACTCCACTGCTAAGTATGAATGAGTAGATGGATATGCCAGTGAAGATGTATGGTAGATACGTTGGTCGGTAGGCAGACAGGTAGGCAGGAGGGTAGATGTGTTGATAGGTGTGTAAGTAGATAGGTTGCTTTGAGATGGGTTAAATAGACAGGTCGGTATGGAGGCAGCTAAGGAGGGAGCTGGGTGGTAAAGAAGGTAGACAGAGAGGT
>CM031597.1:28665364-28682864 GCA_018398815.1 Conus ventricosus
AAAGAACTTCGCAAGATTTGGAATTCAATCACTTTGGTTTGCAGTTGCTCAGCATGTGTGACGCTATACAATGTTCAGTTCTTAATGGTGCTACCCGCTTTCGCTTTGATGATAGTTTCACTTATGTATCAACAACAGGATCAAGTACAATAGACTATTTTGTGTTGTCAAATGACCTATGTATTGAGAATGTTCTAGATTCATTGACAGTTGAAACTGCCTGTGTAGAGTCCGATCACTTGCCTGTGTCCCTGGTTCTTAAAGTAGCATTGCCATTTACCACGAGAAGTGATCACTGTGGCCAGGGCTAAGTGGGTTTATAAGTATGTGTGGAATGCGGAAGAAACAGATACGTTCCTTAAATGCTTTCTTAGCGTTGATACACAAGCTAAATTAAAATACAGCTGTTAGGTTGATTAATGTTGATTAAACTTGGCGCTTCAGGTATTTGTAGATTGTTTGACTAGTTCCAGTGTTTTATGAAAAAGAAAGTTAAACTGGGCGGGCCCCTTACTAATGAGACATGGTTTGACAAAGATTGCTCTCATACTCGTAAGGAAACCAATTGAAACTTCGATCATTTATGCGCACGCGTGACCCAGGTGACAGGCACACATATGTTGAGGCACGTAAAGAATACAAATCACTTTTGGAACATAAATGTAAACGATTCAAGGCGGATAAAGCCCAGCTCCTCTCAGATACTTTGCACAATCCTAAAATGTTTTGGAAAGAGTTAAATGGCGTGCTCCGGTCTGTCAAGAAAGCAGACACACCCAAAGAGCAATCGACATATGAATGGCAGAATCATTTTATGAATGTATTCCAGTCTAATCTGGCTGATCAAACGAGCAACTTTAATCTGCCACCTACAAATGCCAATGTACAGCTTGACCCGCTAGACGATAAAATCACGAGTGATGAGGTACAAAGAGCTATAAAGTCGTTGAAAAACGGAAAGTCAAGTGGCCAAGATGAAATTCTTGCTGAAATGCTAAAAACAGCGGGAACCCATGTTGTCCACTTTTTGACTGAATACTTCAACAATATTTTTGATAAAGGCCAGTACCCTGAAATGTGGTCAAGTGCTGTAATAGTCCCCATTTTTAAAAAGGCAACCCCGTGTCACCGACATTATAGGGGAATATCGCTTCTGAGCTTACTTGGTAAATGCTACAAACCTCAATCCTCAATAAAGAACTTTACAACTGGCTGGAAGCGAATGAAAAAATTGGAGAAACGCAGGCAGGTTTTAGACGAGGTTATTCAACCTCAGATCACGTATTTACGTTGTATGCTTTAACGCAGAAGTACTTGTCTAGACCTGGTGGTAAGCTTTATGTCGCCTTTATCGATCTCCAAAAAGCGTTTGATACAATTAAGCGTGACACTCTGCTTGGGTCATTACACAGGGCAGGTGTATATCATTCAAATTTTTGAACGCAATCAAGGCAATTATCTTAAGGTGACTGCACGTGTTAGAGTTCAAAATGAACTCACCGAAGCTTTTGAATGTCCCCAAGGCTTGCGCCAAGGTTGTGTCCTTAGTCCAACTCTTTTTGCTGTAATTATTAATGAGCTTGCAGAACATGTCACCGGATTCGGCAAACATGGTACTCCAGTTACTACCAAGACCTTGTTGAACTTTTATTTTGCTGTTTTGCTGATGACCTAGCATTATTGTCATGTTCGCCTAGTGGCCTACAGCGCCAGCTCGATTGTGTATGTAAAATGTGCCACCAAACTCGGACTAACTGTAAATATTGACAAAAGCAAGATCATGGTTTTCAGGAAGGGAGGGTATCTAGGAAGGCATGAAGCTGGTTCATCAACGGTACTAACATTGAAGTTGTAAATAGTTATGTGTATTTAGGCTTTACATTTACCACGTCAATGAATAGTGCAACAGTTTAAAGCAGCTTGCAGTCAAAGGTAAAAAGTCCTTGTTTGAGGTTCTAAAAGCTCACAGCTCTCTCAACCAAATGACAAGAAACACCTTTTTTAAAATATTTGATACCATGATTCAACCTGTTTTGTTGTACACTGCTGAGATATGGAGTATCTTGGTAAAGGACGATCCTACTGAAAAATTCATTGTTTGCCTGCAAAAGATATCTTAACGTGGCCCTACGAACACCAAACCAAATGGTTTATGGTGAGCTCGGCAGACACCCTCTCATTATCAATGGTTTTATGAAAACTTTGAAATTTTGGTTCAGATGTTAGATATGAATGATAAGCGTTTACCAAGCAAGCATACAGGATGCTCATGAATTTAGACTTAAACGGCAAACGGAACTGGTATCAGAATTGAGGTTTTTACTGAATAGAACTGGTTTCGGATTTGTATGGCTCGCTCAGGGAGTGGGTGATGTGAATCGATTTTGTAATGTCTTCAAACAGAGACTCCTTGATATGAACCGCCAAGACTGGAGCACAATTTGACTACCAGTGACCGTTATGTTCTCTACAGAGACTTCAAATCTGACCTGTGTCCGGAAGTTTATTTAGGTTTGTATAAAGCAAAAATGTTTCAGAGACGCTTTAATTAGATTCCGATGGCATAACTAATTTGAAAGTACATTGTAACAGATATGTTAAACCTGGGGTGACTGCTGATAAAACTGCCTTTGTCAGGTGCAATGAGAACGAACACAATTTTTTGTTCCGATGCAAACAATATGATAGTATCAGGATGTGCATATGAAGAATATAAGCGCCTTGCAATGAATGGGACAGTTTTCACATTTGATGTCAACTCATAGTGAAGTATAATAAGGCAATTGGCTTGGTATGTCTTAAATGTTTTGAGATCGTGACAAACCGTAAGTTGCTTGAAATGTATTCGAGGACGTTTTGTCCCGGTTCAGTATATGTGCTTTGAACATTGTGATCTCCTCCCCCATCACCCACACCCCTATGCCCTACCCCTCCCACCCGTTAACCCCCCCCCCCCCCCCTCTGCCCCACTCCCCCCTCCTCTCTCTACGCATGCAATGTTCAATCGTCTCCAATTTATGTAAAATGTCAACTCATGAAATGGGCCAAGGCCTGAATTCATTAAAATTATTCAATTCATTCTCTCCTCTCTCTCTTCCTCTCTCTCTATCTACTCTCGTCTCTCCTCTCTCTCCCCTCTCTCTCTCTCTCTCTCTCACCTTCACGCTGAGATTCTGCAAACAGTGGTAGCCATGGTGAATCTGAAGAATATTGAAGCCAGGCAGAGGCAAATAGAAGAAACTATCTCACTTTTATGCAAGAAACACAGGCGACTAGCAGGCAGTGAGGCAAAAACAGTGAGGGTATCGAAGGTGTGAAGAGGGAACAGGAGGAGCTACGGGAGATAGTGGCTTGTCTGCAAGAAGAAATCGACACTCTGGAACGCTTTCAAGGCGAAATAACGTGAAGTTCTTGGGAATCCCTGAGTCAGAAGATGAGGGGCCAGAATCGTGTGCTGATGCCGTTACGAACATTCTACGAACATACATACCGAGTCCAGGGTGGTCAGATGACGTTATAGAACTGCACACAGACTAGGAAAGCCCCGAGGTGCCAGTGCTCAACCGCGTCCCGTGATCGCCAAGTTTCAAAGATGGGGGGATCTCATGCGCCTGATGACAAACAAGGAGGCGCGAGCAGACATGAAACAAGATCAGCTGACTGTCTCACAGGATTTGAGCCGTAGGCAATCGGCACAGCTGAGACAACTGAAACAGGGGGGGAAATTTGGGTACTTCCTCAAGGGGAAACTACATGTGAAACCTCAACGCGAAGCCCCACCAAGGACCGAACTCCTGAGCCGGAGGAACGCCACGCCGTTCAGGGCATCTCCCGGGCCTGCCACCACTATGGATCGCCAGATGGCTGCCTTCCAGGGAGATACCCCCACCCCAGTACCTCCTCCAAATGCCACGCCTCTGTCAACAGAGGGGTTTCCCCTTCTACCTCGCTTTCGAAGACCCGGTCAGCGACTGAAAAAGGGGGATTCCCCCCCAATGTCAAAATCGCGCTCCCCAATCTCCCCCACCCCCCCCCACTCCCCTCCACCCCCTACCAGAGATAAAGAACAGAAAGGGGGTGAACGGCAACCCAGCCTGCGGGACGCATGGGCAGTAAAGCACTTGCATCTCGTTCTTCCTCCTCGCGAAACAGAAAGAAATGAGATTAGGCCGAGGCCCGGGTCCACATTCTTTCACTGACAATGCAAACACCACGCTGACACGCATACACGTAACACACGTAACGATGATAAAATAAAACGTGATTCTCTTTCTTGCATTTCGTGGAATGTTGGTGGGCTTATTTCTAAATTAACAGATCCAGACTTTGTTGGCTACATTACATCTTTTGATATTGTGTGTCTTCTTGAAACTTATACATTTCCGGATTTTGATTTTTCTATTCACTTCAAAGACTTTATTGTTGTACATAGTCCTGGTGTCAAGTTGTCAAAAAATGGGCCGAAGATCAGGAGGTACTGTGTTACTAATAAAGAAATCGCTAGAACACTGCATTCAGATTGTAGAAACGGGGCTGGATAACATTGTCTGTGTCAAAGTGTTTAAAAAACTCTTCACTTTTGACAAAGATTACTGTTTGTTGGCATTTAAATCATCCAGTAAATAGTGAATACTGCAAACAAAAGGAATTTAAAAAAACAATCTTGAAAACTTAGAGCAATTTATATTGGAGAGATATGAAAGAAGAGCAGACGATTATTTTGTAGTCGCTGTGATTTTAATGCCAGGATTGGTCATTGGAGTTTAGAGGGCACTGAAATGGATGAGGAGAGTGTGCGTGAGAGCGAGGAATGTTATGTGAGAAATACTATGGATATTGTTGTTAATTGTTTTGGAAGGGCCCTGATTGATTTATGTTCTATGTTTAGGTTGACGCCTTTAAATGGTTTGTGTGAAGGAGACAAAAAAGGTCATTTTACTTTTTTTTATCTGAACGGGGAAATAGCGTGATTGATTTTGTTCTGTGCTCTGTGGATTTCTGTCAGACGTTATTCGATTTAACGTCGAAAATAGGGTGGAATCCCCGCATATGCCTGTTGTGTTATATCTAAATACTAAATATAATGAGAAACCGAATGTAGAAATTAATCGAGAGCCTTTTCAAAAAAACAAAGTGGGATGGAAACAAAGCTAATGTCTTTTCGGATTTCCTAAGATCAGAAGAAGCTACGATGGTTCTAAATGACAGTATGAATGTTGTTGAATGTGAAAATTGACTCGGCGGTTGAAAAATTCACGGCCTTCTCTTAAAAGCTGGGCAATGTATGCAACAGACGATCTGGCCTTCAGCGTGCGCGCGGCAAACTAAGAAATGGTTCGACTCGGTTTGTTTACAGAAGAAAAGAGTGGCCGGTAGAGCGCTTGCTCAGTGCACACGCACTCAGCGCGCAACGGATGGGAGCCGAAATAGCTCAGTTGGTAGAGCACCTGACTCGTAATCTTGGTGATCCTGGGGTTGCGGTTTCGAACCTCCCGCCGGGGCGTTTCGGTACAGGGGATTTTTCCCTGGAGTTAACATTGGTTCTGACTCCATTTCCCATACAGTCCTTCGAATGAGACTATAAACCGAGGTTCCGTGTGTGAACGCATGCATAACATCTTGCACAACACGTAAAATCCCATCACCAACTTTCGGAAGAGAAGGCCAGTTTGGCCGTTGGTATGGATGACACGTTACACATAGCATGCACCTTCCCCGAAGAAGGAGTATGGCTGCCTTAATGGCGGGATAAAAAACGGTCATACACACAAAACTCCACTGCCTGTGTATACGGGCAGTGTCCGCAGCGTACGCAGAAAGAAAAGAAAAAAAAGCGCGCAAGGGGATCAGTGTGCATACTTACGGAAAAGGTCGGTTTAAATCAAGACACTCTAAGGCAGAAGCGAATAAGTTACAGAAAAGAAGTATTTGAAACTTTAATCCAAAATAAAGACGATTCTAATAAGTTTTGGTCAACTGTACGTAGCATTAAAAGAAAAAAAATGGATCGGATCTCTATCTCAATTGGCACGTGGAAAGCACACTTTGAAACGATTTTTTCACCCGGAGATCGCGAGTTGACACGTGCCGACTCCGATATAGAGCAGGACGGAAGCCAGCACGAAGAAAACGATTATATTCCCGATTTAGATGTTGAGATAACAGGCAGCGAGGTGCACCAGGCAATAAAGAAACTGAAATCAAATAAAGCTTCGGGATTAGATGATATCTGCGCTGAATATTTGAAAACGGCCGAGCCCATTATAACACCCTTTCTGACAAAAGTATTTAACCAAATATACAAGAATGGTTATTTCCCTGTATCATGGACCAAATCAGTTATTATTCCTCTACTTAAGAAAGGCGATGCTCTTAATCCAGAGAATTATAGAGGCATTTCTTTACTTAGTGTAGTAGTAAGGTCTTTACATCAGTATTAAACGAGAGATTGTATAAATGGGCAGAAAAAGAAGGCAAAATAAGTGAAGAACAGGCTGGCTTTCGCAAAGAATGCTCTACTGTAGACCATATATTTACACTCGTTTCAGTGATAAAATCTTAGTTGTGTGGACATAAAAGTAAAAATGCTACGTAGCTTTTATAGACTACCAAAAAGCCTTTGACACAGTAGATAGAGACATGCTTTGGAAAATACTCCAAAAGGTTCAAGCTTCCTCAAAAATGATCAGAATGTTAAAAGGCATGTATAGTTCTGTCCAGAGTTGTGTTCGTTGGGGCCCAGAAGTGTCAGATTTCTTTGTGTGTCCCTCGGGACTGAAACAAGGCTGTTAAATGTCACCTTTATTGTTTTCTTTTTTAATTACTGAGGCAGCTGAAAATGTAACAAAGAACGGTAAACAGGATTTCAGTTTTTACCCGGATTACAAGAAATATTCCTTTTGTTATTCGCTGATACATGTGTTCTATTTTCTTCTACAACCCAGTAGGCTCCAAAATCAGTTAAACAATCTACAGAAAGCATCTGACACTTTAAATCTAACAGTGAATCTAGATAAAACTAAAATATTGTTTTCAGAAAAGGGGTCATTTGTCTAAAACTGAATGTTGGTACTACAAAGGGAGAGAAGTGGAAGTAGTTAACAGCTACAAAATATCTTGGTTTTACTCTTAGCACTAGAATGGGTTTTGGGTATTGCATTAGATGAATACGTTAGACGAGCAAAACGAAAGTCGCAGAAATCTTCAAAACAATGTGGGCTTTAGGAAACATGGATTTGTCAAATTTTTCAAACTGTTTGATTCACAAATAAAGCCAATGTTACTGTACGCAGGGGAGCTCTGGGGATTAACTAAATTTCAGTCGATTGAATCAGTTCATCTGTTTGCATGTAAGCGCTTGTTAGGTGTTAGTCGCAAAAGTCCAAATACAATGATATATGGAGAAATAGGCCGATACCCTTTGTATATTGATACTGCTCTAAAGTCAATAAAGTATTGGTTTAAACTCCAAAGTATGTCTATCCATAGATTTCCTAAACAGGCACATCTCATGATCTTGAATAAGATCCCCGAATCTACACATGGTCACTCTGATTGTCATAACTGGGCAATATCTGTTAAAACATGTCTTGATACTTTTGGTTTTTCAGATGTTTGGATCAATGGAGGGGTTGGGAATGAAACTATTTTTCTTAAAGAATTAAAGCAGAGAATGATCGATTGTTTTCATGCAGGACTGGGATTCAAAACTTTCTCAAAGTGAACGGTTTAGCACATATATGTCTTTCAAATCATCCTTCCAATCAGAAAAATTACTTGTCAGCTATCACTATTAGTAAATTTCGTTACGCTTTAACTAGATTAAGACTTGGAATGTGTGATCTGAATATAAATAACAATATAATGAAAAATCAAAGAAATGCCCGTTTTGTAACAGGATAGAAAGTGAACTTCATTTTTTTGTTAGAATGTCAAACATATACATTCTAAGAGAAAAATATTTGTCAAAGTATTACCAACATACATCATTAATGGAGAATGCTTAGCTCGAATGTTACAATCTGAAGACGTCATGCTCTTAAGAAATTTAGCAATGCATATATTTTATGCATTTAAGACTAGATATACGCATTTAACTAAGAAGTAAAAGCTGCACTCTTGTATTGAATTGCTGTCTTAAGGGGTTTTTTTTTTGTCTGCTTAATTTCACATGCCAATGTAACTCCCTTGACTTTAGTTTGATTTTGATGTGGATGTTGTACTTATTTTTTTGCGTGTTGTCCTTATGTTATTTGTTTGATTTACTCATGTTAACGTGTAACCATTGTATACAGGCCGGTGGCCTTACAATTAAAGTTTCCGAGTTCCGAGTTTTCTCTCTCTCTCTCTCTCTCTCTCTCTCTCTCTCTCTCTCTCACTCCTCTCTCTCTCTCTCTCTCTCTCTCTCCTCTCTCTCTCTCTCTCTCTCTCTCCCCTCTCTGACACAGATTCACAAAAACACGCGCAGATACACACACACACACACACACACACACACACACACACACACACACACACACACACTCTCTCTCTCTCTCTTTTCTCTCTCTCTCTTCCCTCTCTCTCTCTCTCTCCTTTTCTCTCTCCCCTCTCTCTCTCTCTCTCAACAGACAGATGGACAGAAGTCATCAGTATACGTCGTTACTTTCCAGGTTTTTGTGCCAGTTTTATTTTTCTCCTCAAAACGGGATATTGACGTATTTTCAAATTCCGGAAAAGACCCCCACCGTCCACCTGTATTCTTCCATAGTCATCCAATCCCAAAACTTTGTTCACGTCACTGGATTCATTTTTCTAGTGTTCAGCTGCTTATCCAGCAGTAATTACGACTGTTCACATTGTCTAGATTTGTTATTGTTTTAATACTCTTTAACTAACATTCAGCTCGTCTCAGATATGCGTGAATGTACAGCGGTTATTTTTCTGTTTCACCATACGTCATCCGGTTGATGCATTCAAAGGAGTATTCAGATAACGTTTCAAGTCAGAAACGCGCATTGCATCCAAAACCTCATTCTTCATAACCACCATATTTCAGAAGCAGAAATGTACAGTACATGGCAATCTAACTTGAAGTTAGTTCAAAAACAAGTTTGTTTCAAATCCACCTTTTTAAAGTTAGGTTCACCCCCCCCCCCCCCCCCCCCCCCCCTGTTTTTTTCCCCAACAAACCCACTTTACCAGTATCCCTGCATTTATTATATCGTTGTCGTCATCGCCACTATTATTGCCACAAATACCATTATCATCACGCTATCATTACTATTTCAACTTCCATGATCCCTTCTTAACGGCCTCGTTTTCATCCAACGGCCATTTGATTTTGCGCCTAATATGAGAAGATAATGGTTTCTCGTTCTTCATTTTCACTGTCATAAATGTCATTTGTTTTTGTTGAAGAAGACTCTAGAGGTCAAAATGCTTTGTGTTTAGTCCTGTACTTTGTTTGTCTGTGTCCATGGCGGTAACTAACCCCCCTCTATTTCTATTTTTTTTTAACTTAGAATGTTAAAATCTTCAATTGTTAGCTGCCCGTAGTTTTAAGAGCGCAAGGACTACCATCTTTAGCTCGCATCACATTTAATAGTAAATCTAGTGAGACAATATCATCTACTTGTAACAGTTTGTTTCTTATTTACTTTTTAGCCTTCCGTTCTACCTATTTCTCTTCTTAACGTAAGCCACCTTATCTACACACTCATAAAGCCGTAGGATGAAGCCAGTGTTTTTTTTCCTTTCAGGCCAACTAACCCAATACTTGCATCTGACAGTAGAATCAAATGTCCTAAGACATAAGTCAGAACATCCTAGAATAATAGTTAGTCGTAGAGTGCCTTTTTTGTTATATGGCTAGTTCATTAATCATCAAAGACAAGGCAACCGTAGTCAGGTATCAAATGACAACCTTGTTTAACACCTAGCTGATATCGAAAAATTAGTCTCATTCATTTGAGTTTGATTTACCCACACGACCTGCAAAAAGTGTCGTAAATCCTCTTTAAGGGTTCGCAAAAAGTTTCCAGTTAACTCCACATGTTCTTAAAATGCGCGCACGCGCGCGCGCACGCACACACACACACACACACACACACACACACACACACACACACACACACACACACACACACACACACACACACACACACACACGAGAAAGAGAGACAGACAGACAGAGAGACAGAAACAGAGACAGACATAGACAGAGACAGAGAGAGGCAGACAGACAAACAGATAGACAGAGACAGACAGACAGACAGACAGACAGAGACAGAAAGAGAGAGAGAATGGAAAGGGTGAACGAGAAAACGACTCCGACCTCTAATTTGAAAAGAAAGAAAACGAGAAAGGAGAGGGACAGAATTTTTAAAAAAAAGGAAAAGAAAGAAAGAGAAAGAAACAACCCCCTCCCCTTTCCCCGCCTGCGGACACTGTGTCCAGGCCCCCACCCCCTAAGGTATTCAGGTCATGTAAATGAGAGGGGAATAGACCCAGACAGAGCGTCACTGGGATCGATCAATCATTAGAGCAGCAACTGTCGACACTCACCCTCCCTCCCCCACCCCCCGCCCGCCCCACCCCCACCTCTTTATCCCTCTCCCCCCCCCCCCCACCCCCCCCCCCCCCCCCCCCCCAACTTCCCTAACCCACCATTCCCCAACCCCCATTCCCACCCAAGCTGTGCACAATTCTCCTCCTACCCACCCCACCCACCCCAGGCGCTTGCAATCGGTACCTCAACGCCCAGCACTCCTGCCACGTTTTCTGTGATTGCTTTTGCATGATAAATTAGACTGGCTGCTGGATTTTCCACTATCCCCCCGCCCACCCCCCCATTCACCCTCCACTCTCATCCCCATTCCATCTTCTCCCTTCCCCATCATTGTCCTGGGCTGACCTGTGTGTGTGTGTGTAGTGTGTGTGTGTGTGTGTGTGTGTGTGTGTGTGTGTGTGTGTGTGTGGTGTGTGTGTGTGTGTGCCTGTCTGTCTGTCTGTCTCTGTGTGGTGTTTATTTGCTTGTATGTGTGTGTGTTTGCTTGTGTGTGTGTGTGTGTGTGTGTGTGCGCGCGCGCGTGCGTGCGTGTGTGCGTGCGTGCGTGCGTGCGTGCGTGTGAGTGTGTGTGTGCGTGGGCGCGCATGCGCGCGCACACGCATGTGTGTCTCTGTCTCTGTGTGTTGTAAGTCACAGGCGGAAACATACAAAACCAGGGTATAAAATGAGTGCGCAGTATAAGAGTTATCTTTTAATGGCAGTTTTTTTTTTTTAACATTGACAGTTGAATTAAAAGGAGAATGTACTGTAAATATATCCATCATTAAAGAAGAAACTGCAAGGTTATGGCGGCATAGGGAGGGAGGGGATCAATGTTGCGTTTTCGTCATTGTTTTTATTTTGTTTTGCTTTTTGTTGTTTTTTTTTTTTGTTGTTTCAATTCTCTTCTCCTCACTTACACCTCCCTCCCATGATACAGGTTATATCTTTTTCCAGCAAGGAACTTCCGTTCATTTTGTAAAGACAGGCTGTGAGCTTGTGAGGGGTGAGGGTAAAGACAATTAAGTATTACGTTTCTCTCTCTCTCTCTCTCTCCTCTCCATCTCCTCTCTCTCTCTCTCTCTCTCAATCTGACTGGTCTGTCTGTCTGTATCTCTGTCTTCTCTCTCTCTCTCGTCTCTCTCTCTGTCTCTCTCTCTCCTCTCTCTCTCTCTTCTCTCTCTCTCTCTCTCTCTGTTTTAGGAGGCGAGGAAAATTCCAGTCACTTGAGAAAGAAAGACTGGGGAACAGAGAAAAGGGATGGAGGAGATGAGATGAGAGGCAGATGCTGCTGGGTTGTCATTATTATAATTGTTTCTTCTTCCAGACGGGTAAAATTCCCCTTGATTGTGTATTCAAAGGAGACAGTGGGTTTTTCTGGCGGGGGGGGGGGTGGGGTTGGGTTTAAGTGGGCAGGGGATAACAGAGGAAAGATGGGTTGGGCGGGGAATTCCTACAAACGATACTTCCATTGTAGACTGTGGGAGATAATGGAAGAAAGACAGGGCATCGAACTTCGAGCACAGTTCACCGGCAACATGAAACTCTCTTCGGATCTAATTCGACTTGTTATTGTCATCCACGTGGAGAGGCACGCCTTGCTATGATTCTAAACAGTAATGGTCTTCCCGCTTCCTTTCTCAGAATGCGTGGTTTTCGAGGTATCCCATCTGTATTACCATAACTATTGACCTGCTTCTTTGTCGTCTAGGGAGCCAGGACAAACAAAGATGTTGGCTTCTGTGTACGTCTGTGAGCGCTAACGGCAACTGTGGGAATATATGGCATGACAACCGCATACAATAATGAAAAACATATTCAGAGTAAGTAACTAAATTTATGCGAGAGCGAGACTTTTTTCTGTATTTCTTTTCACCAAAATTTAACTGCCGCAACCCCCACCCCCATCCCCCACCCCCCCACCCCCGCCTTAAGTTCAAATCTTTGCCAAGTCATTACTGTGATGACGGAGGGTTGTTGGCCTGCGCTTGTTTTTCCCCCACTATTAGATTGTTCGTCTTTGTATTCGTCTGACCTTATTCAAGTTTAAAAGCCTGTGCCAGTCTTGAAAATGAACATTACTCTATGTTAGGTTTTCTTATGGGAGCAAGAGTTCCCTGTATGTTTATGGCGTAGTTAGTGTTCATTCAGACGAATTTTTTAATCGTCCTGTTAATTCAAACTAATTTTTGAGAGCAGTTTGCCGAATCTATCTTTTATACATTTTTTTTTTCTTTTTCTTTCTTTCTTTCTTTCTTTCTTCTATTCTTTCTTTCTATTCTTTCTTTCTTTCTTCATTCTTTCGTTTATTTATTTGGTTAGCTAGTTAGTTAATTGCCTAATGCATACTAATTGATATTTTTTAGCAACATGTTTGGTTCATTCGATTCAAAAATTAAAAACAATGGCAAAAATCAGTCAGTAGTGTTGTGATATGCATCCCCTGTAGGTGGGAAACAAAGGCTCCGTTATGTTCCAAATCCATACAAGTCTGCATTGAAAAGATACCAGTAGATGTATCTACTCACACAGCACACAATAAGTGTGAGTGAGCGATACCTCACGCAATACATACCATCAGCTATAACGACATGCTGCACATGTATAGTTTCTGGGGATGCCAAAGACGACGAGCAGGCAAAACAGCAAACAACGACAACAGTGGCTCCAAACTGGGAGCATCAGACATCAGGGACGCCACAGCGGCCTCGAGGCCTCTTTATCCCTCATAATGCCCTGCAGATTCTAGACTGCAGTAGCTTGGATATAATGGTGCTCAATGTATTGGTGATCAAGATTGATGTGCGCTGCTCTTTAGAGCTCAAGTTTATGAACATGATTTCTAGGCTATAGTAATATTCGTACATTGATTTCCTTAAGACTGATGCACCCTGCTGTCTAAAATCTAGAGTGTAGTGGTGTATGGACACTGGTTTTCCTAGACTGATGCACGTTGCTGTCTAGACTACAGTGAAATGTGTACGTCGATGATCCAGGCCGAAGCACTCTGCTTTCTAGACTACATTATTGTGTATTCATTGATGGCGGGGTCGATGCACGTTGCTGTACAAACTTCAGTAATGTGTGCCTGTTGATAATCTGAATCCCGTTACCCTATAAGACTACAGTAGTGTGTGCCCAAACGATGATCAAGATTAATGCACGCTGCTCTACAGACTAAAGGTCTTTCTAAAGATACTGAAGTGGCTCAATTTGCTGATGATATATGCCTATGGACAAAAGTGACAATGAAAAGAAATACACCATCAAGATCACTAAATTACATCAAAATAAAATATCAACTTGAATTAAATAAGATCAATGATTTTTTAAATGTAAATGGTCTTTCTCTTTCCCCAGAAAAAACTAATATGATTCTCTTTAATGCTGGTTACGATCCAGGACAACTTCCTACTTTCACGTTGGATGGCATTGTCTTAAACTATGCAAAAAGCGTCAAATTTTTGGGTGTTATCTTAAGTAGTAAGTTATCTTGGAACGCTCATATTGAATATATTTTAAACAAAGCAAGAAAGAGCTTGAATTTCCTAAAAATAATTAGTAAACAACCTTGGGGACAGGACTCGAAATCATTAACCATCTTAGCAACTGCCCTTATACGCTCAAGACTAACTTATGCTCAAGAAGTATCTTTAATGCTCCTCAATACTGCTAAATAAACTTCAGAGTACTGATTGCAAAGCTTATAAAATTGCCCTTGGGGTTCCCACACATACATCTAACTTAGGGACGTATAATGAAGTAGGAATCTTACCTCTTGCAGAACTTCGGAAAGTTCTACTTCCAAATTTATCTTAAAGAGCTTTTCCACAAAAAAATTTTAGCTCAGAAGAAGTATGTTTAAAATCAGAGGAGGATTTCGGAAAACGTGCCCAAAATATGCTGTCAACAAGGTCTATTTACTCGTTTTCCTCCGATCTTCTAAAGGATACCAAAATAGATAAAACCAACATTGCCCCAAAGCCCACGTATTCACCTATTCCAAAATGGGGACAAATTTAAAGCCTCCTTTGATATAGATTATACAGATATATTAAAAAAGGATTGTCCACATACCTTAAGGACATCTGTTTCGCTCATTTAGAAAGTAACTACAATCACCATTTGAAAATTTTTACAGATGGCTCAGTGCTAGAAAATGATAACGCGGGAGCAGCTTCTTAATCCCTAGATTCAAATAGAAAAGCTCTTCTGTCTTGGTAGACAGTTATCGATATTTAGTGCCGATTTAATTGCTATACTTCAGTCGTTAGATTTCATCCTAAATTTTCCAATAAATAATTCCCAAATTATGATAGGTGTTGATTCGAAAGCAGCAATCCACTCGAATTAAGTTGCATGTCCTTCAATTCGTCTTGATATGGTATTAGAAATTCATCATTTCATTCATCTTTTATCCATGAAAGGTATTACTGTTACTTTTTGTTGGATCCCCTCTCATTGTGGTATTGTACCCAACGAGCGCGTAGATCAACTTGCAAGAAAAGCAGCTCAAAATATCAATTACGCAATACCACTTAACATTCCTTTAGATTTGAAAGAATGTTTTTCCATTATAAATTCAACGTCAAGAGAAAAAGTTAAAACATTACGGGATGAACTCAGACGTCCATATTATCACAACTGTGTAAAGTTTAGTGATGGATACAAGAGGAAAACGTACAAACAAGTCTCTTTCTCGTCTAGGGAGATTGAAAGCTTAGTCCATAGATTTCGTTTGAACGCATTGAAAACAAAATATTGTCAAAACGTTAAATGTATGTGTGGGGAAACCTTAAGTATCAGTCATTTACTAATTCAATGCCCAAGAGCAAGAGAACTCTTTACAAATTCGGGTATTGATGGTTACACTGATGGATCGACTTCCTTACCTTTACCAAGCATTTTAAACAGTTCTTGTGTTCTTGAGTCAGTTTGCAAATGTTTGTTATGTAGTTCAATTGGCCTTTATCTTTAGATCTTATCTCTACTCAATTACATTATTTTGCTTTAATTAGATGGAAGAGGGATAGAGGGAGGGGGGATGTCATATTCTATCATTACGTATTAATACACTCAATCACTTACATACTTCATTCACACACACACATAAAACTGTCTGAATCACTGTAGTGGAAGGACATTAAACCGACGACAACTACAGTAGTGTGTCATTTGATTGTCTTGAATGATGGATGATTCTAGACTACAATAGTGTGAATCCAACGATGGTCTAGATGGATGCAGTTGCTCTAAACACTCTAGTAGCGTGCTCCCCTTGACAGACCAGATCGATGCATGCTACCCTATCGACTAAAATTAATAGAGTGTGTGTCCAACAATGATCAAGATCACTGCAATCTACTATCTAGACTACAGTCACGTGTGTCAATTGATGATCCAAACTGATGCATGTTGTTCTAAAGACAGCAGCAGTTCATGTCCTTTGATGTTCCGATCGATGCATGATGTTCTCCAGACAACAGTAGTGTGTGGCCATATATGACCCAGATACATGCACCTTATTCTAAAGACTACAGTAGTGACCATCAGCCTCCATTCATGTCTAGATGGGTAAACGCTGCTCTATACTACACTGAGGTCGTGTGTGTCCGTTGATGATCTAGATTTATGCACGGATCTCCATACACTACAGTTTCGTGTGTAAATAGGTGATCCAGATTAATGCACGCACCTCCCTACACTACAGTTTCGTGTGTAAATAGGTGATCCAGTTAATGCACGCACCTCCCTACACTACAGTTTCGTGTGTAAATAGGTGATCCAGATTAATGCACGCACCTCCCTACACTACAGTTTCGTGTGTAAATAAGGTGATCCAGATTAAGCACGCACCTCCCTACACTACAGTTTCGTGTGTAAATAGGTGATCCAGATTAATGCACGCACCTCCTACACTACAGTTTCGTGTGTAAATCGATGATCCAGATTAATGTACGCACCTCCCTACACTACAATTGCGTGTATAAAATAGATTATTCAGGTTGATGCACGCACATTTCTACACTACAGATTCGTGTGTGTAAATCGATGATCCAGATTGATGAACGCACCTCCATACTCTACAGATTCAGACTGATGCATGCTGCTCTCTATACTACGGTGACGTGTATATATCAATGGTCCAGACTGATGCACGCAGCTCTCTACACTCCAGACTTAAACAGGGCGTGTATGTTGATGATCTAGATTGATACACGCTGCAGGGCTATAGTTAAGACTGAAATGTTGTGTGTACGTACATGAAACAGATCGACGTACGCTGCACTCTAGACTGCAGTGGTGTTTGTACATTGATAGTCCTGGATTGATGCACGCTGTTCTCTGAACTTTACTTTCCAGTAGTTTACATACTTACGTTCAGGGTTAACGCCCACACCTACCTACAGTGGTATAGCAAGAGGCACAACTCTTCCAGGAGAGGGAGGAAAGGGGACCTATCTTGAGATTGACACGTACCCAGTGTGAACATTAGATTGTTGCTTTCTAGACACTAGACTACAGTAGTACGTGTACATCGATTATCCTAGATTGATACACGTTTCTGTCTAGGCACTAGGGTACAGAAACGTGCGACACTGGTTTCCCTAAAAATTGACGCACGCTTCTCTCTAGACTCTGGACTACAGTAGCGTGTGTACACTGATTTTCCTGACCGGTTCATGTTACTGATTAGGCTCTAGAGTGGCGTATGTACACTTAGTATCGTGAGTAATCACTGCTGTTCTCTATGCCCTTGATTACAGTAGAGTGGACCTATTGACTATCCTGATTAATACGTTGTCCTCTCCACTTCAGACTTTAGACGCGGGTGCAGATTTATCATTCTGATTGACGCACGCTGCCTATACACTCTAAACTACAGTACAGTGTGTATCTTGATTCTCCTGACAAACATGCGCTGCTGTTAAGATTCGTGAGTACAGTAGCGTGTGTACATATATCATCTTG
>CM031597.1:28695364-28697661 GCA_018398815.1 Conus ventricosus
AAAGAATGCCAAATCTGAATAGCCAACAACGAGAAAATGCGATAGGCCGGTTGCAGGCCGGACAGAGTAAGCGGCTGTTGCCAGACATTTCAATGTGGCCAGAAGCACCATCAGTAGGCTTTGAAACCGGTTTGGAACGACGGGGTCAACAGCAGATCGACCTCGTTCAGGACGGCCAAGGTGCACAACCCGAGCCCAAGATCGCTACATTACGCTCCGCCATGTTCGGGATCGTTTCCTGTGTGCCTCCTCTACAGCCCAGGCCATCCCTGGCCACAGACGTGTAAGCGGGCAAACCGTACGCAATCGTCTACATGCTGTTGGAATGAGGGCTCGAAGACCTATCCGAGGACCCGTTTTGACTCAGCGTCATCGCCAGGCACGACTTCAATGGTGCATGCAACATCTTCCCTGGGCTGTTCATCGTGAATGGAGACAGGTTTCATTCAGCAACGAATCACATTTCCTGCTGCAACACCATGACCAGAGGAGGAGGGTCTATCGCAGAATGAATGAACGCTATGCACAGAACTGTGTTGATCAGGCACCTGCCTATGGTGGCGGAGGGTAATGGTATGGGGAGCCATCAATTTCAGTGGCAGAAGCCCCCTAGTACTGGTCCAGGGACGACTTAATGCTCAGCGCTACATTGCAGAAATCCTCCAGCCTCACGTTCTTCAACTCCTGGCTGCTCCTGGTTCCATATTTATGCATGACAATGCTCGGCCACACTCAGCCCACTTAACACGACATTTCCTGGCTGCCAACAACGTCAATCTCCTTCCCTGGCCCTCTATGCCACCGGATTTAAACCCAATAGAGCACATTTGGGATGAGTTGGATCGCCGAGTCCGTGCCCTGGTTAATGCCCCTACAAATGAACAAGAGTTGTTCCAGGCTCTTCAGGAGGAGTGGGACACCATTCCACTGCGCGTCATCCGCAGTCTGCTGCGATCCCTGCCCAGGCGACTTCAAGGTGTGACTGCTGCACAGGGAGGACACACACGCTACTGACGTTCGAAAGGTGTGAGCTCTTCTGTAATGACTTTTTGGCACTGTTTTTTTCAACGCAAAATCAGATAAGCCATTATGTTTCAATCATCTCCACTTTAACCGTGTTTTGCAGTTACCTGAAAATGTACAACGTTTTGAAAATAGTAAAGGCAGGTGACCAATTGCTGCTGTTGCGTTTCTTTTTTTTGAACAGTATATATTGTTTTGGAACTGAAATTCAGTTTGCGTCTGCTGCCCGTTCAAGGTAACATTTTCAGTGCTAACAAACATACCTTCTTTCATTTACAAAAAAAAAAGAACTAAAGTTAATATTTCGCTTAAAGAACGAAGAAAAAAACCTCAAGGGAGATATTAAGGGTGGGGAAGGGCAAAGGGGCGGGCGATGCAGGGGGAAGAACAGGGGACGGGTAAAGCAAGAGACCCAGAGGGCGTTAAAGTGAAAACGTTAATCGCTTCACTGGCAGCAGCAAGTCGGGGAACTCGGACGTCTCTGCTGTCGAGCGAAGCACTGGTGGCAACAGGGCTTCAGCTGTCTTTTGCCCTCCTGGGGAGACCCTCCGCTAGGCCCAGCCCCAGCAGTGGCTGCGATCGTCCTGCTCCTCCCACGTGAGCTTCACAGAGCCACTGACCGTGTTGGCCACCACCGTGCGAAAAGTTCCTTTGATGGACACTGGAAGAGACTGCAGGCGGTACTGGAAACAAGCCAAACTTCAAAGAAAAACACACGAAGCGGACTTCAGAGTAGCGCTGTTTCACTTTCACAGTACAAAATAAACGAGTGAATGCTATGGAAATGTATCTTGTTCAGAACTCACAACTATCGGTCTTTTACTTAGGCACACACACACACACACACACACACACACACACACACACACACACACACATGCACACACGCGCGCGCGTACGCACGCACGCGCACACACACGCATGCACACACACGCGCTCTAACTCATACACACAGAAACAGACACACAGACACACACGCACTCACTCTTCTCGCTCTCTCTCTCTCTCTCTCTCTCTCTCTCTCTCTCTCTCTCTCTCTCTCTCTCTCTCTCTTACACACACACACACACACACACACACACACACACACACACCACACACACACCACCACACGCGCATAAACACGCGCGTGCGCGCGCACACACACACACACACACAGACACAAACACAACACACACACACCACACACACACACACACACACACACACACACGCACAAACGCGCGCGCGTGCGCACACACACAATCACCACACACACACACACACACACACAC
>CM031597.1:28697761-28707761 GCA_018398815.1 Conus ventricosus
ACGATGTGTCATGCATGCGCCCCAGCAGATTTAGTGGCCCTGAGAATTCAGTGTTGATGATCGTCTCTACACGAACCACTTTCCCATACAATATTTGTGAATTTCTGCACGGCCCACACGACAGCCAAACACTCCTTCTCTACCGTTGCGTACCTTCTTCACACTTCGTCAGCTTCCTGCTAGCATACTTCACAGGAAACTCGACCCCTTCGTGCTCCTGCAACAATACTGCACCTACTCCACCACCTGATGCATCGTCCCGCAACAAAAATGGTTTGACATATCCGGTAGCTTCAAGATGGGACGGGAACCTAGTCTTTCTAGCACGTCCTGCAGTGCTTGCTCTGCAGCGTCTGACCACTCGACCACTGCCGGTTTCCCTGCCTTGAACCAAATCACTGAAGGACTCGTGATTGCTGCGAAATTTGGAACAAACTCCTGTAGAAACCAATAAAACCTAGCAGACTCCTGACTTCTGTTTTGGTCTTTGGTCTCTCTGAATTCATCATCTTCTCCACCTTTCCCTTTTCTGCTGCTTTGTGTCGCCTCCACAACAAAACCTAGGAACTCCAGGCTTGGAAAACCAATCTGGCACTTTGTTGGTCTGGCTGTGAGATTGGCTCGTCTCAACCTCTCTAAAACTGCTCCTAGCTGCCTCATATGCTCCTCCCATGTCTCAGATGCTATCAAATGTCATCCATGAAATTCACTACGCCTTCCAAACCCGTCAATAACTTCCTCATCATCCGAGAGAAAACTGCAGGTGCGTTGACCATACCAAAAGGAAGTACTCCGCCACTGGTAAAGCCCCATAGGAGTGGAGAATGCTGTGACTTCCTTGAGTCCTCACTCAAGGCTATTTGCCAATAACCCTTGCTCAGATCTATCCTGGTGAAATACCTGCTCTTGCTTGTGGCGATCTGAGCGAACAGGTCTTCCACGTTCGGTATGACTTCTGCATCGACCTTGGTGACACTGTTCAGACGTCTATATCAACACAGAATCGATGCTCACCTGACTTTTCCTCACTAAGACGACGGGTGCACTATACGATGATTTGGACGGTTCAATCACCCCAAGGTCCAACATCTTTTCCACCTCCTCCTCGATCACTCGTTTGGTGCATAACGGGATCGGGTAGGGTTTCACATGTACGGTTTTTTGCGATGTTACACTCCACCGTACAGTCTCTAGAGTTGTCCTGCCTGGTTTATCAGTCAGGGGACGCCCTATACTGTTTTAGAGCCCCCTAACTTCCTCCTGTCTCCTACTGTCTAGCCCTTCATACAGTGACACATCCCTGTATGACTCTTCTCCTGGAAACTCAGGCAACAAAATCTCCCCTTCTTCTGCTGGTCTCCTTCACCTCCATCAATGATTGCTGCTGCGCCTATGTGCTGATCTCAAGCTGAAAATATTTCGGAGCAAATTCGCATGGAAAAGTTTTGGTTTCCCATTCAAAACAATTCCCTTTATCCTGATCTACCTTTTCAATGATGGTGAATGGTCCTTTCCAATGCATCAGCAGCTTGTTGTGATCCGTGGGAACAGTAACAGGACTTGATCTCCCACCTTGAGGAATTTGCTTCCTCACCTTCCTGTCATATGCTTCTTCTGCACGACCCTACCTCTTCAAACTTCCCTTGCAACCTTACAGTCCCTCTAGCCTATTGCGAAAGGCCCCACCACATACTGATAAGGTTTGACTTCTTCTGACTCCTGTTCTCCGACCACAGCTCTTTAAAGAATACACACTGGTCCCCGAACTGTCCGCCCAAAACAGCAGCTCAAAGGTGAAAAGCCTTGCTCTCCTGGGGGGCTTCCCTGTAGGCGAACAGTGCCGGCAGGAATGTAACGGTCCCAATCGCTGGCCTTTTCCCCTCACAGAGCTCTTTAAGATGCCCTTCAGCACACCATTGAATCTTTCCACCAAGCCATTGCATGGGGGTGGTATGGGTAGTGAGAAGCGTGTGATCCCTAGCAGCCTGTTGACCTCCCTCACACGCCTGAGGTGAACTGTGACCCCTGTCACTGAGAATTTGTGATGGCCAAACCCACGCGAGAAAAGATGTCTACCACCCTTCAGCGACCTGTTGCGTATCTACGCCTTTCAATGCGACTGCTTCTGGATATCTGGTCGCGTAGTCCACGAGCTCAACACTACCTGTTTCCCACCTTTGGAACAGGGCGAGATTGGCCAATCAGATCAAAGCCACTCTCCTGAATGGTGTGTCAATTAAAGGGGGCTGTTTAAGAGGCGCCTTCCTCTTCACCCCTCTTGGGCTGGGCCTTTGACAACCCACAGACATTTCCGAAACGCTTTTTTTGTCTGCCATTGCCCCTGGCCAATGAAATCATCAAAAATTCGTCAGCTGTTTTGGCTGGTGCCGAATGACCCCGCCCTGAGCACCGTGACCCACTGACATGACAGGGCACATAAACTGCTTTGGACCTCTAACTGAGTTGTCCACCTACCTGTCTTCCCTTGGTGAACACTCGGTACAACAACCCCCTTTCACCAGAAATTCTGTCTCACCTCCTCTAACCCACCGTTTCTCTCCACCTCTTTTCCAACTCCCAAGATTCACGCGAAGGGTCTTTCCTGCGCTGCCCTAAACTCATCAGGCGACACATCTAAAGCCTGACTTCCTTGCTGAACGACTAACGGGTTTACAAACCTTTTTCCCCCTTCTTGCTCCGTGTTTGAACTGCTGCCCCTGTAGCAGTCAACAACTCAGGATCCCCTGGATCCCTTGCACCTGGAATAATTCCAATGATCAAATCATAAAGGGTTACTCCATCACCAGCGCAGAACAACTCGCCTGAGAAGTAAGGGTACGTACTCTATCTTACAACTGGGAACTCCCTCACAGTGCCAGTCGATAAGAGACAGTCTGGATTTGCCCTGTCCAAATCCCGTCCGTGGCGACCACGTGTGTACTTACTACACTAACCACATGAACAAACAGTGTCCGTAACACGTTTTACCCTCTGCTGGCCAATCTCACCTTCTTCCACTGGTAATGAACACTCACCAAGTGCCCTCCATCCCCTGACACTGACTGCTGTCCTGTGCTAGCCATAGGCCCGCACTCCACCCTCTTCCGATTGGATCCCTTTTGGGTTCCACTGCAGGTCGTTTCCCCCCCTGGCGTCCCCTTATCAACCTCTTGCAAGGCGCTGCCTTCTGGAACCTCATGCGACAATCCCTCCCCACAGTCCCCTTCTTTGACAAATGAAACACCTATTAGTCCCTTGTCCCTACTTCTGCCCACCACTGGTTTGCAGACTTTGGCAAAAACTTCCCCTAGTCTCCTTGCACTCTTCTCACCTGTGCCTGGCAACCTGTTTTCTCCGGTGCACCTTAGGTGAAAACGGTGCCCCCTAACACCTCTGCTAACTCAGCAACTCTCCTGCTGTCTCTTCTGGCTGTCTCACTTTTCAATGGTATAGTTAACTCTGGACTACAACTGACAAAATCTGTCTTCATCACCAGCTCTTTCAATTCAGCGAACTACTCCTTTTTCGTACCACTCAACTCTAACAATTTTCCTCAAAATAGTGATCTAACCGCGCACAACAAACTGAGGTTACGTTTCACAGCGCTTGTAATCTAGCGATCGAAAATTTTTTCTAAACCCCTCCTCTGTGAGGTCAAATCCCTTCATCAAAGACTCCTTCACAGCACCAAAATCAGATTGTTGTCTGCTGGTAACGTAGTGAAAATCTTAATGATGTAACCCGTCAATTAGCGCTGACGAAAATGACTGCCCACTCTTGCTGAAGGCCAACCCTGGACTAGTAGCAAACGTTTCAAAATCAACGACTGAGAGGTATCTCATCAATCAAATCTGTCCTTCAGAGAATTTTGGCAAACTTTGGTCGAGGGGCAGCACTGCGCACATGGGGTCACTGGAAACTGAGCCTACCATCATCGGTGGGCCCCTCTGTATTTAATCACTCTCTCTAACTCTAATTGAATCCCTTAATCTTTCTGTTTTCCCTGCGTTTCCCTTATCTTTCTGTTTTCCTGCTCTCGCTAGCCTGATTTATTAGCCTGATTCCTTAATCTTTCTGTTTCCTGCTTTTAATTTTCTGTTTCCTGGCTTGCGCTAGCTTTCATTCTTTCCTGCTCTCAATTTCTACTGCACAGCGGCGTCTTTCCGCTCGATGCCCAATCTCTTTCCAATCTTTTGTTGGGTTCAACGAATGCTCGCAACTCTTCTCCCGAGTAGGCCTAAATCACGACGAACGCTCACAAGTTGTTCAATAGGGGTGTTCTTTTCTTCCGCCATTAGTATCATCTTTTTTTTTTTTGAACAAGACTTTTTTTTACTACGACAGCCAAACTGGTGTTACCGACACGAGTGACGTAATATTCATAAAAAAAGGGGGACAATCCTATGAATGATAATATAGCTTGGGACAACGTAATTATTTTTATAAGACGCATAGCACCTGACCCATCTATGTAGAGCGAATTATAGGCAATCTGTGCGAAATATGTACTCTCGGGCTGAAATGCCAAGCCTAGTGTTAACTATCTTGGAAGCAATGCCAAGCCTAGTATTTAACTAATCCTTGAAAACATACAGTAAGACACTACCTACCTTGTCCTTAGTTTACAATACTTGGAATCCCCACCCAAGCTTCCTCACTGAGAATTGAACAAATATAATATATGGGCCCAGAATATCCTGGCAGGCCTCGCCAATATATTGTCAACTCTCGGGGTAGTCAGTGGAGGAAGGACTAGCGCACACCAAAACACACACTCACAGCTTGTCTTACAAATTCTCATTCATATATCAAGCAATTCGTCAACATCTAACCACTATAAAGTCTATAATTTACTACACATAATCATTAAAGAAAACATCAATGCCATCTGGATCAAACAAAATAAGACATTTCTCTCTTTCCTTGAACTTCACAAAATCATTTATCTACAAATCTTCATTAACTAACCCGGTATAAATAAATAGATTTCTACTATTACCCTGCCAGGTGATCTTAAACTATTCCGAATCACTGTCTTTCCTTTTCTTCTTTTTTTTCTTTTCTTTTCACGTCACTTTCACAAACACCAGTCACGAGACAACAACTGCTGGCACTGGTCAGGTTGGACTGCTGGCACTGGGTCAGGTTGGACGCTGGCACGTTCCAGTTAGACCGCTGGCGTTGGTCAGGTTGGACTTCTGATGGAATGGCCTGCCAGTAATGAGGTCGAACCCCTGGTTCTAGATGAACAGTGACTACCAGACATCGAACTGTTCTCCTTTCTTGCTCCTCTGCATTAAACGCATTGCACTCCTCTCTCTCTCATCTTCTAGTCTCTCCTATCAAAATGGAACATGGTTGCTATTTCTTTTCTTTTTCTTTTTTCTTTTATTTTCACTTCATCAGTTAGCAATCTCTCTCTCAACATCTCTCCTTAGGTCCTTCTCTGAGACTCAATCTAGTCTAATGCGTCAACTCGGTTTCTGTTCACACCCTCTCATCTCCTGCTCTTCTTCTCGCAGAGCCTACAACCCAAAACCTCTTCCTCTCTCCTTCTGTCTGTTTTTATTTCGATCCCTCCTGTTCTCTTCTCCCCCCTCCTTCTCGCTCCTCTGGTTCTTTTTTATTTCCTCATCCTATGTGTCAAAGGGTGAGTACCATTGGTCAGGAAAGTTTTCCCGCCCTAGTACTGAGGCCACCTCCCTCTAATTCCATTGGACGTTCAAATCGTCACAGTCACATCTACTTGGCCTTGCTATCTGTGGTGGTCAATGGGTCATTTTAATTAATTAGCTTGAATTTTAAACCCCCAACCACACAATACCAGTTCCCCCTTTTCTACTTCAACCGGCGACGTCTGGCTTAAACTGTCCCTGTGGGCGCCTGGTTCGAAAATTGGCTAATCAGTCTGAACCCAGGGCGCCGAGACCCGTCTGGCCAGACCTATCGAGAAGAGCGTTTCTGCCCAGCCACTATAGTCTGTCTGCCGTCTGCCGCAAGAACTAAAAATAGCCTCCTCGCTGTGCCTAATATGGCTGACGCGACACCTTAAGTCCCGTCTGCCTGGGGAACCAGGATGTTTGCGTTTGGAACTTCTGTCCCCATTGGACTGGCTGGCGACTGAAACCACGAATTCGGTTTTTCTATTTTTGTCCGACAGACAACACACACACACCAACACACCCACACACCCACATTCACACACACACACACACACCAACACACACACACACACACACACACACACACACACACAAACACACACACACACACACACACACACACACACACACACACACACACCACAACACAGCGCGCGATATACACAACACACATATATACGCGCTCATGCGGACGCGCACTCACGCACGCGACACATGTGCACACGAGCGTGAACGCACATACACAGTCACTCGTGCACATACACACATATACACATACGCACAAAGACGCGCGCACACACTCATACATACGCACTTGCACACACACACACACACACACACACACACACACCACACACACACACACACACACACACCACACCACACCACACCACCACACCACACCACACACACAATATACTGGCTCACATGCACATGTTCCCATACCTCCAACCACACACACACACCACACACACACACACACACACACACACACACACCACACACACAAACACACACACACACACAACACACGTGTATCCTCACCACAAACACATGTAGGGACAAGAATGTTAGGCAGGCACCCAATGTCTGACCGGCACGTTGGGCGTTTAAAATTCTCTCCTCTCAATCATTAATTCATTTATCCATCAGCTTTGAACAAACGCAGTGTGATTAATCTGCCCCCTCCCCCCCTCCCCCCCCCCCCCCCTCTCTCTCTCTCCTCTCTCTCTCTCTCTCTCCTCTCTCTCTCTCTCTCCTCTCTCTCTCTCTTCTACACCCTATGTGTGTATGGGTGTGGGTGCGTGTTTGTGTGAGTGCACGTTCATTTGGTGTGTCTGCCTGCCTATACTCGTTCAAAGAGAGAGAAGGAAGTTTGAGAGGAGGGGTTCAGGCGCACTGAATGCTGAGTTCAATCATCCAATCCGAGAACGTATTATTTACGAAACAGATCTGCAGACTCACAATTAATCCGATTATACAATGTATATTGTCTGAACTGTAGACCAGAATAGCAGCGATTCGAGAAATCAGATTATTTGGTCCATCACCCGTCAAGTTTTACTCATCCATTCACAAGCTCTCTTTTCTGGTAAGGTTGACAGACTTGACAAGAGACGTAGGAATCAATGAACGCGACAAAAAAAAAAGAGTGTGCGCCTGAGTGAGGCTCTTGCGTGTGAAGTCATTCCAGGAAAGGGATTCCATGTTTACAGCAGAGAACTTGAATGCTCCGTTCGCCAAGCAAGGGCCAGGCCTTTTGATGTGGATCTGATTTCGCGTGTCAGAAATCACGTTGGTGATAAAGCGACCTCCACAGCACTTTTGATCTTGTATTTCATTTCTGATGATGAATTGTCGTCTTTTTTTTTTTCTCCTGTAGCTTTTGTGACTAGCGTGTTTTTATGTCGTTCCATGGAAACGACAATTGAAATATAGAGTTGAAGTCGTGTTCAATTGTTAATAACGTACATGATATTTGCCAGGAGTAAAAGTCATCAAACATAATTGAATAGAAGTTAGTTTCAAAGCAAGGTGACTGAGTGGCGAATGAAGCAAATTGTAAAACAAAAAAAATTGTTTCTACAAGACATTCAGATTACAGGACAAACCACGATGCATTTCGACCTATTGAGGGTTTTTTTTTTTTCAGACAGAAGCAGACAACATTTAGGACAATGAAAACGAACAACGAGCAATCACTTATCTTTACATATTCAGCAAAAAATGTTTGTTGAATGAAAATGAATGGAAAGGGGGCCATGGGAGTTAAGATAATAATAATAATAATAATAATAATATAATAATAATAATAAAATAATAATAATAATAATAATAATGATGATGATAGTAGTAATAATAACAATGATGACGAGGAGAGGAGGAAGAGGAGAGGAGGAGGAGGAGGAGGAGAAGAATCAAAACTAAGCAATGAATAGTGATGATAGTGATGAATTTGTTTTCTTACTGCTGTTACTTTTTGATGATAATATGACGATAATGGTTGCAGTGTTAGTGGCTAAACAATGTTGGTATTAATATAATGATACTGGTTGGGAAGACATTGAAATGATCAATGAAAAAAGGGTTAACATGTCTATTAAACATACACACACACACAACACACACACACACACACACACACACACACACACACACACGCACGCACGCACGCACGCACGCACACACACACAACACACACACACACCAACACACGCACAGACACACACACAACACACACACACACCACACACACCACACACACACACTCACTCACTGGGTTCTCTTTTGTTGACTGCCATTTGAATGGAATTTTGACACCATTGAGACAGACAGTCCACCTTCCAACCCTCCCATTTTCCCCGCACCCTACACCACCCTTCCCCTGAAACTGTACTACTGGGCGATGCGAGTTACCCTTAACCAAACTGGCCAGTTTCTTATGTCCATGTAAAGGCACGGATGGCGTGGACATGATGTGACATAAGGGCACGGTTTCATCCCCTCCCAGCCGATCAATACTGACAGATCTCTCTCCAATCGCAAGGAAGTTTACTGAATTCACCAGCCGCCGTGGCGAAGTGGTTAGCGTCGCGGACTCCCGGCTGGGAGGTCGTGGTTCGAATCCCATCAGAGTCATGTGGGTTTTTTCTGCCCCGACCGGCTCCTACCCAGAGTTGAGTTTGCTGCGGACTCAGTTGGGAAGATTGGGACCACACAGTCGAGTTTCATCCACCTAATGGATGCGTTTCTGAGAGTGTTGCTCAAATTTCATGGCCATCACTGCAGGTGCCTGTATCTCTCGGGCCTGGTTGACGCCAGGATATATTATGAAAGGAAGCGTAGAGTACAGCCCTGTCATGTAGTCTCAGACCGAAATGGAAATCCGTAGCATCATCTTAATCATCCTCATTCCCATTGATCAGCATCAAAGAAAAATGTCTCAAATTCTGTGGCCCTTCATGCCCTGCTCTCATGGTGACCTCAGTTTCGATGTCCTCTCCGCGTCTGTGGCCTTGGTTTGCTTCCGTCGGGGTCACCGGTATCGGCGAGTCCATGGGGGCTGTCATTGGACTGACATGGTGGCGCCCTCCGGAGGGAGAGCTCACTCACGCCGGCTCCGCGACTAAGCAATTATTGTCATCAGTAGGGGGCTGAGTAGGTGTGTCCTGCGTATGTTAGATCAGAACAGGCGCCACTGAAACCACCGAAGTGACTCGGCAGCAGTGCAGTGTCTCCTCCGGTGGGTTGCCTCATGACGACTTGACATTGACTGCTCCCTGTGGATTGCTGGTGCCGGGGCTGCGGCGGGCCAGCCGGGCTATGGCTGTGGACGGGGTGTCGGAATGAGCGCGTGGGTGCACTGCCTCTGAGGTAGCGCAGAGGTTGGGACAGCAAAAAAAAAAAAAAAAAAAGTTTACTGAATTCGACCATTTTTGTAGCCTGGTGTATGTACCAACCATCATAAACTAAAGAGACAGATTCAGAAGAAATCTAAAGTTAGAATGATCTAGTTTCTGTTTAAAACCGACATGATCTTCAATACGAACACAATTAAAGCTACATGTAAGAGCTCGATGTTAAACAAGAAACTTTTTTTTTTGTAGGGTTCAGCCATTCTTTACTTCCCTAATGCATTAAACAGAGTAGCATTCCCTGAATGGAAAAGGTAACCAACGGTGTTTGCATGATTCCCTCCAGCCAAACAAAACTAGTCTCGTTACGCTTTTGGCAAATGCACGTGAAAATCGCACTTGACAAGCGCTAGCCGCAGGAACGAAAAGGGACCTTTGCACAATAGGGTAAAGTGTCAACAAGGTCGGGTCTGAAGAAACGAA
>CM031597.1:28712256-28722256 GCA_018398815.1 Conus ventricosus
TTTTAAACGCCCAAACGTGACCGGGTCAGACATTGGGTGCCTGCCTAAACATTCTTGTCCCTACATGTGTTTGTGCGTCGAGGATACTCGTGTGTGTGTGTGTTGTGTGTGTGTGGTGTGTGTGTGTGTGTGTGGTGTGTGTTTGTGTGTGTGTGTGGTTGGAGTGCTATGGGAAAATGTGCATGTGAGCCGTATATTGTGTGGTGTGGTGTGTGTGTTGTGGGTGTGGTGTCTGTGTGTGTGTGTGTGTATGTGTGTGTGTGTGTGTGTGTGTGTGTGGGTGTGTGCGTGTGCAAGTGCGTATGTATGAGTGTGTGCGCGCGTTCTTTGTGCGTATGTGTCTATGCACTTATTGTGCAGAGTGGACTGTGTATGTGCGTTCAGCTCGTGTGCACATGTGTACGCTGTGCGTGCATGTGCGCGTCCGCATGAGCGCGTATTTGTGTGTTGTGTATATCGCAGCGCTGTGTGATGTAAGTGTGTGTGTGTGTGTGTGGTGAGGTGTGTGTGTGTGTTGTGTGTGTGTGTGTGTGTGTGTGTGTGTTGTGTGGTGTGCTGTGTGTCGTGTGTGTGTGTGATTGTGGGTGTGTGGGTGTGTTGGTGGTGTGTGTGTGTAGGAATCACGGACAAAAATAGACAAAACGAATTCGTGGTCAGTCGCCAGGCCAGATCGTTCAATGGTCTTAAGTCTATCGCAAAAAATCCTGGTTCTCTGGCGACGACTAGGTGTCGCGTCAGACAATTAGGCACAGGCGAGGAGGCTAATTTTTAGTTTCTTGCGCGAGACGGCATGAAAGACTAAGTGGTGGGCGAGTCTCGATTAGGTCTGGCCAGGACGGGTCTCGGCGCTCTGGGTATGATGTCTAGCTCCATTTGCGACCAAGCGCCCACAGGCCAGTTTAGCCTCAAGACGTGCCGGTTGTAGTAGAAAGGGGGAGGTATTGTGTGGGGGGGGTAGTAAAATCAAGCTTAATTAATTAAATGAAACCATTGACCACAAAGATAAGCCAAGGCAGTAGATGTGACTGTGACGTAATTTGAACGTCTACAATGTATTGAGGGAAGTGCCTCAGTACTAGGCGGTCAGAAAAATCTGACAATGGTACTCTACCCTTTGACACATAGGATGAGAATTAAAACAAGGAACCAGAGGTCAGAGTAGGGGAGAACCGGGAGGGCTGAACGCGTGAACTCACAGACATTAGACGAGAGAGAGGAAGAGGTTCTGGGTTGTAGGGTCTGACGAGGAGCTAGATCCTAAAGTAGCAGAGTAGATGGAGAGTTGTGAACAGAACCGCGAGTTGAAGCATATAGCACTAGATAGAACGTCTGCAAGTAGGATAGGACTAAGGGAGATGTTGAGAGAGCAGATGCTAACTGATGGAAGAGAATAAAAGGAAAACATGAAATAAGAAGAAGAAAAAGCATTCTCATGGCCATTTGATAGTAGACAGACTAGAAGAGAGAGAGAGACGAGAGAAGACGTGCATCCCACATAGCATTAAATGCGTTAATGCCAGATAACCCTAAGAAAAGGAGAACAGATCGATGTCTGGTAGTCACTGTGTCAATCTGACACCGGGTTCGACTCATACATACCTGGCTGCTCGCACGTACAATCAGCAGTCCAATACTATGTCCAACGCACAGCGGTACTAACCTGACCTGTGCTCAGCAGTATCCAACACCTGACCAGTGCAGCAGTCCAACATGACCTTAGTGCCAGCAGTTGTGTCTGCTGACTGGTGGTTTGTGTGAATTTTGTAGACAGTGAAACGAAATAGAATAGATAGAAGGATAAAGGAAGACAGTGATTCGTGAAATAGTTTATAGATCACCTGGCCAGGTAAAGTAGATATCTATTTATATCCAGGGTCTTGTTTAATGATGATTGTATGATTTCGATAAATGATTTTGTGACGGTCTAGGAAAGAGTGAATATCGTATTTATTTTGTTTGACTCCTCATATGATATTGATGGTTCTTTCTGATTTTGTGTAGTATAGTATAGACTTTACTTGTGTTTGATGTGTCGAATATGCAAGCGAGATATGAATCGAGTGTGTAGCAAGCTGTGAAGTGTGTTTGGGTATTTTCCCCTGTGCTAAGCTTAGTCCTTCCTCACTGGCATTACCCGAGAGTTGACAAATTTTTGCGGCGTGCCTGCCAGGTACATATTCTGGCCAAATGTATTATAATTGTTCAACTTCTCAAGTGTGGTAGCTGGGTAGGGTTTCGCTGTATTGTTTAATCCTTAGTCATGGTAGGTCTTACTGTATGTTTCCAGTTAGTTAAATTCTTGGCTGTGGATTTGTTCCAAGATATGTTAACCTAGGATTGGCATTTCTCAGCCCGTGCGCAGTATTTCATATTTCGCAATGATTGCCTATAATCGCACCCCCGACTCTCATCGTTGGGTCGGGTGCTGAAAATGGTCTTATAAAAACTAATTTACGTTGTCCCAATGTTAATATTATTCATTCATAGGATTGTGCTATATACTTCACTGTGTCGGTACCACCAGTTGTGCTTGTTAAAACGTAGTATAAAATCTTGTTCAAACCACCACCCCGAAGATATAATGGCGGAAGAAAAGAAACACCCCTATTTGACAACCCTTTCCCCGTGAGCCCTACCTCTTATCAAAATTCCTACTCTTGATCATATAATCGCTGCCATTTCCCCCTCCTCCCCCTCCCCCCCCCGGAAAAACCCACCCCCACAATATCGGTACGAGATGAATCCGATCTCCCTGACACGCACCTCCCCCGTGTGTCGGCCAAGTGAAATATGACCTGCCAGGAAGACTTGAACGGCTTTTTAGAGGTGTGTTAATTCTTTTAATATATCGCATATTTTTATTCAGGAAACAGAAAGATTAACGCAGGGAAACTGAAAGATTAAGGTTTCAGGTAACTCACAGGCTGCGAGACGCAGGAAACAGGATATAGACTAGCGGATAACGCAGGAAAACAGAAAGATTACGGATTCAATTAGTGTTTGAGAGAGTGAAATAAAGAGGGAAGTCTCACCGATGATGGTAGCTCAGTTTCCTAGTGACCCTGTGCGCTGTTTTTATCAGCCCCTGTCCAAAGCTTGCCAAAAATTATCTGAAGGATACAGTTTGATTGATGCGTACATCAGTCGTAATTGAAACGTTTGCTACTTGTCTGGGTTGCCTTCAGAAGAGTGGGCAGTTCATTTTTGTCTAGCGCTATTGTCGGGTAAATCTTTTACAGATTTTACACTACGTTACCAGCAGTCAACAATATGATTTTGGTTGCTGTGAAGGAGTCTTGATGAAGGGTTATTGACCTCATCAGAGGAGGGGTTTAGGAAAAAAAATTTCGTATCAAGGCCATAGATTAAATACTCGCAGGTGATGAACGTACACCTGGTTTGCGTGCGCCGTTAGATCCACTTATTTTGAGAAATGGTTGAGTTGAGTGGTACGAAAAAGGAGCACGTTTCGTCTGAAGTTGAAGAGCTGGTTATGACAAAGAACAGATTTTGTCAGGTCTGTAGTCCAGAGTTAAAACTATACATTTGAAAGAAGAGAGCAGACCAGAGGACAGCAGGAAGAGTTGCTGAAGTTAGCAGAGGTGTATAGTCGGAGGCAAGTTTTGGTCACTAAGGTGCAGAGGAAACATGGTGCCAGGCCACAGGTTGTGAAGAGTGCAAAGGAGGACTAGGGGGTAGTTTTCTGCAGAAAGTCTGCAAACCCCAGTGGTGGGGCAGAAACGGAAGGACAAAGGGACAATAGGTGTTTTATTTGTCACAAGAAGGGGACATGTAGGCGAGGGATTGTCGCTAGAGGTTCCAGAGAAGCGCACGCGGCCTTGCACGGAGGTGATAAGGAAGTCGCCAGGGGGGACGGAAAAGACCTGCAGTTGTGGAACCAAAAAGGGATACAATTGAAGAGGGGGTGGATTGTGCGGCACTAATGGCTAGCACGCTAGGACAGCAGTCAGTGTCAGGGATGGAGGGCTCACTAGGGCTGAGTGGTTCATTAACCCAGTGGAAAGAAGGGTGGAATGTACCAGCTGCTCGCTGCGTTTCTCTGTGTTACACGAGGGACATGGTTGTTCATGTGGTGTAGGTAAGTACATACGCTGTCGAGCGAAGGGAGATTTGACAGGGCATAATCACAGACTGTACTCTAATCGATGGCACTGTGAGGGAGCTTCCAGTTGACTATGATTAGAAGTACGTACCTCCTTACTTCTCAGGCGTAGTTGTGTCTGCGCTGGTGAATGGAGTAAACCCTTTATGATTTTGTTCATTGGAAAATATTCCAGAGTGCAGGGATCCAGGGGTGATCTGAGTTGTTGAATGTACAGGCGGGCTCAGCAGTTTCAAACACCGGAGCAGAAGAGGAAAAGTTTGATTAAACCGTATATAATCGTTCCAGAAAGGATGTCAGGCATAGATGTGTCTCGAATGATGATGTTCTAGGGGCCTCGCCGGCAGGAAGGACAAGACCCTTCGCTCGTGTGATGTTCTGGGAGGTGGCAAGAGGTGGAGAATGAAACAGGTGGGTTAGAGGAGGTGTGACAGTATTTCTGAGTGAAAGGCGGGTGTTGTACCGTGTGTTTACCAAGAGGGAAGACATGGGAAGTGACAAGATCTGTCTTAGATGTTCCTAATGTTATGTGGACTGTCATGTAGTGGGTCACGGGCGCTCTTGGCGGGAGTCATCCTCGGCAACGGCAATACAGCTGACCGAATCTTTGATGATTTTCACCTTGGCCAGGGGACATTGGCTCAGCATTAGCGGTTATGCATTGTCATGTGACGTGTGTCAAGGTCAGCCTACAAGAGGGGTGAAGAGGAAGGCGCCCTCTTACAACAGCCCCTTTAATTGACACACAATTCATGAGGTGGACCGTTGATCTAGATTGGCCAATCTCGACCCTGTTCTCAAAGGTAGTGGGCACACGGTATGGGTTGACGCTCGTGATCTACGCGACCAGATTATCCAGAAGCCAGTCGCCTTGAAGGGCGTAGATACGCATACAGTCGCCTGAAGGCTATGACATTTTTTCTCCGCGTGCGTGTGCCGTCATCAACTTCTCAGTGACTGAGGGTCACAGTTCTCCTCAGTCCGTGAGAGGGAGGTCAAAAGGGCTGCGAGGGATTCACACAAGCTTCTCAATACCCATACACCAACAATTGCAATGGTGTGGTGGTGGTTGGACTTGGTGGAACGATTCATAGGGTATGCTGATTGGGCTATCTTTAAAGAAGCTATGTGAGGAAAGGCCAGCAGATTGGGACCTGCGTTACATTCCAGCGGCACTGTTTCGCTACAGGGTAGCCCCTAAGCGAGAGCACAGGCTTTCACATCATTTGAGCTGCTGCATGGGCGCGTCAAGTGCGGGGACCAGTTCGTGTATTCGTCAAGAGCTATGCGCCGCGGAGAAGAAAGGAATGTCAGATGAAGTACTAAACCACTTCCTTATCTGTATGTGGTGGACCTACCGCAATAGGCTAGAGGAGACATGTAAGGTTTGCAAGGGGAAAAGTTCTGAAGGGCTTGGGTCGTGCAGAAGAAGCAATTTGACAGGAAGGTGAGGAAGCAATTCCTCATGGTGGGAGATATCTAAGTCCTCGTTATGCTTCCCACGGTTCACAACAAGTGCTGATGTCATTGGAAAGGACCATTCACAATCTTGATAAGGTAGATCAGGATTACCGGATTGATTGGTGAATGGGAAACCAAAACTTTGCCATGACGAATTTGCTCTGACAAACATATATTCAGTGTGAAGGGGACTCAAGCACATAGGCGCAGCAGCAATCATTGATGGAGGGTGAAGGAGACCCCGCGAAAAGGGGAGGATTTATTGTTGCTGCTGTGTTTCCAGGGAGAAGAGTCATACAGGATGTGTCATCTGTATGTAAGGCTAGACAGTAGGAGACAGAACGGAAAGTTAGGGGCTTCTAAAAAACAGTATAGGGCGTCCCTGACTGATTAACCAGGCAGGCAGGTTCAACTCTAGAGGACCTGTACGGTGGAGGTAACAACGCAAAAAACGTACATGTGAACCCTACCCGTCCGTATGCCAACGAAACGAGTGATCGAGGAGGACGGTGGAAAAAGGATGTTGGACCATTCGGTGTGATTGAAACCGTCCAATCATCGTTATAGTGCAACCGTTCGTCTTAGTGAGGAAAAAGTCAGAGTGAGCATCGATTCGCTGTTTTGGACTATAGACGTCTGACAGTCATGTCTCACAGGTCGATGCTGAAAGTCATACCGAACGTGGAAGTCCTGTTCGCCTTCAGATCGCCACAAGCAAGTGCAGTATTTCATCCAGGCTAGATCGAGCAAGGGTTATTGGGCCAAATTGCCGTTAGTGAGGACTCAAAGGAGTTCACAGCTTTCTCCACTCCTCTGGGGCTATTACCAGCCATTGGCGAGTACTTCCTTTTGGATATGCGTCAAGCACTTGCAGTTTTCTCTCGGATGATGAGGAAGTTATGACGGGTTTGGAAGGCGTAGTGAATTTCGAGGATGACATGTCTGATAGCATCTGAGACATCGGGAGGAGCATTGAGGAGCTTGGAGAGTTTTAGATGAGGTTGAGACGAGCCATAATCTCACAGCCAGACCACATAAGTGCCAGATAGGTTTTCAAGCCTGAGTTCCTAGGTTTTGTCTGTGGATAGCGGACACAAAGTGCCAGAAGGGAAATGGTGGGTAGAAAGAAGATGATGAATTCATGAGTGACCTAAGACCAAAACAGATAGTCAGGAGTCTGCTAGGTTATATTGGTTTCTACAGGGATTTTGTACCAAATTTCGAGCAATCACGAGTACTCGCAGTGATTTGGTCAAGGCAGGAAACCGGCCGTGGTCGATGGTGGTTCAGACGCTGCAGACGCATGCACGGTAGCAGTGCTTTGAAGACTAGGTTTCCCGTCCCATCTTGAAGTCTACTGAATATGTCCAACCATTTTTGTTGCGCGGGCAGTTGCATCATTGGTGGTTGGAAGTAGGTGCAAGTATTGTTGCTAGGAGCACGAAAAGAGGGTCGAGTTTCGTAGTGATAGTATGATAGCAGGAAGCTGACGGAAAGTGGGTAGAAGAGTACGCAACAGGTAGAGAAGAGGTGTTGTGGCTGTCGTTGTGGCGCTGTGCAGAAATTCCACATAATACTTGTATTGGGAAAGAGTTCGTGATTAGAGACTGATCATCAACCACTCAAATATTCCGGCTGGAGGCGCGCAGCTGAAAACTTCAGGGGGTGCCTGCTGCGCTGGGCAGATGGCACTGCAGCCCTACAGGGATTATCCGTGTTCAGTACATTCCAGGTCAGAACAGTATGTTGGAGCTGTACTTATTTAAGCCGTGTTGTCTAGCATGCTGCAACTCAGAGGAATAGTCAGTTCATATTCGGGGTGCATAGCTACTTTGTAATACTTGTGGTTGATTTCAGTTATGTTGATTGTGATGTGGGTTCATCCCATTTGGTATGTTCATTATTTTTCCTTTGTGATAACTTTGCTCATGTAAATGTAGTTATGATTCTGGAGCATACATCGCTTGGGTAGTAATGCACTGTTGTAGCGAAATAAGTGTGGATGGAGATTCCTCAGTAGGTGCTCAGGATCAATGCTCATATAGATTGTGCTCTTCATTGTAGTTGTGAAGCAGAAAGAGGTTGGCAAATCCGCAAGTAGGGGGAATTGCATATGGTGCGCAGGAGGTTTTTAGAACATTGTGCTGAATTAAGGCAGATAGCGCCACTTTAAATGATATAACCATTGGATGGTGATTTTATACTTGTGATACATGGTAGATAATTTGTAAACCGTTTGTGTAAATAATTTTGCAAAAACTTGCACGTGTAGACTGGGGTGTCAGCAAATTCGGTTGTTGTTGCTTTTTGTACGTGTGTTTTGAGGGACCAATGCTGAGCTAAGTCTACTTGCAAGGGGTGGAAATTGTCACGGGACAAAATAGAAAAAAAGATCCGAATTCGTGGCAGTCGCCAGCCAGTTCAATGGGGACATAAGTCCAAGTGCAGATCATACTGGTTCCCAGGCAGACGATTAAGGTGTCGCTCGTCAGCCAATTAGGCACAGCGAGGAGGCTATTTTTAGTTCTTTGCGGAGACGGGAGGACAGACAAGTGCTGGGGGCTGAGTCTCGATAGGTCTTGGCCAGGGGGGGGTACGGGTCTTGGCGCCTGGGTCGACTTGATTAGCCAATTGCGACAGCGCCCACAGACAGTTACGCAGACGTGACGTTGCCGGTTGAGTAGGAAGGGGGAATATATTGTGTGGTGGGGGTAAAATCAGCTAATTTTACTGAGACCCCGTTGACACCTCTGATAGCAAGCCAGTAGATGTGAATTGTGTGACGATTGAACGTCCAATCGGAATTAGAGGGAGGTGGCCCTCAGTACTAGGCGGGGGAAAAAAATCTGACCAATGGTAACTACCTTGGACACATAGGATGAGAATAAAAAGAAACAGAGGGAGAAGAAGGAGGAGAACCAGGGAGGTAACGAACAGACAGGAGAGAGAGGAAGAGGTTCTGGGTGTAGGCTTTGATGAGAGTAGAGCAGAGAGATGAGAGGAACTAATATCCGGAGATTGTGAACAGAACCGAGTTGAAGCTTAGTAGCACTAGAATAGGAGTTGCAGAGAAGGGACTAAGGAGAGATTGTTGAGAGAGAGAGTTGCTTAACGGATGAAAGAGATATAAATGAAAAAAGAAAAAGAAAGAATAGCAACCATGTCCATTTGATAGAGCAGATAGAGAAGAGAGAGAGGTGCAATGCGTTATGGCAGGAAGAAAGAAAAAGGGGAACAGATTCAATCTCGTGGTAGTCACTGTTCAATCTGAACCGGGGGTTCGACCTATACATGGGCAGCGCCTCTTTCCGCATCAGCAGTCCAACTGACCAACGCCCCCCAGGGTCTAACCTGAGCCAGTGCCAGCAGTCCAACCTGACAGTGCCAGCAGTCAACCTCCTGACCAGTTGCCAGCAGTGGTGTCGTAGACTGTGTTTGGAAGGGACAGTGAAGAAAAAGAAAAAAAGAAGAAAAGAAAAAGGGACAGTATTCGTGAATCTCGCGCTTACGATCTCCTGGCCAGGTAAAGTAGTAATCTATTTATACCCGGGTTAGTTAATGTGATTTAGATATGATTTTGTGATGTTCAAAGGAAAGAGAGGAATTGTTTATTTTGTTTGAATCCATAATATGCATTGATGTTTTTTTTCATGATTATGTGGAAGTAAAGTTATAGTACTTTTACTTGTGCGTTTGATGTGAGAATGCATATATATGAATGAGATTGTAAGCAAGCTGTGGCTGTGTTTGGGTCTGTGCGCATAGTCCTTCCTCCACTGACATACCCCGAGGTTGTCAGTGTGAAAACAAATGTTCGCAGATGACATAGTAATCAGTATCAGTATCTACTCAACAACAACAACTGGAACACAACACACATATACATACACAATATTACACAAGCAACACATACACAAAGGCAGGACACTTCCAGCGCGTACACACCACATTGTACGGACTCTTACTCTTTTACACACTTGCGTCGCTTCCATTCATGCTCACTTATGTATTAATATACTCTACTAGTAAAACCTTTTTTTTGGTCTGAGATTTTCAAAGGCTTGAATCAGTTTGACGTGTATTGGTTCAGATTTGTGCGTCTGTCTTTGGATAGTCACAGCATGAGTCGGCCCATCTCTCTTGGGATTCTTCACATGTTGGCCATGTGATCACTCCAGTAACTGTTTTGGTTTGGTGATGTTTCTTGCTCTCCTTTGAAGCGTGGAATGCGGTCATTCTTCTCTTGATGGTGAGCTCTGAAGATTGGTCTATGATATATGGCTTTGCTTTTGTTTTTAGATGTGATTCTTTTAGATTTATTATTACATCAGATCTAGCTCTCAAACTGCAATCCAGTTCTTATCGTTGCCTTGCCTGGCATGCTTTTTCATGTCCTTGGCACCTGTATATCCGGGG
>CM031597.1:28727256-28732156 GCA_018398815.1 Conus ventricosus
CCCCCACACACAAAACCACACACACACACACACCCCACACGAACCCCACGCACGCACGCACTTTACCACACACACAAACAAAACAAAACACCACACAACAAAACACACACACACACACACACACACACACCCCACCACGCACCACGCACGCACACCCAACCAATTGGGGTTTGAAGATAAGGAGAGAGAAAGAGAGAGAGAGAGAGAGGAGGGAGAGAGGAGAGAGAGAGAGAGAGAGGGGAGGGGAGAGGGGAAAAAGAGGGGAGAAGAGAGATGGGGGGGGGGGGCGGGGGGAGAAGGGGGAAAAAAGGGTTTTCCCTCTTTCTTTACTGTCAAAACCCCCTTTAAAAGGAAAAGTGGTTTTTTCTTGCACAAGGGGTCCCGAATCTGCAGTTCGATGCGAAACACAAACCCAAAAAACTAAGAGTTTTTTTTTTTTGTCCCTATTTAAGTTTCAAAATTTTCATTTACCCGGGTCGGGGTTTTTCAAAACAGAAAAAATCGTGGTGGTTTTATCTTACCTTTGCGGAGGAAAAATATTTTTTAAAAAACTTGAAAAACTACAATTTATAGTGGGGGAAAGGCATGAGGAAAAACAGAGCATAACTCTCTCCCCTTTGAACTTTTTTGTAACCCTTAACCCGGGGGTGCCAAGTGCTTTTAAGGTAAAAAAAATCCGACTCCATTATTAAAATTTATTTTAAAAACCCTGGCCCCTGCAGGAAAAAGGGGCCCCAAACCCACACAGGTTCCCCTTTTGTAAAGCTAAAAATTCCTTGCTCCCCTTTCTCTATGGCGTCAAGTGCTTTGGGCTTTTTTTTTTCTTTTAAAGCCCAAAACAAGTGGGAAAAGGGCGATTTTTTTGGGGGTTTTTTTTTGCTAGACCCTTTAAACGACACGGGTCGTATGCTAGGGCCTTAGCAACAAAAATTTTCATAGAACAGGCCAAATTTATAATATTCATCCCAATGTGCTTCGCATGCATTTATTTATTTTTAAAATAAAAGTAACTCTGCAAACTTTCTTTTTTTACCAGCCCGGGCGAAGTGGTTTGGCGTCGCGGGGCTCCCCCTGGGAGGTCGTTGGTTTTGAATCCCCTCAGAGTAAAGTGGGTTTTTTTTGACCCCAATGGGTCTACCCGAGTTTAGTTTGCTGCGGACTCCCGTTGGGGAGACTGGGACCACACAGCGGTTTTTATCCACTTAATGGGTGCGTTTCTGAGAGTGCGCCCAAAAATTTTCCCGACCAAAAACGCGGTTCCTGTATCTCTCGGGCCTTGGGTTTACCGGGGAATTTTTTTGAAAGGAAGCTGAGTACGCCCTCCCCGTAGCTCAGGGCCAAAAAAAGGAAATCCTTAGCAACAAACTTAATTTTCCCCCAACTCATCGTTTAGCATTTAAAACAAAAGTCTAAATTCTTTTGCCCTTCAGCCCTGCTCTCATGGTGACCCCAGTTTTTTGGGGTCCCTCCCAAGTCTGTGGCCTTAGGTTTTTGGTTTCCGCGTGGTTTACCAGTATCGGGGAGACTATGGGGCTGTCGTTTGGGCGGACGTGTTGGCGCCCCCCGGAGGGAGAGGTCACCCACGCCCCCTGCGACAAAACCCAAATTTTTGTCGTCAGTAGGGGGGTTTGTTTGGTGGTGTCCCGGGGTATTTTGATCAGAACAGGCCCACTGAAAAACCCCCCGAAGTGAAATCGGGAGCATTTTGGGTTTTTCTAAGGGGGTTGCCTCTGCGGGCATTTACTTTTACCTCTCCTGTGGGTTGCCAAGGGGGCTTGGGGGGGCCGGGGGGGCCCACCAGGCGTGGCTTTTGGTTTGGGGCTTCCCGGGAAAGGCGGTGTGGGGGACCCCCTGCCTTTTTAGGGGGCAGAGGTTGGGGCAGCAAAAAAAAAAAATAAAAAAAAAACTTAAAATTTTTTTTTGGGGTCAATTTTTTGTTTGTCTTTAGGAAACGTTTCAAAAAATCTTGCAAAATTTCTTACAAAAAAAAAAACCCGCCCAAAAAATGCCCCTTAATTAACAAAAATATTTGTTCTGATAACGATGGGAAGTAAACGAACCCTTTTAAAAAGGGAAAAAATTGGGGAAAAAGTAAGTGGTTTTTTTTTCTTAAGTTTGGGGCCAGTTTCCGTTAAGGAAATTTTATCTGGGTTTTATTGCCATCCGGGAATCAATATCAGCCCCCCGGGTCTGACAGGCCACGCGCTGGGGCTCGGGCCATTGGTGAAGAAAACTGACTTTCCCGCCCATCAACTGCGGTTGCTGCGGGGTTTAGGAAAACTGAAGTTGCAGGGGGCGGCTCAATGGAAAAGTGGGCCTAAGTTTCCCCCCCCCCCCCCCCCCCCCCCCCCCCCCCCCCCGCCTTTCTAAAGGTCACATTAATCATTTAGCGGCAACCCATTTTGGGGTTTTTGTTTTGGGTTTAATCCGTTATTTCAATTTCCGATCAGGGGAAACTTTTGACAAAGTCGTGACGGCGCTTTCCCCTGTGGGAAAAAGATGGCTTTTTTTTCTCCTTTTTTTGTATGTTTTCGGTCCTCTTTTTTTCCCTTTTTTTTCTTTTTCTTTTAAACAACCCAAAACTTCTTTTTTCCCATGACAAATGATCAAAACCCCTTTAACGCTTTTGGGAAAACCGCAAAACCTTACCCTGTCCCCAAGTGTCTTTTCTATGCACTTTTTTAGATTTATTAGGCGGGAATGATCACAGCAATTTTGGGAAAAAATTTTTTTCTCGCTGTGTTGTGTGGGTGTGTGTGTGTGGGTGTGGTTTTGGGGTGTGTTGTGTGTCTGTTTTTCTGTCTGTGGGATGCGTGTGGGTATCACGCATCGTTCAAATGTGTGTGTGTGTGGTGTTTGGGGTGTGTGTGTGTGTGGGTGTGTGTGGTGCAGGGGTTTGTGCGTGAAAGGTGCGTGGTTTGGGGTGTGTAAGGTGCGTGCGTGTATGTGTGTGTTGTGTGTGTGTGTGGTGGTGTTTTGTGTGGGGTGGTGCGTGCGGGTTTCGTGCGTGGGGTGCGTGCGCGCGCGCGCGGTGGGCCCGTGTTTTGGGGTGGGGGTGTGTGTGTTTTGTTTGTTTTGTGTGGGGTGTGTGTGTGTGTGTGTGTTTTGGCTTCTTTTTTGTTCTTAGGGTTTTTTTTTTAAAAAAATTTTTGCTGCCCAAGACCCAAAGCAGTTAAAATTGGAACCCTCCCTTTTGTGGGGGCTTTCTGGCTGGGGTTTTTTAAAAAAACGGTTTTTGGGCAGGAAAAAACGCAAGGGGGGGTTTTTGGGACCCGAAAGAGGGGAGCCTCCCCCAGTGCCCCGGGGGAGGGAGCGCCAAAAGGGCCCGACCGGTGCCCACGGAGAATGCAGGCTGTTCCCACCATTGGGGGGGAGGAAAGTATAAAAGCCAATTTCCCGACTCACTTTCTAACCACCGAAATTTTTTTGGGCGAAAGGGGGGGTAAAAACCGCCTTTTTCCCGGGCCGGAAGGAAGGGGAGAGAATCACCGGCACCCCTGACAAAAACCCCTTAAGGTTTAAATTTTCCCTCGAACAGGCAGACAACAAGAAGAAGAGACAGAGAGAGACAACAGAAGAAAAGTTTACGGGGGAAAGTTCTAGAATCAGATTTTACTTTTTTGACAAATAAAAAAGTTTTTTTAAAACCCAAAAAATTTTTGATTATCTCAAACAAAATAATGGGGCGGGTTTTTCCTTTTTAAAATAAAATTTCTAAAATTTTTCAGATTTTAGTTTTTGCTTAATCCGTGTTTTTCCCCGGGCCCTTTTTTTAATTTAAAATCATTTTCGGGGCAAACTTCTTTTTTAAAAGAGTCCTTCTTTCATGTGAAATTTAAAACCCACAGTCTTTTTAAATGGTTTTCTTAAAATTTTTTTAAAATGAGTTATTTTTTTTGGCATTTAAAAACCACCTTATTCCGCATGCTTCCCATGAAAGCAATTTTTTAAAAAAGTGTTTACTTTTTAAATATTCTCTTTTTGCTGAACAGTCTTTTATTTTTAAATAGTGTTGCGGTTCCCCTTTAAACAGTCATAAAAATTGGTTTTAAAAAACTCACTCAGTTTTATTGTAGATCAAATTTTAAAAATATTTATCATCTGGGCCATATAAACCTTTATTTGTTTGCTTTGTTCCAAATTTTAAAGGGGGGGGGAGAAAACCCCAATATGATTAAAAAATTTTAACGATAAACTGTTTTTTTAAAGGCAAGGGCAAATATTTTTTTTTCCCCCAAACCCTCCCCACAAATTAAAAGCCCTAGGGGTTTTTGTAAAAAATTTTTAACCCGCTCCTAGTTTTATAACAGAACTTAATCTAATTTCCGGGTTTTTGTTTTTTTTCATGCCCCCCTTTTTTAAAAATTGTTTCAATTTTAAAAAAATCCTATAAGGTTTAAGGGGTAAGTTAAACCAATTTGGGGCTGTAAAAATGTTTTTATTTAGGGGCTAATAGATTTTGTTCTTGTTTTTTATTCCTTTAAATTTCCTTTACCCTTGTGAAGAAAGACAACATTAAATTTTTAAAACTGTAACGTTAAAAATTTTTCCCGCTAAATTAGATTTTTTTTAAAAAGGGCGTCACTAACCCCACAACCCCCTCCCCCTCCTTATCTTTTTTGGGCAGAAAATTTTTAAAATTTTTTGGAAATTTCTCCCAAAAAACATTTGCGGAATGAACTGTTAAAAATTTTAGAAGCATCTTTTAAAACCGTTTTTCTTCGGGGGAGGAATGTACTGTTTTTTTCCCCTACGGGGGTTATTTCAAATTTTATTTTTCGAAACCTTTTGTTTTAAAAATTTGGGGGGGGAAAAATTTTAAAAGAAAAAATTACAAAATATTTTGGGCCAAAGGAAAAGTTAAATTGGGGGTTTTTCTTGGAAAAATTTTTTTGAACCC
>CM031597.1:28748156-28755656 GCA_018398815.1 Conus ventricosus
ACAGAACAACGCAATATATCATCAGAAATGGAAAAAAAAACCCAAGTTGTACAACAAAAGAAGAAAAAAAAAGATGAAAAGTGTTGTGAGAGTAACGTTGTCTAAGACGTAAGTTCCAGCACGCAAAACCCGATTCAGCATCCCAAAGGGCCTGGCACTTTGCTCTGGGAGCTCGGTGCTGAATTTCCATGCTGTACGCATGGCATCCCTTTCCTGGAGTAGTTCCTTATGCACGAGAAGGCGCCTCACTCCGGCTGCACACTCTTTGTCCCTTTCACTGACTCTCACGTTGTCAAGTGTATTAACCTGACCTAAAAGGAAAGTTTGGTGTGTGTGGTGTGTGATGTGTGTGTGTGTGTGTGTGTGTGTGTGTGTGTGTGTGTGTGTGTGTGTGTGTGTGTGTGTGTATGTGTGTGTGTGTGTGTGTGTGTGTGTGGCGTGCGTGCGTGCGTGCGTGCGTGCGTGCGTGCGTGCGTGTGTGTGTGTGTGTGTGTGTGTGTGTGTGTGGAGAGAGAGAGAGAGAGAGAGAGAGAGAGAGAGAGAGAGAGAGGAGAGAGAGAGAGAGAGAGAGACAGAACAGAACAGAACAGAACAGAACAGAATTTCATTCAGTAAGGCCAAAGCCCCATTTGAAGGGTGTGTGAACATAAATGATCAATGTAACAAAACGAATTTACATGATAGTGTCAAATCATCATATGTTTCAAATCTAAATCAAAGACCACATGGTTACGTTTCACCAATTTACAGAGGAAACAAAGAGAAAATCAAAAGAACATCATTACACTAGTTTGTGCACGATATCATGTACTGAAATTGCCTTCAAGGGACAAGCAAATTTAATAGTTCAAGACATAATAATTTCTCTTCTCTTGAAGGCTTTATAGAGATATATAGCAAAGTTTCTAACGATCTGTTCGTTTCGTGATGCTAGAAGTTAAGTTAATCTGAAGTCACTGGGATTGTTATAATATTTTGGATTGATTAAACTGTGTCTCAAATCACCAAACACAGAGCAACAAAAAAACCAAATGAATCTCATCGTCAGTAGCGGATCTACACAACGGACATTTTGTTCCACGTTCATCATTTCTTTTATATCTTGAAGTATGCACTGACAAATCGGATATTCCAAATCTAGATCTTGTTCAGAATATATCGAACAAATCTGTCCAAACCTAGAAGTAAGTATGGTTCAAGATCTTGTGACGCCTTAAATTTCCTGTAGTCTATAAATCTATCGCTATTATACAAATGATAATTCCAAGTCTGCCACCTGCAGTCAACCAGTCTTTGTTTAAACATCTTTATAAAGGAATTTATGCACCCTACGCTTTGATATTCTTATGCATAGGAGAAGCCATAACTATTTAAAACATCACGCACTCTGGAAGCCCAATTGAGTTTTCCCCTATTGGCCAAACTCAGCAACATTTTATACGCTTTAGATGGTAATCTATGTTCATCCATTCGAGTCAGTTTTAACCAGAATCTAACACAAGAAACACTAGAATTAATCGTTAATGGGAATCGATTCAGTTCACATTAACAATGTAATGCATAAAGCAGGACTCGCAGTACTGCAATCAAGTAATTAAGAGAGAGAGGAGAGAGAGAGAGAGAGAGGAGAGAGAGAGAGAGAGAGAGAGAGAGAGAGAGAGAGAGAGAGAGAGAGAGAGGGTGAGCAGAATTTGATAGATGACGAACTAAGTAATCTGATTTCATGTTAGCATTGCTATTCTGGTCTGCTGTTCAGAATATGTACATGGAATATTCAGATTCCTAGCGAACCTGCAAATCTTATCTGTAGAATTTGGTTCTAGATTGGAATAATTGAACTCAGAATTCAGTACGGCTTTTCTCCCCATTTTCTCCCCAAATCTCTTGTGTGTGTGTGTGTGTGTGTGTGTGTGTGTGTGTGTGTGTGTGTGTGTGTGTGTGTGTGTGTGTGTGTGTGTGTGTATTAATCGCGTTCTCTCTCTTTACACACACACACACACACACACACCACACACACACCACACACACAACACACACATACACGCGCGCGCGACCGCGCGACGCACGCACGCACGCACGCACGCCGCACACACACACACACACACACACACACACACACACACACACACACACACACACACACACACATCATATTTCCGGGGTGAGGGCGTTGGGGGAGGAGACATGTGTTGGCTACTGGGGGGAAAAGTTGGAGGGGGGTGGGGGTGGGGGTAAGAAAAGTGGATATCTTGGGATGGCTAGGAAAGTAGAAAGTAGAAAGTGGCCACATTCAAAAGGGATGCAGGGAAAGAAAAAAAAACAATGAGGCTAAAGAATAGGTCAGAGAATGAAAAATGGAAGGACACGTAAACACTCCATCATTAGAGAGCATTTTAATGCTGTGTTCAATTTTAATATGTGCAGCTTCCTTGCCTCCAGGTAAGGTTCCAATGCCCGGAGACATTGACTGTAAAATAGAGATGGAAGCCCCCCCCCCCCCCTCCTCTCTCTCTCTCTCTCTCTCTCTCTTCTCTCTCTCTCTCTCTCTCTCTCTCTCTCTCTCTCTCTCTCTCTCTCTCGTAGTCACATTAAGATTAGCAGTCGGAGGAAACATGCTTAACTGAACATCTACAGTGAATCAGCAACTGAAGGATTACCTTTTCCACCCTGTTTTTTGTGTGTTGTTTTTACATTTTTTCAGCAACTGGAGTTTCAGGTTATCTCTTTGAGTGTTTTTAAGCTGTTACACCTTAACTGCCTGTGTATATGTAGTGTCAATAACCGCCCTCACGGCGACCCTTTTATTTTTCCTTGTTAATTTCCCGCCTACATCCAACCCTGCCCCCTGCTGAGCTGTGGCAAAGTTGTCGGATTCGGCAAAATTATGGCCACCGTTGCTGGATGGACGTGGTGGCATCTTCTGGATATGGATGCTGTCTTGTGTTAAGTCCTCGACAAAACAATTACTGTTGTCGTTAGAAACGGGCTTACTAAGTGTTGTCTCCCATGTTTGATCAAAACCAACACGACTGAACGTTATAGCAGTTTTGTAGAAACATGCAACGGTAACAGTTGTGCTGTTACGTTTATCTGCTTTCCTTTTGTTTGTTTTTACATCAGTTTTGTCCACTACGCTTCATGAAAATATTAATTCCAGTCTTATTCACAATAATGTGTGAAGATGCAATGTAAATATACATGTCCATGATGCTCGAAGTACATACCTTTTTGCTTGCTTGCTTGCGCGCGCTGTATGTGTGTTTGTGTGTGTGTGTGTGTGTGTGTGTGTGTGTGTGTGATATACATAGATAGGTAGATGGATAGATGGATAGGCAGATGGACAGATAGGTAGACAGAAGATAGGTGAATAGATAAATAGAAAAAAAGGTAGATAGATAGATAAAAAATAAAAATAAGTAGTAAGTAGATAGATAGGTAGGTAGGTAGGATAGGTAGGTAGATAGGTAGGTAGGTAGATAGGTAGGTAGGTAGATAGGTAGGTAGGTAGATAGGTAGGTTAGGTAGTAGTAGGTGGGTAGATAGGTAGGTAGGTAGATAGGTAGGTAGGTAGATAGGTAGGTAGGTAGATAGGTAGGTAGGTAGATAGGTAGGTAGGTAGATAGGTAAGGTATAGGTAGGTAGGGTAGATAGGTAGGTAGGTAGATAGGTAGGTAGGTAGATAGGTAGGTAGGTAGATAGGTAGGTAGGTAGATAGGTAGGTAGGTAGGTAGGTAGGTAGGTAGATAGGTAGGTAGGTAGATAGGTAGGTAGGTAGATAGGTAGATAGGTAGGTAGGTAGATAGGTAGGTAGGTAGATAGGTAGGTAGGTAGATAGGTAGGTAGGTAGATACACTCCATTTCTTGTTAGACATAGCTATAATCCCTAGTGGCTGTGGTATTCCTCAGGTTGGGTAGAATACTACGGCCACTGACCACAGTGCCAGGCATCTTGCCGTCCACAAGGAAGTACAAGGCTTTGAGGAGAGAGGTGCCTACAAACGGCACTGGACCACAAGCATCAAGCCTGCAAGAACAGGAGACCTGGCCCAACCTTTGCTGTCATGCCCACAATCTGGCTGCATCTGCATATCAGACTCTGGACTGCTGCGTGCCTACCTACTGTGTGACGTGGGCCATCGTCGCTTGGAATGGACCCCTGGATTATAGCTATTAATTCGTAAAATGTAGTTTTACCGTATCCATCACAGTAAGAAAATTATAATTGTCTTGCAGAATGGATCCTAAACATGCTGCTTGATCGGGACAGTCATTACTAATCCACACCTGCATCATATTCTAAGTTTTCACGAAGTTGTCTACAATCTGCATTCATACTCAGATAGACAAACAAAAGAGACATCAGTGTGGACATATTCTCCCTAAAGAAAGTAAAACACATGGTCTTAAAAAGGTTAAGAGGCTAACATTTCTATAGCCTAAGGGACATCACACCCCCAGAGATTCATCTTGTTCAGAGAAGGGCATGATGGAAGGCAGAGCCATCCCCATTCTCTCGCCGCCTGTTCTGCCTTCCCTGAAATGAATAAGGCCCTTATTTATCATTGGGTGGATGGAGAGGGCTTTGAAGCCTAAAAAGTCCGATCCCACGTATGGTACGAACTCATGATCATCAGTCCCACAGGCACATGGTCTACACATTAAAAAAAATGACCATGGGCCCATGGCAGAGTTCCATTTATTCATCGAGACATAATGCTACAACGCTTCGCTGCTCTGCGCAATCGCTCATGCAGTGTCATTGTCTTCTTTTGTCTTGTTAAAATTCATCTAGGCTGATCCCCTGATTATTACGTTGTGTGTTGTTTTGTCACTGGATCCTGTAGCAACAAAGTGACATAATGACTGGTAACACTGATTTATAAAAACACAAGGCTGAACCGCCAACTATACACTCTCACCAAATGATACATATCCGTATGTTTGTGTTATTTCAGGTGAAAGCAACTCTGCAAACTTGCGGGTTGGAGTCAGCTGATTTCTGTCTCTCTTTTTGGATTGTAATGAATATTCTTGCTAAAATATCAAGAAAAGAAATGCTGCAAACATATGCATGCTATCAGACACAATCATTGTTCATTGACAACAACTTTCACAAAATAAACAAACTATCTTGACATGAAAAGACCATAACAGGAAATGGCTTGTTCTCCCAAGTAAGAGTCCAGTGCGGTTAAGGAAATCATCTTGCTTCATTTCCATCCGGCAATCAATATCGACCACTCACTGTCTGACAGGCAATCAGTATCAATCACTCACTGTCTGACAGGCACACGCTGCTGGTCTCGGTCCACTGGTGATGAAACTGACATCCAGCCATCAACACTGCGAGTTGCGGGTCACAGACAACTGACTTTACAGGGGGGCGGCTCGATGACAGTGATGCTAAGTTTCCACCCTTTCTGTAGAGCCAGCAGCTAATCATTTTAGCACCAACCGGCAGCGCGAGGAGCCGAAGCTTTGTGGATCAATCCGACACCATCCGTTACACATGTAGAAAGCTCACACTAGTGCGTGACAATAAATCCCAGTAGATGACCGACTGGAATCTGAATTCTTTTCTTTTCCCCTATTGTTTTATTTTCTTTCTTCTTTCCTTTTTCCCTTCTTGTTCTTCTTCTTGTTCCTCCTGTTCTTGCTTTTGTTGTTGCTGTTGTTGTTCTTCTTCTTCTTCTTCTTTGTCTTCTTCGTGTTTACCCACGGTTCTGTTTACACGAAAAATACATGATGTGTTTAATGCATGGGCAAATGTTTGACAAGACCGGTATAACAGCCCGTTCTTACAACCCTCTGGAACTTACCCCGGGGTATGTCTGGGCTACCGGAAACGTGTCAAGAGTGTTAGCTCTGCTCTTTGTAGCGTTATTAGGTGGGAATTATCACTTTTACCCTTGGGAATTATCACTTTTACCCTTCTCTCTCTCTCTCTTCTCTCTCTCTCTCTCTCTCTCTCCTCTCTCTCTCTGTGTGTGTGTGTGTGTGTGTGCGTGTGTTCGTGCGTGCGTGCGTGCGTACGTGCGTGCGTGCGTGCGTGCGTGCGTGCGTGCGTGCGTGCGTGCGTGTGTGTGTGTGTGTTGTAAACCCAATGAGAAAGAAACCTCGATAAACCATAAAACTTCATGTGTGAAATTTCTTTCCTTCACCCTTTTCTTCTTTTATTCTCTCTTGAATTTTCTTTATCTTTTCTCTTTTGTTTTTAACTGTTTCACCCTCCCCCCCTTTCTTCCTACATAATATCTCACAATTTCAGCCCTTTTCCGTTTTTTGTTTCTTAGTTTGTTTGTTTTGTTTTGGCTGTGTGTTGTTCATCTACACAACCAATACTTCATGTTCGTTTTAAGCTTGGTTGAGTCTGACGAGATCTTATGTCCCTGAGAGCGTGATTGCTCTAGCATCGAGATGTTCATAAACAAGTGTTTACACTCATGTTGGGAATTTTGTACATTTGTTTGGTGTATGCGTGAAAACCATGAAAAAAATGAACATCTGGAGTTGCACCAGGAACGAGTATTTGATGGTGGATCAATAATAAAAAGCTGCTGTTGGACCAGGAACAAGTACCTGCCGTTGGACTATCAACGAAAATGTGGTGTTGGACAAGTGGCAAGCATCTGGTATAAGACAAGGGACGAGCAGCTCTTGTGACCAAGGAACGAGCATCCAGCATCGCACTAGGAGCGAGCATCTGGTGCTTGACCAGAATCGAGCACGCATGCACATGCAGGTGGTCACACACGTTTATGCATGCAATCACATACAAATACAGCGCACACGCACATGCACAGAAATTACTACTTTGCACCTCTGGGAAATATAAGCTCACAACATGGAGCTACTCAGACTGTTGGATTTGACACAGCATTACCGTGTCTGTATGGAACAATGGTCCAATAGTTCATCTTTCCAGTCTCGTCGCATGTACGTATTATACAGTGTATTTTGAAATGGAATTGCCATTGAGATGATACAGAGTGAAGGTGAGTAGACTGCAATGCATTGTGACCAGTCATCAATGTTTCTATGACGTTTAACTAAGGGAAGTAGAATCTGACTTTATGCGTGTGCATGTGTGTGTGTTTTGGCTTCTGTTAGTGCTCCTCTGATTTTTATATGTGCTGCCAGAAGAGAATGCTGACAATGTTGGAACTGGCGCCAGAGAGCCCGTGTCTGATGAAGAACCATTCTGTGTGATGGCTGCTGAACATGGTGTCTTCAACAAACAGGTTCTGACAGACGACGCAGTGTGGGTTCTGGCACCTGAAATAGACAGCCTCCTGATCCCCTGGGGATGGAAGCACCAAAGGCATGACAGGTGCCCACAGAGAATAACAGTTTCACTCTCCCACTGCTGGGGACATCAGCTGCCTGTTTCGTGTGCCCAGTCGTATTTCACACTCCGTCAGTTTTGCAAAGGTGTGTGTGTGTGTGTGTGTGTGCGTGTGTGTGTGTGTGTGTGTGTGTGTGTGTGTGTGTGTGTGTGTG
>CM031597.1:28763156-28765656 GCA_018398815.1 Conus ventricosus
TATGCAATAGTGATATATCTTGGACTTGTTTTACCTGCGGCTTCCAAACTTTAGTTCGAGACTTTTTGAAGATTCTATTGAAGACTGCGCTCAGAAAGCAACCGTTTTGACCCTATCTCACCAGACCGATCCCCAAAAGAAAACTTGAAATTTTGTCCTAAGTTTGCATCCATCCCTGATTCTAAACTGATAAAATCCCAAATCATAAAGTGCAACTGAACCCCAAATCATTAAGAGAAAAAGATAAACTTAAGTAAATTTTCAATCTCTTATCAAGAAAAAGGAAGAACTCAGTAATTTAGTCACCGAAAAAAACATTGATGTAATTAGAACAGAAACTTGGCTAGAAACTGGAACATCCAGCAGTGAACTTCTAATGGAGGATTTTGATATTTATAGAAAGGACCAAACTTGGAAAAAGAGGTGCGGGAGTCTGATTGCCATTAGGAAGAACATAGTCAGTGAGTTTTTATATATCAAGGCAAAAATAGTGAAAGTTATCTTGTAGGATTAATTTTAAGAATAAGAGACCTGTCATTGTTGGATCAGTTTACAGACCTCCAGACTCAGATGAAAATGTATGTTCGTCTATCTGCAGAGACATTTCTAACATTGTTTTGGCCAATAGGAAGGCAATATTATGGATTGGTGGAGACTTTACTTACCAGATATTGATTGGGTGAAGATGCCATACTTGGTAATCAATACAGTAAAAATATTAATACTCAGTTTTTTTTATACCACCAAAGACCTTGGATTAGTGCAGTCAGTTGAAGCACCAACTCGTGGTAAGGCATTCCTGGATTTATTTTTTACCAATTGTCCAGGCGCTTTAGGCAATCAGGAATTAATCGCAGGCCTGGGTGATCATGACATAATTCTCTTAGAGAGCAACTTTCAACCCTTTCGAAGAAACCCCCCAAAACTTACCATCAGACTCTGGAACCAAGCAGATTTACCAAAATTGCGCAGGGATACTCATGATTTCAGTCGTCTTTTTTTGAGGTCCCATAGTGTTAAAGATAATGTCAGTGACCTTTGGAAGTGTATAAAAACTAACTTGGCATTTATTATGGATGACAACATACCTACTAAAATAACTTCAAGCAAGAACCACCAGCCATGGATTACTACAAAAACTAAACGTTGTTGAGAAGGAAACATCGTTTCTTTAAGAAATTGAAACTACATCCTAATTCAGAAAGATTACTGGTTAGGTATAAACATATTAAGAGAAGGTGTCAGAGAGAATGTAGGCTTGCTCACTCCAATTATGTTAATTCGATGATTTCAGAAGGTGATCATCAAAACAAGAAATTATGGTCTTACATAAGGAGTAAGAGACAGGACAACATTGGGATTCCAGACCTGCGAAACAACCAGAATAACCTAATACAGGATCCTGAAGGGAAAGCAAATTTACTAAACAAGCAGTTTGTTTCAGTTTTCTCAAATCCCAAACCTTTAATTAACGTTAGACTAAAGGATGATGATAAACTCCCTGAAATGCAAAACATCAAAGTAAGCAAAGCAGGAGTATTTAAGTTACTGACCAACATCAATGAAAACAAAGCTACTGGTCCCGATGGCGTCCCTGGCAAGCTCTTAAAATTATGTGCCAATGAATTGGGTGAGGTATACCAACTACTTTACCAAGCTTCACTGGACCAGGGAGTAATACCTGATGAGTGGCGAGATGCGAGCATTGTTCCCTTATTCAAAAAGGGTGACAAAACAAAAGCAGAGAACTATAGACCTGTATCTCTTACATCCATATCAGCTAAACTACTTGAACACATAATATATAGTAGCATAACGGACCATCTTGACAAATATGACTTCTTAAATAACGCCCAGCATGGTTTTAGACAGCGAAGGAGTTGTGAGACTCAACTTATAACAACTCTCAATGATTTAATAACTGTCTTAACAACAGACAGCAAATAGATGCAATTTTATTAGACTTTTCTAAAGCCTTTGATAAGGTTGACCATGAGGGCCTGCTGCTTAAATTAGAACACATTGGCATTGGCGGTTCTTTGCTAAAATGGGCTAGATCATTTCTCGTTGGGAGAACGCAGAAAGTTGTTGTGGAAGGGTCGTCATCCCATTGTAAACCAGTCTTGTCAGGTGTACCACAGGGAACTGTTCTGGGCCCTTGTTTTTCTTAATTTAATATAAATGACATAAGTAGAAATCTCTCTCCTGGAACTACTATAAGGCTTTTTGCAGATGACAGCTTAGTATATAGAACAATCAGAAGCAAGAATGATACACGCATTCTACAAGAAGATCTAAACGCTTTACAAGAGTGGGAAAGAACTGGAAAATGGAATTTCATCCCCAAAAGTGCCAAGTGTTGCGCATATGTAACAAACGCTCACCAATTAGATCAGATTATTCTATCCATAATACTATTCTTAAAGAAACTAATGCTGCAAAATATTTAGGCGTGATTATAGATAGTCGTCTCAAATGGAAAGAACATTACAATTTAGTA
>CM031597.1:28793156-28803156 GCA_018398815.1 Conus ventricosus
ATTGCTCTCTCCTTTCTTCTCTCTCTTTCACTCTCTCTCTCTCTCTCTCTTCTTTACAACCCCCCCCCCCCCCCCCATTGCCCTTTCTCTCTCCTATTCTGCCCTCCCTTCTTTCTCCCCTTATTTTCCACCTCTCCTCTCACAGCTTCCTCATCCCCCCCCCATTCTCCTCTGTTCCCTAAGCGTTTTCCACTAGACAACTGTTGCATTGTTGTTACGCCACTGACGGAAGGCCATAGTGTAATAAGACCATGGAAGCGACAACTTCTTACAGGATTCCCCGTTCCAGTCCCTCAGTCGATGCCAGAGGCGTTTACTTCTTCTTGTTCTTGTTTTTGCTTCTTGTACTTGTCTTGAACTTGTCTTGCCTTCTTAGTTCTTCTCTGAACGAGGAAATAAACACATTAAAATCGAGCACTGACAAAGACGGGAATCGTCGAGAATATCCATTCATATATACCCACCATAGTCGACTTCCGTCTCGTTGGTGAGAGACTTCGAATGGTCAACAGCTTTAAGCGGTTTAGGCCAGTCCACCCAGAGTAACTGACATAGAACCCATCCAACACCAACCAGTGAAACGTCCAGAATACAACGGTCGTTCAGTGAAGGAAAGAATAGGGAAATGGAAGAAAGGCGGGCAAAAAATAGAAAAGAACTTGAATTTCCATCACAGGCAGCAGTTCTAATCCAAAAATGGTACGTATCACAGTGCCGTGCTATTTGCAGTATATTTAAACAGACTTACAGTTGTATAATAGCACCAGTTTCTTGAAACAATGAATGTGAGATCTCTTCTAACTTTTTTAAATTTACGATCACGCAAAAGTCAGATGTCTGAAAAAACCCTCGTCCAAGAGCCCCTGCCAATCTTCCCTCCCCCCCCCCCCCCCCCCCATACAGTTTTCCTATATACTGCAACTTGATTTATTTCGTTAAATTGCCTCATGTATCGACTGATATATATATATATATTAAATATATATATATATAATATTATATATAAACATATAGGAAATACTGCTGAACAAATAAATAGAGGGAGAAACAAGTGCAGTTAACAATTCTTCAGTCATTATATTAACGACATTGGCAAAGAGTTAATTTAAAAAAAAAAAAAAAATAAAAAAAATATATACACACCTCCACAACATTCGTTTAGTTCCATTTTACAAACATTCGCTGGCTGCTTTGGGGGAGTTGTTGGCTTCTATTTTTTGAACCCTTGTGGTGAGACCACCACGAATTATGGACTGTGTGGGCTCTAAATTTGGCACCAAGAGCACAGACACAATCAGCCGTGTCTCCCTGATGATCCGACACTCCGACCCAGCGTGACAAAAGGGCCTAGGAGCAGGCAATACAAAATAATCTAGCCTCCGAGAGGAATTACGATGGTTACTTCAGGCAGCTATGAAGGGTTTTTCATATTTGTTCTGTATTTTCCCACTCCCCCCCCCCATTTTCTTCATCTATCAATTTTCCCTTTTTTCCCTAAAACTTCACATCTTTTGCAAAGTCAATAATAAATGACTAAAGAATTGTTAGCCTCACTTGTATTTTTTAATTATTTCCCCACTACGTAATGTTCAGCATTATAAATATATATATATATATATAATATATATAAATATAATGCTGAACAATTAAGTAGTGGGAGAAAACAAGTGCAGGCTAACAGAAAAATCCATCAGTCATTGTAGTAATACTTGGCAAAGATATGGAGATGAGAAAAAAAATGGGGGGAATATAATTATAAATATGAGAAACCCATCAACTACTGCCTGGCAGAGACCCATCTGTACTACCTCTTCGATGCAGATGTATTTGTAAAATGTAGGGGACAATCTTTGAGGCCAATGCTTTTCAGGAACATTCCAAGGATGCAAGGGAGATCAAAAGATATGGGACAGTCAGAGGTGGGATCAGCTCTACTGTTCAATAACCCAAGCATTGTGGGCGCTTAAGGAAATTGAGGTACAGAAACAACCTTTACTTGTATCTCCTAAGAGATGCAATCACCCACCGATTGCCAAACAGATAATAGCTGAACATAAAGTAGTGGGAGAAACCAAGTGCAGCTAACAATCTTCAGTCAAAAGTAGTAATGACTTGCAAATATTCGAGAGAAAAAAAAAATGGGGGGAAATATTATTATAAATTGAGAAACTCTCACAAGCTGCCTGAGTGAAATCCATCGTACTCCTCCTCGATGTCAGATTATTTGTATTGCCTGCTCCTAGGCCTTTCGTCCGCTGGATCGGACTCATCAGGGAGACACGCTGATTGTTCAGTGCTCTTGGTGTCAAATAGAGACACACCACAGTCCATAATTCTGTGGTGTATCTCACCTCCAAGGATTCAAAAAAGAATCAACAGCACCCCCAAAGCAAGCCAGGAAAGTGTCGTAATGGAATGAAACAATGAAGTGTGAGAGAAGGGAAAAAAGTTGCTTGAAAACTAAGCAGGCATTATGCAAACAGTCAATGTAGGGCCAAACCTTTGAGCCATTGCCTATGAGGATCCATTCATGGATGCAAGGGATATCAAAAGAATGGGACAGTCTGAGTGGTCAGCTCTACAGTTCAATAACCCCAGCATTGTATTGCTTAAGATGAACAAGAACAACCTTTACATTGGATCTCCTAAGAGATGCAATCACCCACCGATTGACCAAACAATATAATGCTGAAAGCCATAAAGTATTGGGCAGAAACCAAGTGCAGGCTAACAATTCTTCAGTACAATGTCTTGTCACGAGTTTTGTCGCGAGGGCCTACGACGTCGAAGCCCACCTAGGGTTGCGGGAATTTTATTAAACACCCTTATTTTTTATTATATTGTCGTTTGCTGTGTCGATTATCCGTCCCTTAGGGTGGCTTGTGTTGCAGTTGCACCTTGGTGTGGTTCAGCACAACTTCGGTTTGCTTTCTCTCTCTCTCTCTCCAATTCCACCGCCCCGTGCTATATCATCCTGCAAAGTTCACGGGTGTGCCGTACCTTCTCTCGAACTTTCCTGTCTATCGGCCCTCTACGCCTATCTTTTTACCTGTCGCACCGTGCTTCGTTTCTTATTTTGAAGTAAAGCTCACTCTGTGACGCAGCATGGCATGTTGAGCCGCCTTCTGAGGCGGTTAGCAACTTCACTCGAGCGGAAGATGTCTCTGGGGGCTGCCTGCTACCCCAGTCCTGGTATCTTTACCTTAACGTCGAGAGTACAGTCAGTACATTCAATTCCTGCAGTCGGCCAGTTAGAGAGGGACATCATTTCCTTCTGTTTCCGCATCTTCGCCTCTGTCCTCTCGCCTGGACGAGGTAAGAGAGTCCTTTGACACCCGCCTCTTCGGGTCACCCACGGTTAGCTGGTAAGCACATTTTCGTGGTCTTTGTTTTTGATTGTTAGTTTTGTTAGCCGCTTAGTCTTCTCCTTTTGCGCAATTTTCTTGTTGTATTTCGAAATTGTAAGAGAAATATTGAGGTGAGACCTTTTCTCTGGTTAATTTCCATCTTTAACCTTGGCCATTCTAAATTATTTCCCAAAATTCTTTCTCCTGTTTTATGTTCTTGTGATGCGGTTAAGTCGGTGGGGAAGGGGAGAGAACCTGTGATTTCAAGGGTTGGAACTAGCTTGGGTCTCGCTCGTCCGCCCCTGTCACATTCGCCGACTTTTTATCCTTTCAGGGCCCACCGTCTATTGTGTGGTGCAAGGAGAGCAGATTTATGTTCACGAGACGTGCGGAGCGCAATTTGCCGTTCGGCGATGCGTGTTATGGAGATTTGTGTTATTTTTGAAATGTGTTTATAAAATGTGACAGTTGTGCCATTAATTATTATTAGCAAATGTGGTGGCAGTTATAAGCGATGGTCGCTGTGTTGATTGTATTTCCTAAGGAAGGAAAACTAAAGCGTGAGTGAGAAGAAAGGGTGGAGAATAATTCATATATTAGTTTAAAAAACCTGTTGATTTAATGCAGTCTTTTATAACCTGCATCCGTGTGAGAAGACTTGATTCAATGGATTTTACTGTGTGCGTTGAATAACACATCCCCTCGCGCCATCATCGATTGGGGCCATAAGACTTGACAGAAAGGACAACGGGTAATGACGGCAGGGTTCCCAGTCCCAACTTCCTTCCTCCTTCCTTCTTCTTTTCCTCCTCTCCGACTCTCCTCCCAGCTACGTCCTCCCCCCTCCCGGGGGCTTCACCTGGAGCACGAACTAGATGGTGCCACTTGCAGGTCGATGCCACGTTCTGGCTTGAACCACGGACTAGAATGGTGCCACGCGCTGGTCGAGGTCACGCTTGGTCGGGGACCGTGACTGCTTGGGGAGCCCCCCGGACACGACTGGCCGGCAGGACCCCCGTCCAGGACCTCCATAACACTACGTTCCCCCCCCCCCCCCCCCCCCCGGACACGCTCTTCACGAGCCCGCTTGGGAGTCGAGGGTGTCGGCTATGGGCTGACTCCCCTGCGAGAACCAACCACACCCGGCTCGGAGCACCTAGATGCTAACAGGGTGCTCCCTGCGGACTTGACAGGGTCAGGATGTGGACGCACTCCGAGGTTGTGAGAAAGGGTCAATACTTGAAATGAATTAATTATAATCGTGCATGTTTGGGTGGTGGGAGTGCTTGATTGCGATTGTGCAAGTTAGTGTGCGTTGAGTGCTTGAACGGATTGTGCATGTTTTGTTGCGTGGAGTGCTTGAACGAGATTGTGCATGTTGGTGCGTTGGAGTGCTTTATTGTGATCGTGCATGGTGCGTGGTGATGGCATGTTTATTTTGCTGAGAGAAAAATGGGGTGTTGTATCGTAACTTTATTGTGTGTACACTGCGGAGCGTGTGAGGTCAGTCACACCCTTCACTCCCACCTAGACGATCCTGTCAGGGCAGACCCACCAGGGGTCGGTCGTGACAATAGTAGGGGCTCGTACCGGGATGAGAAGGGCTCATGGCAGTCTCTCTCTAGTTCGTATCGCAGAGAACCTGTTTTTAGATTTGTCTGTTTTGTATATGTTTAGTCAGTTTGTCGTGTTGTTCGTGGGTGGTGGCTGGGTGAACCTAGAGTGAAGGGCGTCTTTTTGGTGGCCTGCGGGAACATCCGGCGTGACTCGGGGACGAGGTGAGACCAGGGGAGTCCTACCGTCATCCAGACCTCCTTCCGCCGGAACCCTCACGCGGCACCGTAAGTCTTGCCCTTACTGTTGCCGCTCAGTCTTCCATTCCTGTTTTGTATTTTTAGCCAATTCTTGATTTTTTTATCTCTACCGGTTTAGTTGAGTCAGGGGGGTGCATCGGACGCTAGTTGTTTTTTTTTTTCCTCTCTCCGGATTCCGGTCTGCAAGGTTATTGTTTTGTATTTAATTTCCGGGCCAGGCCCACCCGCACTGTAGCTCGTGCTGTAGAGCGCGGTGTTGCCAAGTGTGGGGCAGCCGGACATAGTTTTTGTTTTGTTTTTTTTTCGGTGAGCCCCACCGCACTGTTGCTCGTGCTTGTAGAGCCGCGTGATGCCAGAGTGGGAGCAGCCGAACATGTCCGCACACACCACTACACACACTTACACACACATATACCACCCCCCCTAAAAAATTTGTTTTTTTTTTCCTAGTGGAATTGTTTTTTCCCCTGTATTTGGCAAACTGTAGGAAATAGTTGTCCATGCGACGTACCCCGGCGCTGGTGTTGGCGACGCCGAGCGTCGAAGAAGAAGGTATTCAAAATGTTACTGTAGTCCCTACTAAATAGTACCAGTACTTCGACAACGGTACCTATCTACCTATTCCAGTGCTGTAGCCTGTAGCCCAGTGAGTACTATTATACTACCTCTACGCTGGGGGGTCTCCCTGTCGAGACCCCGACTGCACTTCCCTCGGAAGCGTCAGAGTAAAGCGGAAGCAACTGTGGGCTCCTGTTGAGTCGCAGAGACCGAAACCTTCTCCTCTCCAGGCTAGTGCCCCCACGTAAGGGGAGCGTGCCCCAAATACCTCCTATGGGAAGTCTTGAGACCCAAGGTACGGGTCCAGACGATCACCTCCCGGGTCGGGAGTGGTTGAACCCCCTCAGGATATCAACCTCTGTCCTTCTGTTTCTGGGAGCGGCAGCGTAGTGAAAGGCAGCTAGCAGGACGCTCTGCGTATGGGAAGAGGTGCTAGCCAGGAAGCCCTACGTCTGGGAAGAAACGAATGGAAGAGGCAAGGCTCCGTAGGGAAAGAGTCTGGCTAGGATGGAGGCTTTGCGGATAGAGAGGATACTGACAGACAGGAGGATATATGCCTAAGGAAGAGGCTACTCAGCGTAGGGAGATGGCTGCTAACAGGAGCTCCCGCCGTAGAGAAGGAGGCTGCTCCCGTAGAGGGGAGGCTGCCAGACCAGAAGGATCGGCGTAGGGAAGAGGCTGTCTGGCAGCAGTCCCTCCCGTAGGGAAGAACTAGAAACAGGATGGAGGCTCAGCTGCGAAGGGAGGATACTGGAAACAACTTCATATTCGCGGCTCCGCATCTGTAAACCAGGGGGTTAATCACCAAGCAGGTGATAGATTAGAGGCCAAAGTAAAGCTTCCAGGTTCGAGGCTCGTGAGGACATTGATATGTTCTTAGAGCATTTCCGACAAGGTTAGCTTGTATCGAACCAATTGTCCTGAGGAACAGAAAGGCTATGCAACCCCTTTTTTTTTCCAGGAATAATCTGGTTGCTGCAAGGGAGTGTGTGGCTCACTCAAAATGAAGGTGGCGTCCATATGCCAGAATGCAGTTTGGGCTCTGCGTAAGCGTTTCCACCTTACCCCAGAGACCTAACCGGAGAATGTTTAGTCCAGAAGAAGACAACTGATGATACCTTCGTGCAGTTTGGTGATAGGCTCGCAAGACAGCAAGGTAACTGGCTTCCATTAGCTAAGTTGGGCGGAGGATCTGATCCTCATTGAACAGCTCACCACACTAGTGTTCCCCAAGTTTGGAGGATCCTTGAAAGGCGAGACAGCACCATCAGGATTTCGCGGCATGCGATTTCACACAGCTGAGGTGTTTGCTGAAGCTCGCCAGGGCTTAAGGGCATCCCCAGATTCGGAGAGGACGCCCCCACAGGATATAGGGTAGCAATAAGAGTGTGCCGAACAACTGCTAGTGGGGGTAACTAGGCAGGCAGTTCATCGGGGAATTATTCAGCGCCCCGACTGTGTTTTCTTTGTGGTCTCCTGGCCAACATTAGGAAAGAATTGTCCTAAAGCCGCAGGTAGTCATGGGGCTATCCTTTTCCCCAACCTCGCGTGCCCTCGGCTAACGTGGGGTCCATCCAAGCTTCTGGTGTGTACAGTAGTGTCCAGTGGTTATTTTCTTTCAGTTGTTGTTCATTCCTCCTTGTGTCCGACACCATCAGGGATTCCGGGAGCATCAACACTCATTTGTGGAATAAGATTAGTTTACCCTCTGAGGCAGGCGGGCGCTATGTTAGATGTGAGCGGTTGGAGCTAGGTTTACCTCCACCCGCTTCTGTACTTATTCCTATTCGACCCCCTACTACAGTGGCGAAGTATGGGCCATTGCGGTGGAGCGACCATGTATTCCCATTCTCATAGGGAATACTGTCATCTTTATATTGACGGAACGCAGTCAGTCCCGTGTCCTACGGTATCTGCCGTTACAGGCGTGTGTGGGAGTCACCACACGCGCCACGCTAAGAGCAGAAAACAGGAATTGCGTCCCGTCTCCCCAGCCGATCTCTGACGATGATCAGGCCAGGCCGATCCGGCTACCAAGGTCCGTCATCAGGCCAGGACTTGGATGTCCAACGCTGCGACAACTAGGTATGAACGTCCTGCTCAGTCTGCCCGACATGCCAAGGTGAGCTTTCACGCTCCACATGGGGATCCTATTTAGGGTTTTTACCCAGGCAGACCGTGTGGCCAAGCAGCTCGTGGTTCCCGCAAAGCCTGAGATAGTCTTCCACCCGGCAGGCCCACGATTCCCCCATGGCGGTCATAAGGGGCTCCAAGGCGGACACTCGAGCGAGTTAAGGCATGGATTACTCTGGCCAGGGATTGACCTCACAGGTTAGGCTTACTGGAGCCGCCGTTGCGATAATACCTGCCAACGGACAAAAGCCAAATGGGCGCTTGAGGCGTGTTCCCCTGGATCATGCCACTGGTTGGGGAACCATTCACAAGTTGGGGTCGACCTTTGGGGCCCATTTAAGCCACCATCCGATCGCGGTCACCGTGCAACATCTTGGTAGTGGAGATTACGCGACTACGGTATCCCAAGGCTGTCCCACTTGGGACAAAAAATCGAAGCCCCTACGGTTGCTGAGGCTCTCTGGCAGATTTGGAACCGCGCACTGAGCGTGCCCACGAAGAAGTACGGCCGGAAGTTTGTACTGGAGAGCGATCATCCATCCTCTCCAGTAGCTTGACCGGATCCGGCCAGTCAGTCAATCCGACTCATGAGTTTAGGCAGTGGAGCTGCAGAGTCATGCGTACACTTATCCGTCATATCAAGGGTTTCCTGTAATACGGATGCTGACTAATCTTAGCCGAGCTCCGTAGTTAGCACATGGAAAACATCAGAGGGACACCTCCCCTCAACCAGGGTTATATCCCTTTTTTTTGGGTTTCCCCCCTCATTGTATCAGGTGTAGGACTGTTGTCACTTCATGAGGTTAACGGTAGTGAATCACCAATGGTTCGGATTGTTACCTTCATGGTTGGAAGGTTTCTTAGTTGTTTGATAAATATATTATTCTTAATTTCCCTGAGTGAATTCTATCGAGAATGTTTGTATTGGATTCCTCTGTACTCTGTCGATCACAGAGAGTTGGGGTTCGTCTCCATTGTTTTTGAAGTTGCACATGCGACAATTCAAAGGAGCACTGTATCACAGAGAAAACCAGATGCATTTCAGACAGGTGGGGATTGTCACAGTTTGATCGCGAGGCCTACGACGTTCGAACCCACCAAGGTGGCGGAATTACTTATTTGTTTATTGTCGTTATGCTGTAGTCGTAGTCTCCGTCCCTTAGGGTGGCTTGTGGTGCAGTTGCACCTTGGTGTGGTTCAACAAAGCATTTCCCCAACTTCGGTTAGGCTTTCACTCTCTCACTCTCTAATTCACCGCCTTGCTATTCAATTCCTGCAAGTTCACGGGTGGCCGTACCTTTCTCTCGAACTTTCTGTCCTTAACGGCCTCTCGCCTGTCTTTTACCTTCGCACGTGCTTCGTTTCTCTTAGTGTATGAAGTATCTCACTCTGTGACGCAGCATGGCCAAGTTGGCCGCCATTGCTGAAGGAGATAGCTCTTCACTTCGCGCGGAAGAGTCTCTGGGGCTGCCTGCTCCAGTCCTGGTTCTTACCTTATCGTCGATGAGTACAGGCAAGGTACTTTCAATTCCTGCAGTCGGCACTGTAGTAGAGGACTCATTTCTTCTGTTTCCGCATCTTCGCCTCTGTCCACTCGACATGGACAGAGGGTAAGAGAAGTCCTTTGACCCCGCCCTATCGGTGGTCACACCCGGGTAGCAGGTAACATCAGTTTCGTGGTCTGTTTGTTTTGATTTGTTTTTGTTAGCCTGCTAGTCTTCTCTTTTGCGCAATTTCTTTTGTTTTCGAAATTGTAAGAGAAATATTGTGTGAGACCTTTTCTCTGGTCAATTCCATCTATACCCAGGCCATTCTAAGATTATTTCCAAAAAAAAAAAATTCTTTCTCCTGTTTTTATGTATCTGGTAAAGCGGTATCGGTGGGGAAGGGAGAGAACCTGTGATTCAGGTTGGAACTTGTTGCTTGGTCTCGCTCGTCCGCCCCTGTCACATTCGCCGGACTTTTATTAATCCCTTCGGCCACCGTCTGTTTGTGTGTGCAAGGAGAGCGAGTTTTATGTTCACGAGCGAGCGGCGCAGATTTGTCGTTTCCGGTGGGCGTTGGTTGGAGATATTGGTGGTTATTTTGAAATTATGTTTATAAAATGTGACAGTTGTGCCAATGAATTATAATTTGCAAAGGGGGCAG
>CM031597.1:28813156-28830656 GCA_018398815.1 Conus ventricosus
CTTCATAAAGAGTCGGTTGTCCACAAAAACAAATCTTTGTGCTCTCTCTCTCTCTCTCTCTCTCTCTCTCTCTCTCTCTCTCTCTCTCTCTCTCTCTCTCTCTCTCTCTCTCTAAAAAATACGACGTATCTCTGTTTGTCTGTATGTGTCTTTGTGTGTCTGTCTGTTTGTGGTGTGGTTTAATTTTACGTCTTTTCATCCCCCGGGGGAGTATTAACGGAAAAAAAAAAAAAAAGGGGGGGGGGGGGGGGGAAAAAAAAAACAACAAAAACCCCTTAAGCATTAAAAACTACATTGCAACATTATGAAAAGAAAACGCATACAGTTAAGGACCCTTCATAAAAGTTAGCTACTAAACTGGCAAAATGGGGCAAACTCAAATTGCTGAGTCAGAAGAACTTTCTTCATTTTCTATTTGTCAAGTTGATACCCTTTGCCTTATAATTTAGGGTTTAAAAATGGACAAAACAATAGAAGGTGGTGCACAGAGAGAATTTTTACAGAACAACAACTTCAGGGAAAATTTTTGGGCTTATGTGTTCAGCCTTTTTTTTGGAAATCTTAGCAAGATGGCGTGAGGCCCAGGCAGTGGTAGATTTTTTTACAGAAAAGGGGTTTTTTAACGTAGTGCCAGGGGCAGTAGTATTTCAACTTGGGAAAGGTTTAATGGGAAATTTAGCACCCCCTTCTGAACAGTTTTTGCACCCCGTTTAGCAGATTATTGCATTTTTCTTGAGACCACAATGGAAAGGAAACCAAAAGAAGTCTACGATTATACCCCGAGACATAATACAGGTATCGGTACCCTTTTTTCATAAACAAATCTTTTCGGGCCCCTTCAAACCAAGTTTGCAGTGCTTGCAAAAAAGATTGGGGAAAAACCAAAACGACACTAAAAAAAAATATTGGAGTACTATATACACAAAAATTAAAGCCATCAGTATAGCATAACAGTTCTTGCAAGTGAATATTGAAATCCCTTTCCGAGATGAAAAATGTTTGCCTATATTCGAATTGGAATAACGAAACCAGAACGCTGTCAGCTGTGTCCATAACTGAACCATCAGTATAGATTTTAAGGGGATTAGGATTATGAATTTTCTAGGTGTTCTTACACATAGTTAACATAGAAATGTTAATATTTTCTTTTTTCTTTGAGACGTTTATATACACATAATCAAAAGTTCCACTCAAGTGGTCCCAAGGAGGCATAATCGGATCGTAGGGAACTCTGGAATCGTTGTTAAAATCTACATTACACTTAGACATACGTTCAGCGGTTATATTCATTATTGGCTGAATATATGAATTTTCATTGGTCTACTTGGAAAATCTTATTCGAATTTACAAAAATTTCATCAGCAACTGAATTTTTATGACAGCTTCGAATCACATATTTGGCTACTTTAGACATCTTCTGCTACATAAAGGTAAGATTTTTCGCTGCTTTGTAGCTATTATATGTATTTGTTGGTACAGGAACTCCTAAACTAATTTAATAGCTTTACTGTCAGACTTTGTAAACTTTTTTAAAAGATCCTTTGGCGCTGAAAACGTAAACTTCTTGTCCTTACTTTAAATTGGAGAGGACAAGAGCCAAAGTAGATGCAAAAGGGTTTTAGTTATTTTGACCCCAAGTTTGGCAATTAACAATTTTAAAGAAAAAATTAAGTCTTTTCTAGCTTTAGATAACAATTTTTCTATGTGCCATTTTCCAGTTGTTTTGGTTTGTTAAAAGGGACTCCCAAAAAAATTGATGTTTTCTGATATTGCAACAAAGTGCCATCTATATTCAAGGATGGGAGTACAGGCGGATTGTCTTCCATGTTAAAAAAACAGTAAACTGGTTTTTTCACAGATAATTCTAGCCCATTTCTTTTATATATGCGATAAATTGTCCATTCCGTATTGATAGGACTTCTGCCATGATTAATTTGACCTCTTTTAGTATGTTTCTTAAATAGTATGCATCCATATTGCGATTCATCAGCATACTGAACTAAAATGGATATTATCTTTTGGGACAGCGTAGATGGGAAGTTATAAAGGAGAAACTGAAATCAAAATTGGGGCAATATCTGATCATTGGGGATACCCATATTAATGTACCTGAAGGAATGAATACATTCTTACCAGTTCTTGTACATATATGTTGTTTTTTCCCCATTAAGGAAAAAACATTTTATGTAAAATACATGTTGACTGAGATACCAATCTTTTTTAATTTTGTAAGGCAAACTAGCATGCCAATCTGTTCGTAGGCCTTTTTTTAACATAAAAAAAAAAGTAGCCATCGTACTTTTTCTGTGGGCAAACGGTGTTTTAATTTGATTTGTAAGTTTTAAAAGATGGTCTGTGGTGCATCGACCCTTTCTAAAACCAGCCCTGACAGGACTGAAAGCAAAATAGTTCTTGTCCACAATAGTACATCGGACGCATTCAAACAATTTTTTCCGAGTTCCCCGACATGAGAAGACAAAGAGATTGGTCTATAACTGCTTACAGAAGTATTATCTTTAGCCTTCTTTCAGAACTGGTAATGACCGCGAGTCTTTCCAAATTTTTGGTGGGGAGAGCGCCATTATTCCAAATATTTGGAAAGATACTACGGGAGAGTAGTACATGTTTCCTGGAAAGACGGCAGATGAAATAGAATCTGATAAGAAATGCCATCTAGACCAACTGCTGAGTCTGAGATGAGGCTGTTGATAAAGATTCTTAGACAATTCTGAGACCTGGATAGGAGGAATCAAAAATGACTGCAAAACTGGATTAAGGATCCCACTAGTCCTCTTTTGTTCCTTTTCAATCTATATTGCTCATTTACTGCCTGTCGAGATGAAGACAAAAACTATTCTGAGAAAAAGGAAATCAACAAAAGCATAGCAAGATTTTTCATAAGAGTAGGTAAATTCCTTTTCTAGCTTATTGGGTAAAGTTGTTTGTTGTGACCATTTTTCATTCTTTTACTTTTTTCCACACTTTAAACATGTCTTTTGATTCTGTAATTTCCGGTCTTACAAAATTCATCCCAGTATGCCTTTTTTGCTTGAGCATTTATTTTATTACAGTTGTTTTTTTCATGTTGTCATAGTCTGATAATTTTCTTCAGTCTTATTTCGGATCCACCTTTTAAAAGCTGGAGGTTTGGATTTTTACAGCTAATCGGCTGTTTCAGTCCACCACCACGTACCGAAAAATTTTACCAGTTTCCTATATCTACTCCTTGGAATAGCACTATCTGCAGCTTTGAATCTTATTTTGGCAAAAATTTGAATAAAAAAAATCAATGTTGTCATCTTTCCAACCGACGTTTATTTCCTATGTCATATGACTATATGCAATAGCTTCCCAATTGGTAAATATATAATTATAATTTGGGTTTTTTCTTCAAACTTCTGATATGTCAGTGCTAATTTCATCATTCAAATTTATTGTGATGGGAAGGTGATCACTTCCCAAGGCAGTCTTCTCCAGTGGACCAATCGCAATCAATTGCTAGATTTGGAAGATACCAGCGACATTCTTTAGCAGCTGGTTTGTGCTGTGTTGAAACATCTGGGATTCGAGTAACTCGACCATCATTTAACAAGATTAGACTGGAATCACAATATTTTCTAGAAATCTGTTAGAAGACACTTTTGAACATTCTGTATCCCAAAAAGGAGCATGAGCATTAAAATCGCCGAGAATGATCCATTTCTTAGAAGTGAAATCGATGTTTTTCAGCCAGTCTGTATTATCATCTTTGGGGCCGTAGGGATAATACACTGAAATGACATTATAAACTGAGGTGTCATTAACTTTTATCGCAGTCCCTACAGAAAAGCAGTCTTCTGAATCTTTTAGTCCTGGGTTGTCACGAGTTTGTCACGAGGCCTACGACGTTTGACCCATCTGGGGTGGCGGAATTGTTCATTTGTTTTTTGTCGTTGCTGTTGTCGTGTATCCGTCCCTTGATGTGGCTTGTGGTGCGGTTGCACCTTGGTGTAGTTCAGCTCAACTTCGGTTTGTTTTCTCTCTCTCTCTCTCTTATTCCACTGCCCGTGCTATTTATCCTGTAGGTTCACGGGTGGCTGGTACCTTTCTCTCGAACTTGCTGTCTATCGGCCTCTCGCCTGTCTTTTTACCTGTCGCACGTGCTTCATTTCTTTTAGTTTGAAGTATGCTCACTCTGTGACGCAGCATGGCATGTTGGCCGCCATTGCTGAGGGAGGTTAGCTCTTCACTCGAGCGGAAGATGTCTCTGGGAGCGCCTGCTCCGGTCTTGGTTCTTCACCGTATCATCGAAAGTACAGTCGGTACTTTCAATTCCTGCAGTCGGCCTGTAGGAGAGGGACATCACTTCTTCTTTCTCCGCACCTGTGCCTCTGTCCTCTCGACTGGACAGAGGGCAGAGAGAGTCGTTTGACCCGCTCTTCTGGGTCACCCACGGGTAGCTGGTAAGCATCAGTTTCGTGGTTTGTTTGTTTTGGTTTGTTGTTGTTAGCCGACTTAGTCTTCTCTTTTGCGCAATTTTCTTTTGTTTTCGAAATTGTAAGAGAAATATTGTGTGAGACCTTTTCTCTGGTTAATTCAATCTTTAACCTGGCCATTCTAAATTATTTCCAAAATTCTTTCTCCTGTTTATGCATCTGGTGATGCGGTTAGTCGGTGGGGAGGGGAGAGAGAACCTGGTGATTCAGGGTTGGAACTTGCTTGGTCTCGCTCGTCCGCCCCTGTCACATCGCCGGACTCTTATCCTTCGGCCACCGTCTGTTTGTGTGTGCAAGGAGAAACGAGTTTTATGTTCGCGAGCGTGCGTACGCATGATTTGTCGTTTGGATGCGTGGTTGGAGATTTGTGTTTTTTGAAATGTGGCTATAAAATGTGACAATTATGCCATTGAATTATTATTTGCAAATGTGGTGGCAGTTATAAAGCGATGGTCGCTGTGTTGGTTATTTCCTAAGAAAGGTGAATGTTAAATGTGAGCGAGAGAAGGGTGAAGATAATTCATATTTGTTTTATAACCTGTTGATTTTAATGCAGTCTTTTACCTGCATCGTGTGAGAGGACCCTAGTGAACATCCCTGATTCGATGGGTTTACTGTGTGCGTTTAGTAGACTTCCCCTCGCCCATCATGCGAGTGGCTGTTAAGATTTGACAGCATGGGTCAGACTGTACTAACGGCGGGGTTCCAGTATCCTTCTTCCTTCCTCCTTCCTTCTTCCTTCCCTCCCTTTCTTCTCTCCTCCCAGCTACGTTTCCCCTCCCCCCTCCCGGGGGCTTCACCTGGAGTACGGACTGGATGGTGCTACGTGCTGGTTGAGGCCACGCTCTGGCTGAGACCACGGACTGGATGGTGCCACGTGCTGGTGGAGGCCACGCTCTGGCTGAGACCACGGACTGGATGGTGCCACGTGCTGGTTGAGGCCACGCTCTGGCTGAGACCACGGACTGGATGGTGCCACGCGCGGGTCGAGGACACGCCCTGGTCGGGACCGCGGACTGGTAGAGGAGCCCGCCGTCTTGACTGGCCGGCCCTGACCCCGTCCAGGACCTCCAGTAACAGTGCCTCGTTTTCCTTCCCCCCCCCCCCCCTCCGGGACGCGCTCTTCACTGCCTGCTTGTGAGTCGAGGGCGTCGGCTTTGAGCGACTCCCTGCGAGAACCGACCCGGCTCGGAGCACCTAGTGCGACAGGGTGCTCCAGTGGTCTTGACAGGGGCAGGGGTGTGGACGCACTCCATGGTGTTAGAAGGGATCGATGCTGGAAATGTTTCTTTATAATTGTGTATATGTTATATGTGCTGGAATGCTGTAATTGTGATTGTGTACGTCGTATGGTGAAATGTTTATTTATAATCGTGCATGTTGTGGGTGTTGGAGTGCTTGATTGTGATTGTGCATGTTGTGTGCGTTGGAGTGCTTGATTGTGATTGTGCATGTTGTGTGTGTTGGAATGTTTATTTTGCTGGTGTGAATAAAGGTGTTGTATCGTAATCTTTATTGTGTGGGTCCTCTTGCGGGGCGGTGTGAGGAACAGTCCCTCCCTTCACTCCACCCTAGACTCGATCCTGTCCAGGGCAGACCTCCAGGGGTCGTCGTGACAATTGTGGGGGCTCGTCCGGATGGAAGGGCTCTGACTGTCTCTCTCGTTTTTCCCCCCCGCGGAGTACCTGTTTAGGGTTGTCTGTTTGGTAATATGTTTAGTCTTTTGGTCGTGTTTGTTCGTGGGTGGTTGGCTGGTGACTCTAGTGTGAAGGGGATCTCTGGGTGGCCTAAGAACTTCCGTGTGAGCGGAGTCGAAGGTGAGACCGAGGGGAGTCCGGACCGCGGCCAACCTCCTTCCGCCGGGTACCCCACCAGTAACGGCCGTAAGTCTTGCCTTTCTGTTGCCGCTCATCGTCCATTCCTGTTTTGTATTTTTAGTCAGTTTTTGTTCTTTTTTCTCTACCGGTCATTGAGTACAGGTTTTATCGACGTTAGTGGCTTTTTATTTTTCTCTCTCCGGATTCCGTCTGCCAGTTTGTATTTTTTTTCCGGCCATCACCACCGCACTGTTGCTCGTGCTGTGGAGCGCGGGTTGCCAGAGGGGGGGCAGCCGGACTTAGTTTTTTTTTTTTTTTTTTTTTCGTGAGCCCCACCGCAGAACGGTTGCTCGGGCTGTTAAGCGCGGTGTGCCAGAGTGGAGCACCGAACTTGTCCGCACACAACGCACACACAAACAGACACACATATACACACGCCCCAAAAAGATATATTTTTTTTTTCTAGTGGAATTTGTCCTTTCCCCTATTTAAAACCGTAGATATTTGTTGTCATGGCGACGTCCGGCCTGGTGGTATGGCGACCTCCGTGCGTCGAAGAAGAAGGGTAATTCAAAACGTACTGTAGTCCCCTACTATTAGTACCATGATACTTTTCGACTACGGTAAACTTAACTTCTACTTATTCCAGTGCTATAGCAGGTAGTCCACGAGACTTTTCCCTTCTTTCTTTCGCTAGGGATTTTTTCCCTGCTTGAAGACACCGACTGGCACTTCAGCTCTAAGCGTCAGAGGATAGCGAGAGCAACTGTGGGCTTCTGTTGAGTCGCAGAAACCAAAGCCCCCTATTCTCCAGCTTCCCCCCTCGTAAGGAGTAATGCCCCGGGGGACTTTCCTCATGGGAAGGTCGAACACCAAGGTGACGGTCAGACGGGCATCCTCCTGTCGGGAGAGGTGAATCCCTCCCATACATCACCTCTGTCCTGATGTTCTAGAGCAGCAGCGACGAGAGTAGGCTGCCAGACAGGAGCTCAGCGTGAAAGGAAAAAAAAGAGGCCTGCCCGACAGGAGGCCCTTCGTAAGGAAGAGCTGCTCGCGTAGGAAGAGGCTGCTCAGCTAGGGAAGAGCTGCCCTTCGAGAAGAGTGGATAGATGGAGGCTCTGCGCCGAGAGGAGAACTGACAGACAGGAGATTATGCTAGGAGGAGGCTATCTGCGCAGCGAGGAGGCTGCTCACGTAGGGAGGAGGCTCCGACAGAGGCTCAGCGTAGGGAGGAGCTGCCAGACAGGAGGATCAGCGTAGGAAGAGCTGCCCTCCGGAGGGAAGAACTAGACAGGATGGAGGCTCTGGCGTAGGGAGAGATGGAACCACTTCTTTTTCGGCGTCTCCCGCATCTGTAGAGTCAGGGGGTTAATCACCAGCAGGTAATAGAGTTAGAGGCCAAAGTTAAAGCTTCCAGAGTCAGACATAGTGGAGGACCATTTGATATGTTCCTAGAGCAATTTTGACAAGGTTCTAGTTCATACCAATTGTCTGAGAACAAAAGGCTATCACCTTTTTCTGGATTATCGGTGCTGCAAGGGATGTGTTCTCACTCTAAACGAAGTGCGTCTTATGCAGACATGCCAGTTGGCTCTGCGTAAGCGTTCCCACCTTACCCCAGAGACGTACAATGAAGTTCAGGTCCATGAAGAAGAATAACGACGACCTTTGTGCAGTTTGGTGATAGGCTGCGCAAAACGCTAGGATTGGCGTCAGTTGCAGTTGAGCTGGAGGATCTGATCCTCATTGAACACTCACCAACACTGGTGTCCCCAGAGTTGAGGATCCGATAGGCGAGACGCACCTCAGATTTCGCGGCTGCGATTTCACACAGAGGGTTAGCTGAAGCCTCGCAGGGCTTATGGGCATCGCCCAGAAACGGAAGGAAGCACCTCCACAGGATTTAGTGGAGGTAAGGCGCCGACAACTGCTAGCGGGGTGAACAAGGCAGGGCATTCATCGGGGATTTCAGCGCCCCGAATGTGTTTTCCTGTGGTCGACCAGGCCACATTAGGAAAGATTGTCCTAAAGCCGCTGGTAGTCGTGGGCTGGTCCTTTCCCTACCCTCGTTCCTCGCAAACGTGGGTTCCACCCAGCTCTGGTTATCAAGTGCCCAGTGTTTCTCTCTGTTGTTTGTTCCTCCTTGGTCGACACCATCAGGAAAAAAAAAAAAAAAGGATTCGGGAGCATCAACGATCTTTTTGGTGGATAGAATGTTGGTTGTCCCCTGAGCCCGGCGGGGCGCTAGTTATGATGTGGTGCGGGTTGAGCTGGTTTGACCCCACCCGCCTTCTGTACTTATTCCTATCTCCACCCCCTACATCTGTGGCGAATATGGCCATTGCGGTGGAGCGAACCTAAGTATTCCCTTCCCCATAGGTATACTGTCACCTTTGCAGACGGACGCAGTCAGTCCGTGTCTACGGAGCTGGCCCGTACAGGCGGTGTGGTAGTCACCACACGCGCCAAAGCTAAGAAGCAGTAACAGGAATTGCGTCCCGGTCTCCATCCGATCTCTGACGAGTTCTGGCCAGGGCCGATCCTGCTACCATGGTCCGTCATCAGCCAGGGACTTGGATCCAACGCCTGCGAGAACAACTGTGGATCGTCCCGCTCAGTCTGCCCGACCACGCCAAGGTGAGCTTCAGCTCACAAGGGATCCTCTTTAGGTTCACTCAGCAGATCGTTTGGCCAATGTAGCTTGTTTTCCCCAAAGCCTGAAGAGTTTGTTCTCCGGCAGGCCACGATTTCCCCCATGGCAGTCATATGGGCGTACAAGCGGACTCTCGAGCGAGTAAACAGGACTTCTTTTGGCCAGGATGAACTCACAGTAAGGCAGTACTGCCGCAGTTTGCGATGTCTGCCAACGGACAACGCCTAAGGTCGCTTGAAGCGTGTTCCCCTAGGTCCCGTGCCCCGGTTTGGGGAGCCATTCAGCAAGGTTGGGGTCGACCGGTGGGACCCATTAATCCTCCCAGCCGACGCGGTCACCGCTACACTTCGGTAGTGTAGAATCTGCGAGTCGATACCCCAGAAGCCTGTCCCGCTTAGGACTATCCGATGCCCCTAATTTGCTGAATCTCTCTCTCTGGCAAGTATTTGACGCGCCCGTGGCGTGGCCCAAGAAAAGAAGTACGGCCGGAAAGTTTGTACTGGAGAGCGATCAATCATCCGCTCCAGTGCTGTGGACCATCTCGGCCAGTCCAGGTCGTCGTTCAATGAGTTAGGCAGTGGAACTGCAGAGTCATCGCGTTCCTTTTTCGTCTTAATCAGGGGGTTCCTGTAATACGGATGCTGACTACTTAGCGAGCTCCGTAGTCAGCACATGGAAAATCGGTCAGAGGGACAACTTCCCTCAACCAGTTATATCCCCTTGTCTTTGTATCAGTGTAGTGACAGTTTTCACTTCAGTGATGTTAACGGTAGTGAATCACCAATGGTGCGATGTTTTACATTCAAGGTTGGAAGTTTGCTTAGTTGTTTGATAAATGTAGTATTATGTTTTTCCGGTATGATTCTTTTGTAGATTTTGTATGGATTCCTCGTACTCTTGTCGATCACAGAGAGTTGGGTTCGGTCCCATTGCTGTGAATTGTGCACATGCGTCAAGGTTCAAAGGACACTGTATCTCAGAGAAACAGATGCTTTTAGAAGGGGGGTTTGTCACGATTTGTCCACGAGCCTACGACGTTTTGACCCATCTGGGTGGCGGAATGTTCATTTGTTTATTGTCGTATGCTGTTGTCGTGTATCCCGTCCTTGATGTGGCGTTGTGGTGTGGTTGCACCTTGGTGTAGTTTCAGCTCAACTTCGTTTGTTTCTCTTTCTCTCCCTCTTTATTCCACTTGCCCCGTGCTAATTTATCCTGTAGGTTCACGGGTGGGCTGGTACCTTTCTCTCGAACTTGCCTGTCTATCGGCCTCTCGCCTGTCCTTTTTACCTGTCGCACGTGCTTCATGTCGTTTCGTTTGAAGTATGCTCACACGGTGAACGCAGCATGGCATGTGTGCCGCCATTGCGGAGGAGTTAGCTCTTCACTCGAGCGGAAGATGTTCTGGAGCGCCTGCTCCGGTCTTGGTTCTTCACCGTATCATCGAAAGTACAGCGGTACTTTCAATCCTGCAGTCCGCCTGTAGGAGAGGACCATCACTTCATCTTTCTCCGCACCGTGCCTCAGTCCGCTCCGACTGACAGTAGGCAGAGAGAGCCTTTGACCCGCCTCTTCTGGTCACCCCGGTACTGGTAGCATCATTTCGTGGTTTGTTTGTTTTGGTTTGTTGTTGTTAGCCGACTTAGTCTCGCTTTTGCGCATTATTCTTTTGTTTTCGAAATTGTAAGAGAAAATATTGTGTGAGACCTTTTCTCTGGTAATTCAATCTTTAACCTGGCCATCTAAATGATTCCAAAATTCTTTTCTCCTGTTTAGGCATCTGGTGATGCGTAAGTCGGTGGATGGAGAGAACCTGTGATTCAGGGTTGGAACTTGCTTGGCTCGCTCGTCCGTCCCTGTCCACATTCGGCCGCTCTTACCTTCGCCACCGTCCTGTTTGTGTGTGCAAGGAGAACGAGTTTATGTTCTCGGAGTCGTGCGTAAGCATGATTTGTCGTGGGGGGGGATGCGTTGGTTGAGATTTGTGTTATTTTGAAATGTGGCGATAAATGTGACAATGATGCCATTTAATTATTATTTGCAAATGTGGTGGCAGTTATAAAGCGATGGTCGCTGTTTTTGTTTTATTTCCTATGAAAGTAATGTTAAATGGAGTGAGAAGAAGGTGAAGATAATACATAGTTGATTTATAACCTTTATTTAATGCAGTCTTTTACCCTGCATCGGGTAGAAGACCCTAGTGAATCATCCCCGATCGATGGTTTACTGGGTTGCGTTTTAGTAGACTTTCCCTCGCCCATCATGCGAGTGCTGTTTTAAATTTGACAGCATGGGTCATACTGTACTAACGGCGGGGTTCCAGGATCCATCTTCCTTCCCCTTCCTTCTCCTCCCTCCCTTTCTCTCTCCTCCCAGCTACGTTTTCCCCCCTCCCCCCTCCCGGGGGCTTCCACCCTGGAACGGACTGGATGGTGCACTGCTGGTTAGGCCCACTCTCTGGCAGAGACCCACGGACTGGATGGTGCCACGTGCTGGTGGAGGCCACGCTCTGGCTGAGACCACGGACTGGATGGTGCCACGTGCTGGTTGAGGCCACGCTCTGGCTGAGACCACGGACTGGATGGTGCCACGCGCGGGTCGAGGACACGCCCTGGTCGGGACCGCGGACTGGTAGAGAGCCGTCTTGACTGGCCGGTCCTGACCCCGTCCAGGACCTCCAGTAACACGCCTCGTTTTCCTTCCCCCCCCCCCCCCTCCGGGACGCGCTCTTCACTGCTGCTTGTGAGTCGAGGGCGTCGGCTTTGAGCGACTCCCTGCGAGAACCGACCCGGCTCGGAGCACCTAGTGCGACAGGGTGCTCCCAGTGGTCTTGACAGGGGCAGGGGTGTGGACGCACTCCATGGTGTTAGAAGGGATCGATGCTGGAAATGTTTCTTTATAATTGTGTATATGTTATATGTGCTGGAATGCTGTAATTGTGATTGTGTACGTCGTATGGTGAAATGTTATTTATAATCGTGCATGTTGTGGGTGTTGGAGTGCTTGATTGTGATTGTGCATGTTGTGTGCGTTGGAGTGCTTGATTGTGATTGTGCATGTTGTGTGTGTTGGAATGTTTATTTTGCGGGTGTGAATAAATGGGGTGTTGTATCGTAATCTTTATTGTGGGGTCTCTTGCGGGGCGTGTGAGGTCAGTCACTCCCTTCACTCCACCTAGACCGATCCTGTCAGGGCAGACCTCCAGGGGTCGGTCGTGACACTGGGCATAGAAAACTTGTGGAAAATTGTAAATCACATCTAACATAAATAGCGCACTGCACCTTTTCATTTGAAATATTTACGTTAGTTAGTGGTGGATAGTAGAAATTCTTAATATTTGGAAGCTTTGATATTTCAACATTAGCGATTGAAGCGCTAATACACTATATTTCCCTGTTGTACGTAATTTTCAAAGGGCAGAAAATTTGCAGAGTTTGATCTGGCATTCCACTAGTAATATTTTCAATTGTTATATACTTGTTTTCTTCATAATTGTCTATAACTATAAGTCAATGTGTTACTTGTGAAAAGAAAAGAAAAACTAATCACTAGTCAGGACTAAGGGTATTTTCCGACGATGCCTATGGTCTATGGCGGAATGCCGCGGGAGGAGGTAAACCATACATTCCTGGCGGTGGTAAGGATCCGTGGGGTCTGGAAGGCCAGGGACTGCAGTTGAATGCCCGTGTGCCGCTGAATCTTCCACCTCTCTGTCTGTCTGTTTGTCTTTCTGTCTTCGTTTTCATTTTCATACGATGATTTACATACATGTAGTCAAACGTGTGGTGTTTCTATTTATCATAAATGTCAGCAATTTTCGAGCCAAGTGCAAGAGAGAGAGAGAGAGAGAGAGAGAGAGAGAGGAGAGAGAGAGAGAGAGAGAGAGGAGAGAGAGAAAGAGAGAGAGAGAAGAGAGAGAGAGAAGAGAGAGAGAGAGAGAGAGAGAGAGAGAGAGAGAGAGCGAGCAGTTGTATTGATGTATGCTTCTGGCCCAGACCATTAGCGGAGCAACCATTGCTAATTACTCTTTTCTTCTCTGAAGTCTATTTCTGGTTTCCTCACTACTGTGAATTGTTCTTGCATTACTCTACACACAAGGTTTTTTTTTTCATTTGAAATTCACCACTTTATGCAGATTGTTGTGTGTCACCCCCCTCCCCCCTTACTTTCTGCATTGTTTTTCTCGCATACTGATCTCTCTCTCTCTCTCCTCTCTCTCCTCTCTCTCTCTCTCTCTCTCTCTCTCCTCTCTCTCTCTCTCTCTCTCTCTCTCCCTCGCGGGCGCGCGCGCACGCAAATACACATCTTTGTTTGCTTCCATGTATCATTGTCCGTATGGCTGTTTGCCTTTCTGTCTCGTATCTTAGTTTTGATAAATTATCTACGTACATGTTGTCATGAGCTGAAACGTATGGTGTTTCTGTCAATAACATTCAGCATCTTTCGTGGAGAGAGAGAGAGAGAGAGAGAGAGAGAGAGAGAGAGAGAGAGAGAGAGAGAGAGAGAGAGAGAGAGAAAGAGAGAAGAGAGAGAGAGAGAGAGAGAGAGAGAGAAGAGAGAGAGAGAGAGAGAGAGAGAGAGAGAGAGAGAGAGAGAGAGAGAGAGAGAGCGAAAGAACGAGAGAGCGAGGGAGCGCAATTATATTGATGTATGCTTCAGGCCAGGACCATTAGGGGAGCAACCATTGCTAATCACTCTTTTTCCCCCTCTGTAGTCTATTCCTGGATTCGTCCCTACTGTGATTTGTTCCTGGCTTTCCCAGCACGTGTTTGTTGTTGTGGTTTTTTTTTCCACTTGAAATTCACACAAAATTGTTGTGGGGCCACAAGCCCTTCCCCATTTTCCCTCATCAATGATTTGTCCCTGATTATTTTATTTTCTCCTAAAATTTTACCGAATTGTCTTTTTGTCTCGGGTTATTGAGGGGTGTTTTTTTTAACCACTGTGTGTTTTATCACTGACTTGTTCCTTGACTGTGTTCTGTCCTACGACTTTGTTCAATTTTGTTTTGTCTATGACTGTTTTCCCGTTGAAATAGGTCCCCTGCATTTCTATTTTTTCGCACACTGAGTTGTCGATGGATTCTTTTCCCATTGTCGTGTTGTGGTACCTGGACGTTTTGACATTGCATTTCGTCCCTGGATTCATTCGTTTCATCCCCCACTCTACCCCCAACCATCCCCGTTCCCAGCAACTATGTAGGAATGTTTTAAAAATGAGCAAGATAGAAGAGGGAGTGATGATGAATGGAGGAACACGCTGAACCGTCAACCTAGCGGAAATGAAGGGGGGAATGCTACGGCATCGAAAATTTACCATGAGCATAATTTCACGTTTTGCGCATAAAGACACCTAAAGCCACTCCGTTTTTTTTTTCTCCAAAAAGTTGTTTTGTCAACAAATGGACAAACAGAGTCATACAGGACTAAAAAAAAACATCCTGTTCCATGGCGCTTAACTAGCGCACAGTATAACACGTTAGGTACTTAAGCCTGATACGTTGTTTCCGATTTTTGTAGTTTGCGAACGCTTGTAGTCTGAGATTCGGTTTCCGTTTCATAAGTCAAGAGCTTTGCAAAGCATTGAAATTGTTCTAAGGACGTAATATGTCGTTCTCAAACTCGACCCCTGAAATGCAACATACTTTCTCAAAAAGAAAAAAGAAAAAAGAAAAAAAAAGAAAAGAAAGAAAGAAACAAAGAAAAAAAAAAAAAAAAAGAAAATTGATGCACAATCACACGAGTATGCGTTATTCAGCAAGCACCTGTGCCGAGTAAATGCAGTATATTCTTTACAACGTATCGTGCAGTCATTTACGGTCCACGGGTAAAAAAAAAGGAAACAATTTTCTTTTGAATTCTAGATTGTAAAACAAACCCGGTCTGGACCGGCGTATTTATGCACTCTGCAATTATAGCAACAATGATGAAAACAGCTGACCATCAAACAGGTCACCTTGTCACACTCAAGAGATTGACACCGGATCTGCATCTTGTTTCTGTGGATCTGACCATCAAACAGGTCACCTTGTCACACTCAAAAGATTGACACCGGGATCTGCATCTTGTTTCTGTGGATAATTCTGTTAGGTTGATTATCGCTAGGAATGCATGTCTGTTATTTCCAAATGACAGCAGGATCAAAGTGAAGATCAATCATCGCCTTCGATATAAAAAAAAAATAAAGGTATCATTTTTGAGTGTTGAGACTGTAACGGTTTTCAGGCGCAATGCCTCGATATTCAAAACGTTAGCTGTGGAATTGAGAACCACAAAAATCAGCACAAAACGAGGGTCAATGAGGGAAGGGGAAGGGTGCAAGCGAACGGGTTCCGATAATGCCTTTGATTCGATATCGGCAAACTGAGGGAATGGCCACTTCAAACTGCAAAATGGCGAATAATAAAATTAACCTCACTGCATTAGAGCATTTCGAACCCATTTCCTGTGATTGTCAGGCAGTAATGTCTTGAGCCAGCTCCAAAACTCATCACTTCGTTCTTAAGTCTTTTAATCTGATGTGGGAGTCGCCATGCCGGTGTAGCGTGTCGTAATCGCTCCACGCTCGAAATTATTCCCTGGCGGGTGACAATGTGCCTGCTCCCCCCCCCCCCCTCCCCATCCTCCTTCCTTCTCCCACCGCCGTCTCCTACCCCCTCACCATCTCAGTCCCACCCCAGCGAAGTATGTCCAGATCGAACTTCTCCTACGTTCCAAAATCATTCTGCTCTCCCCTCCCTTCGACATGATCAGTGTCCCCAAATCACAAAACATATCAACCACATTGCAGCTGAACTGGGGCTAGGGTGGTGGTGATCCTGTCTTGAGATAGAAACGCTTCCCATTTTGTTCCCCTCTCCTGTGAGGATTTCAGGCCATGGTCTAGAAACTAGAAACACTCATGGAGTCAAGAAAGGCACATGCCCAGAATCACTCGCACTGTACTGCAGTGAGGTACAAATAAGAACAGGTCTACATCCACTCCACTTGGTGTCTCTGGATCATTCTCCAGAATATTCACCTGGGAGTGGTTTTGGAACAGGATGTGTGGAAGTTCTGACACAGGTTCAGAATCCCCCCCCCCCCTCCCCTCCCACACCCCCCCTCTCCAATTCAGATGTGATATGGTTTATGTTTGTCTTTTTGGGAGACTGACAATTTGAATTGGGGGACCGGGGGCGGGGAGGAGGAGTGGAGCAAAGGGAAGGTCGGTCTGGATTTTAACCCCGGAGGCTGTGAGAAGGAGGAGTCCAGGGGAAGGAGGGGGGTGGGGTGGAGGAGGCATGTGTCCTTTCCTATGTCCTGGAAGATGATTTCGAGCGTGGTATGATTACAGCACGCACTTAGAATGGTCGGCACTCACACACTCACAAGGGTATGCGTTATTCAGGTCTGCAATTTGTAGTTATGTAGTAGGCTTATGTAATGACGAGATCCATACACAGTTTGGTTTATTTGCTTTTTTCAGTAATTTGTTGTGGGTTTTTTTTTTTCGTCGTTTTGTTTTTAAACATAATTTCCCTACACATATAAGGCCGCACACTCAAGTTAAATGTTGTTTTTTTTTGTTCTTAAATGTCAGACTCCCATTTCAAACACAATATCTTCAAATCAGCTGCGTTCACACGTTCTATCAAGTAAACTACGAGATAGAATACGGAACTTTTCTCAAATCAGTTCATACAAACACACCTTTAAACAAATCAAACAGATGTGTACCAGCACTTCAATGACCAGTCAAAATAGCAACATTTATTAAGAAAAAAAAAAAAGCAAAAAAAAAAAAAAAACGCATCGCTGCACTGTACTCATTTGAAATGACTGAAACAGGGGAGCAGGTTCCGTTGTATAGGACAGGGAAGGGGGTGGAAAGAGGGTGTCAAAAGGGTTCATGGGCGCGCCCCCAGTGGAGGTACGGTGAACAAGGTGTTTTAAACAGTGCCATTAAGCCTGCCAGAGGGGTGGGGTGAGGGGAAGGGGGGAAACCCCCGGACCCTCTCCTCCCTCAACCCCCCCCCCCCCCCCCCCCAGTCTCTCCTCCACCAGTGAGACATAAGTTACATCTGGAGACATCGGCCATGGTCCCACCATGAACACGCCAACGATAGATCTGTGTCAGCTGAAATTTACGGGCGCTGAATCCGAAATAATATGCGCTTTTTGTTTCAAATATACAGCTCGTTTGTTATCTTTTCTTTTTTCTTTTCTTTTTTTTTTTTCCTTTTTTTTTTGTACAAATAACACGCACATTTCTAGTCTACCAACAGAAGAAACAGATCAATCAAGAACTGCCTGCGGGTTATTTCCCCATCCTTGACAGTGGAATTTTTTGTTGTTGTTAAAAAACACTGTTGCTTGAGTAGTGTTTGAAATATTTTTTTCTTTTATTGAACCCAATGACACTCTTAAATGTGAAGTTTTCATGGCCACTATAAAGGACGTATTGGTAGAAAAGCAAGCTGATTGGAACAAAATTGGTAAGTATATAGCTATAGCAATACGGGCCAAGACATGGCCAGTGAGGTTTGCATGCTTCAGTTTCCATTACGAGTAAACATT
>CM031597.1:28833156-28835656 GCA_018398815.1 Conus ventricosus
CTGGGCCGTACGCATATACGCAATGTGACAAACATACGTCAATGCAACTAAAGATGCACATAGCAAGACCTAGAAAATGTCGAACCGAACCCGAAAACGATGTGTGCAAAGCAAACTGATCAGTTCACAACACCCACGCTCATTCGTATCGCGTACATTTGACATACGTGACATCTTTACTCCTCCCTTTTAAAGGCGCACACACTGACATTTGTCACGGTCGGTCTGAATATGTATATGTCTTGGTTCTAGCTTCTAGTTTCATGGAATCGTCGCCCTGAAAACCCATGGAACAAGCACATGGAATAATTTTTCTTATCTCTTGAGTTTGGCAGAGGCGGAACTAACAAATGCATACAGACAGCATGACGAATTCTAACGCACTCAGGGAATGAATTTGTCACTCAACTGAAAATAATTCAGTCCTGACCTATGCCTATATGTGTGGTTTTTCAAGTTCAAGACCGAGTGCCCATAGAGGATCTTGTAACACATAAGCAATCTCGAACATGTAAAGGAACAGGACATGTTTACCATTTGCCATACATGTGTGGTGTGTGTGTGTGTGTGTGTGTGTGTGTGTGTGTGTGTGTGTGTGTGTGTGTGTGTGTGTGTGTGTTACATAGCCTCTCTATCATGGAGAGAGAGAGAGAGAGAGAGAAGAGAGAGAGAGAGAGAGAGAGAGAGAGAGAGAGAGAGAGAGAGAGAGAGAGAGAGAGAGGAGAGAATAACTTCAGTAGAGTTTAAGACATTGATAAGTTCATTTTCAAAATGGAAACGTGTCAGTAAGATTAACATTTTGACACATAGATTTATCTTTGGGGTCGAGTCGTTCGAGGCTAGCAAAGCTTTACGTTTTTTCGAATGATTTTGTAGTTGGGTATTTTTTTTGTTTCGTTCGTTCGTCCGTTCGTTGGTTTGTTTGTTTGTTTGTTTGTTTGCTTATCTGTTTGCTGTTTGTTTGTCTGTTTGTTGTTTTTTTTAACCAAAGATCAAATATGATAACATCTGTACACTTAACGCCGTGGCGAAATGGGACAATGTTCCTTCCAGTCAATTGAACCTTTATTCAGCGAGATGTCGATTTGCTACATGTTGTGAACTATTCAGTCGTATCTGCAGATCAACGTTTTGCCTCAACTGTCTAAACGCTTAGACGAGGATCCCGACAGCAAGGGTCCTAGGACCCACCTAGGGCCCACCTAGGTTCTGGCTAGATCCAGCTTGTCTAAGCTGCAGCTAGCTAGAACCTAGGTGGACCCTAGTGCCCTTGCTGTATATGATCGAAGTACTTAACTGCTCAACGGTTTCAAGCGACGACAAATCCCAACATTGTCCATTGTTTTTTTGCTTTTGTTTTTAGTTAGTTAAATTGCTCACTAATCATTACGGCGTAGATACACAAATCGAGCATCATCTTCTGCAGTATTATAGAGATCGGCAGGTAGCTCCACTTTATGTGCGGGTCATTTAATGGCGTGCGTACACGTGCCTTTGAGTTCGTGTAGGTATGCGTGCAATGACTGCTGATTAGTTCCAGATATGGCTCTTAGTGCATCCATGCATAAATCCTGCTACTGCATATGTAAAGTGTATTATTGTTACAAGTTTTTAACGTGGATTGCCCAAAGAAGATGATTATTAACGGACAAAAAAAAACACTTTAAATTTCAAGGACAACAACGTATTCTTTTTGCCATCGTCGAAAGCCTGTTTTGGAAACAACAGCTAAAAAGTCACCATGTGATCAATAGGAACAAATAAGCAAACGAACTAACGAACGAACTAACGAACGAACGAACTAACTAACTAACTAACTAACTGACTAACTAACTACCCAACTAACCAGCTAACTACCTACCTACCTAGATACCCAACTAACTAACTAACTAACTAACTAACTAACTAACTAAACTAACTAAACTAACTAACTAACTAACTAACTAACTAACTAACTAACTAAACTAACTAACTAACTAACTAACTAACTAACTAACTAACTGACTAACTGACTAACCAGCTAACTACCTACCTACCTAGATACCCAACTAACTAACTTACTAACGAACATACTAACTAACTAACGAACTATTTAGCTCACTAACAAACGAACGAACGAACGAATTAAGGAACCAACTAAGTAACTAACTGATAAACCGACCAACCAACCGACAATTCAACCAATCAGCCAACCAACCATCAACCAACCACCCGAACAACTAGCTAACGAACTAACTAACGAATTAACTGACTGACTGACTGACTGACTGACTGACTGACTGACTGGCTGACTGACTGACTGACTGGCTGACTAACTAACTAGCTACGTAAGTAAGTAAATAAATAAGTAGGCAAGTCAGTAAGTAGGTCAGTCAGTCAGTCAATAAATAAGTAAGTACCTGAGTGACTATCTAACTAGCGAAATAGCTAGTAAGCTAGCAAGCAAGCCAGGCAACTAACTAGCTAGCTACCTAACTAGGTAACTATGTACTTAAGTAAC
>CM031597.1:28843156-28845656 GCA_018398815.1 Conus ventricosus
ATTCAGAGAGGATAAAGAATCTGCCCATGTCTTTAATGATGTATCTGATAATGACACAAGCGACATCAACGCCCAATTACATTACAAGAGCTGAAAGACGCCATAGATTCTCTACCAAATAAAAAAAACAGCTGTTGGGATTGACGCCATTTCTAATGAAATGATTAAACATTTTCCAGACAATGGATAAGCATTTTACTTAGTATATTTAAAAAATGCTGGAGTTCAGGTCTTTTGCCACAAATATGGAAAGAATCAGTAATAGTACCGATTCACAAGGAAGGTAAACTGAAAGAAAGAATAGATAGTTACAGACCTATTTCATTAACTTCTCATGTCTGTAAACTTTATGAAACAATTGTTTTGAATAGGCTAAACTACGTTTGTGAAAAGAACAGAGTTATCCCAACGAACCAAGCAGGTTTTCGAAAGGGAAGAAGTGCTATTGAACACTTGGTCAAACTTACTACTCAAATTAAACATCAGTTTTCCAGGAGAAAATGTTTACTGGCAACCTTTTTTGATATCACTAAAGCTTACGATCAAGTATGGCACTCTCGTTTGCTTTATAACTTAAAGAGATTGGATTATCAGGAAACATTTATGAGTTTCTTAAAGACTCTTAGAAAACAGATATATTAGAACGAAGGTAGGGAACTCCTATTCTACGAGAAGGAAATTACACATGGGCATTCCTCAGGGGTCTGTCATTGCCCCTTTACTTTTTTAGTATTCTTATGTACGATTTACCCACAAAAATTACTAAAAATATAGAACTACCCAATATGCAGATGACATAGCATATGGATGAAAGTGACATTAAAAAAATGTACATCTGTCAGATCACAAAACTATATTAAAAAGTTATATCAAAAAGAATTAAACACCTTTTCTGCTTACATGACTGAAAATGGTTTGCAAATATCAACTGAAAAAACACACATGATGTTATTTAATACTGGATCTGATCCAGTTAATATGCCTTCATTTCACGTCAACGGCATACCCATCAAATATACCAAAATAGTGAAATTCCTTGGAGTAAATTAACATCAAAGTTGTCATGGAATTTCATATAGAGCATATTCTAACAAAAGCTCGAAAAAGTTTAAATCTATTAAAGATTATTAGCAAGCATGCTTGGCTCAGAACACAGTTGCTCTTTTGCACCTTTCTACTGCACTGGTTAGATCAAAATTAACGTATGCACAAGAGGTGTTCTTCAGTGCACCCAAATACTTACTGAAAAAACTTCAAAGTATTGATTCCAAAGCATAAAGATAGCCATGGGACTACCAGTCCATGCCTCTTGTACAAAAGCATACAGTGCTGCTGGGAGATTACCACTGGAAGAATATAGGAATCTTGCATGCACCAAATTGTTATAAGAAGTTCTACTATAGATAACAATATAGGCCCTGAAATAAATAATTAAATCGACATTGATTTTCCCAAAAGGGCTAAAATATATCATCTCAAACGACTCTAAGAACATATACTTCCTCGATTTTAAAATCCTCAGATATTAAACTAACATCTATTGCAAAAAGATCTATTGTGTCTCCTATCCCCCATGGAAAACTAATACGAGCACGTTTTGATATTGACCATACAGATTTAACAAAGGCTGAAAATACTAATTTGTTATTATCCAATATAAAATGCATTTGCATGATCACTATTCCAACCATTTTAAGATATACACTGATGGGTCATTAATCAATGAACATGCAGGTGCAGCATACATTATCCCAGGTCTTAAACGAAGAAAAGTCCTATTATCTTGGAAAAAACAAATCTATATTCACTGCTGAGTTAACTGCTATAATTATGGCTTTAAATGTGGTTATTGATTACCCTCAAAATTTATTTAAAGTTGTTTTATGCGTAGATTCCAAGTCAGTTCTTACTGCAATGAAGAATTTTAGATTAAAAGTTCGACCTGGGATGATCACTGAAATAAATAATTAGTACACTTCCTCTCAGCCAGAGACACTGAAATAACATTCTTTGGGTGCCCTCCCACTGTGGGTTATACTATAATGAAAAGGTTGATTTTCTGGCAAAGAGAGGAGCAAAAACGATCATCAGATTCGCATTTTTTAACTTCTCTATGTCATGCAAGAGTGCTATACTTTGGCAGAGAAAGTACAATTTTCTAATTTTCATTTTGATAGAAAGAGAAACTGGTGTGTTTGGTTTACACGATGAAATGAGAAGTATTCATGAAATGTTAAGTAAGTATGATCAAACATTTATCGTAGACGACAGATAAGTTCCTTGATCTGTAGATGGAAATTGGATTGTTTTAAAACAAAGTATGTCAAAAATATACATTGTATATGTGGTCATAGCATATCAACTGATCACATTCTTTTGTGTAACTTAATGAAAAAATTCATTCCAAATACGTCTGTACAGCCTAGTCAAAATGTTTTCCGGTCACTGTCAGCAAGTGAAACGTATCTTTTCTTTTGCACTTAGCTAAAAGTCCAATTGG
>CM031597.1:28864755-28877255 GCA_018398815.1 Conus ventricosus
GGCCAGTCCGCCGGAGGAGACACTGCATTGCTGCCAGAACATCTCGGTAGTGTTCAGCTGTGGCTTTTCTGATCCAACACACGCAGGACACCACCTGCTACGACCCTTTGGCGACAGTATGTTGCTTAGTTGCAGAGCCAGTATGAGTGGGCTTCCCCCTTTCGGAGGGCACCATCACGTGCGTCTGAAAACAACCCCATGAACTTGCCCGTACGGCAACTTCCACCTCTCCAGAGCAGAAACAGGGTCAGAGTCGATCAGAAAATCTTTATGTCCAAGCTGATAGTCATTGTCAGGACAGGTTGTGCATTCAGGCAGTGTACCTGGTAATTTCAGCAGAAATGTGTTTTAATGATATCTGTGTATGCCTTTATATGTACATATACACGCCTCCTCAAACATGAAGAAACTACCAACTATTTTCTGTTTTTTTCCTTTCTTCACAGACAGAAAAACCCTCTACGAGAGGATATAGTCCTAAAAAAGCTGTCAAACATGTCCTTCAAATACTGTGTTTCTTCTTAAGACAATGTTTATCACCAAAAATCAGGTACGGTCTTGGCACAACTATGGCCCCAAATATGGCCATTTTCGTTGTGTGCTTACTAGAAAAGATCTCAGTGGTGCACAATCACGTCAAAATAGAGCTAAATTGTTAGATAAGATTCGTTGAGAATATCCTGTCTTTCGGATATGCCCACAGTCAGACCTTGATTCCTTCACTAGCTTTATCAATGTACTCCATCCCTCGGTCAAATTCACTGTGAGTGGCTTGTCTTAGCATATTTATTTCGTGGGCATTCTTCTTTTTTCTGAAAATGACAATTACAGTAGTCAGCGCTGTTCTGGTCAACAAAGAAACGGATATAAACGCGCATCTGCATTTTAGATCATGTCAATCCTGTAACTGTGTAAAAAAGTGACTTTTACAGATAATTCGAATTCATTTTTACCACAAAGGTTCTATCATCAACTATGAACGCATGTTTTAACGGTGCCTAAATCATGATTACCCCCTTCTTCTTGTTTCATCGGCTAAATTCATAGCTGAAAAGATCCCAAGACATCGGAAGTTTGAACTGTGAATCCAAACAGTACACGTAGAGCGCCAGTGGTAATAACAGGCAGTCCTCACAACCCTGCTCTCAGAACATGGCTTAAGAAACAACCACCAGCGCTGCACAACAGTGAGAAAAGCTGCAAGCGTTTGAAGACATTGCAATGCCTTCTGCCCACGCCTATGTCCTCCTCACCCAGTCTGATATGGCCCTTTGCGGTCGGCTGGGCTATGAGCAACCTTACCTTACCTTACCTTACTTACCTTACCTTACCTTACCTTACCTTGCCTTACCTTACCTTACTACCTTACTTACCTTACCTTGACATGGAACATCAAAACTGCAGGCTGTTAAACAAAAAACTCAGTGATGTGTGGTTTGCTCAGACCATTTCTTAGAAAATCACCACTTTTCCAGATCTGGAGCGAATGAAACTTCAGCCATCACAGAAAGATTTCAATGTGAAAGTAAAAATGTTTTCCATCTTTTATCATGATTCTAGATGACTAGTTCCACGTTACAGCGCCGATATGTCATGTCACGCCCCGCTCCCGATCCAGTGTGCATGCTTATGTAGATTAGACTGGACATGCATGACCATGCGTTCAGCTTCCACACGCTGTATAATAAGCCCGTGCTTGAGAGTAATCAATCACAGAGCAGGGAAAGAAGAGGGAAACGCTAAATCCAGGGGGTAGAAAACTAGGAATGTGGAAGAAATGTGGAGACGAACCGGTGGGGAGTAAAGGGAGACGTTGCAGGAGAGAGAGAGAGAGAGAGGGGAGAGAGAGAGAGAGAGAGAGAGAGAGAGAGAGAAGAGAGAGAGAGAGAGAGAGGAGAGAGATAGGGGAGAGGAAAAAGAGGAGACGAGGTAAGTGGAGTGTTGTGAGGGCGTGCCAATTAAGGGGGGGGGGGTGATGAAGGGGGCGGGGGAGAGGTATGGGAATGAGGGGCGGGGCGCGGGGGGGGGGGGGAGCTGCTGTGCGAGCGAGTTAGTAGGGTTTTTTAATGACATTTTTCAAGAGTTGATGATTTGGTTCCTCCATTCAATTTCGTCGTGGAGGTCCCTCGAAGAACACCACAAACTGATCAAAGTCTTGCAGCAGCTAAACAGACGAGTTTGTCGTGTTTTTCTCTATCTTCATGCGGGTTATGTAGAGCACCACTTCAAGCAGCCCTTTCTCTCTTCCTGCGCTGGAAATCGATTATGGCTGGACAGTGAGAAATGTACGTGTTTCAATGACGAAAGAATCAGTGTGCGTGCGCGTGTGGCGTAGGCGCACGGGGAGAGGGGAGGAGACATTAGGAATCAAGGGACTCAGGGGGAAATATTTCATGCCGTCTCTCGCCACGTCTTACTGGTAAGTCAAAGGAATTAACGCTGCCAGAGAGCAGCGCTACTTGCGCGTGCTTCATGGGGAACGTGGCTAGGAAATTGGTTTGTTTTAGAAAGCGAATATATGTGGATGCTTGGGCGAGTAAGAGCGCGCGCGCGCGTGGAGGAGAGGAGAGAGAGAGAGAGAGGGAGAGAGAGAGAGAGAGGGGAGGGATGAGAGAGAGAGAGATGAGAGAGAGAGAGAGAGAGAGAGAGAGAGAGATAGTGGTGTGCGTGTGCGTGTGTGTTGTTGTTGTTGTCTTCAATTTAACGTCTTTCCACATTAAGTGATATTAGACGAAGGGAAAGGATTTGGAGAGGGGAGCATGATGAGGAGGTGGGGGGGTCATCTTGCAATCATATACAAAAAACAAAAACAAAAGCATCTTTACAATCTTTGCAATAAAAAAAAGGTTGGGAAAGCCAACTTTAAATAACTATTTGAATCTTACACAAACAAAACCAAATGTCCCATAGGATGCGTAGTAAACACTTCGCAAAATAAACAACAAACTAAAATTCTCAAGAATACTGTCAAGAGAACTTTCAGAAATAGCCGGTAAAAAGGTCTCAATCTCTGGCATTCCAGAAGAATGTGTTGGTTTAAAATGTGTTCACCGCACAGACTTTTAAAACTTCTTGGTGAATTTTGTTTTGAAGGCATTAAGCTTTTTCCTTAAGAGAGCGAAGTAATGTGTCTAAATTTGAAATGTTGCAAAATTCACAGCTATTTTGTTTTTTTAAACTAACCGAATTCAGTAAGAGACCGAGAATTTCTCCTTCCTATGGAGAGTTTTTGTAACTTTGTTCCACGATGCTTGCTCAAAGTAAATGATACCCTTCTGTAACGGATAATGGGATGTTTATTTCTATTGATTCCCTGTCTTGCCTTGCACCTTTTTTTGCGGCTCTATCAGCACAATCGTTTGAATAATACCCAAACCCGGTGAAGGAACCCAGCAAAAGGTGTTTTTTTGGGTTCCCCTTTTAAAACTTAAACTGTTAATCATTTGTTGATTCTTTGATAATTTTGGATTTTTTCTTGTAATCAAATGAACGTAAAGCATACAGTACGGACTGAGAATCGACGCAAAATAAAATTTGAAAAATGTCCAACGGAAGATCAACATGTAATTAAGAGCCATAAGTATAGCAACGAGTTCGGCGGTAAATAATTGATAGATTTTTTACCAATGAAGATGACTTTTTTTTTTTAAGCTGGTATAACAAAACCTGAACCAGCACGATGATCACTAAGAGTGAGCCACTGTGTATACCTTTAAATGATTTGGGTATTTATTCTTAGGTAAAATCGGACTTCACTTTGCATAATATTTGGATTCTCATTTCTTCACATCAGTGTAATTGAATCCAAAAAATGGTTTATTCATCCCCATTTTGGGTAAGGAGAAAATACTTGCTGTGCATCAATACACTGTGGATTTATTTCCGACTCTTTAAGTAAGTCAGATGCATAGACCATTGGCTTTTAATGAAGATATCTGTCTGGCCGTTTAGGATAATTTATTTCTGATTTTATTTTACTTCTTCCGAGACAAAGTTGTCAGGTGTTGAGGTCCTAAGAACGTACTTTGCACATGCAAGATTTCGATATTCATCCAAAGGCAAATTCTCCAATTTTTTAATAAGTTCCGGAGGTTGATGCGTGAAAGGGTACACCAAGGCAGCCCGTATCCTTTTCAGTCGATACTTTGAAGTTTCTTTAGTAAATAATTTGGAGAACTAAAAAAAATTTCTTGTCCAAGGATAATTTTGATCGAAAATTTAAAGTTGTGCTAAGATGTTTCAAAATTTTGCTGTCTTGTCCCCAGTAATTTTTTACTTATTAAATTTTAAAAAATTTAAGCATTTTCTTGCTTTAGTCACAATATGGTTGATAAAGAGCTTTAGTCACAATAAGGTTGTCTTGCTTTAGTCACAATATGGTTGATATGATATGTTTTCAGACTCTAGCGTTAGAAGGTCTGGCCATAAAAATAAAACATATAGAACTGAAGAAGAACGAAAACATGAATACAAAGATCCCGTTTGTGACAACAGTCACTTCATCAATGCTCCAATTACTTTTTATGAAGTCAAAGATGCACTTATATCTCTTCCCAATAAGAATCAATCTGTAGGATTAGTATAGTTTCTAATGATATGCTTTAAACCCCTTGCCAGATAACTTTGTTTTATTGTTGCATAAATTGTTTCAGAAAATGTTGGGTTGAGGGTGTTTGCCCGAACACTGGAAAACAGTCTGTCAAACGTTCCTATTCTAAAGCATGGTAAAACTCCAGTGGACAAACATAGTTACAGGCCAATTGCTCTAATCTACATACATGTAAACTTTGGAGAGGATTATTTAAGAAGATTGGTTCATTATTGTGAAGTAAATAAAATCATTCCCATTAACCAGCGGTTTCCGGAAAGGCAGGTCTGCAATGATAATTTGGTGAAACTTGCAACAACATAAAACAACAGTTTTGCGAGAAAGAAAAAACGTTATTGCAACTTTCTTTGATATCAAGAAAGGGCCCATGACCAAGTCTGGCATGCCAAGCTTCTTTATAAACTTAAACAGACTGGTTTATCGGGTCATCTATACCATTTCATTAAATCTTTTTGAGTAAAAGAAGTAACAAGTTAGAGTAGGGAATTCATATTCAAATTTTAGATCTCTTCACATGGGCTTGCCACAAGGTTCCGTAATTGCACCTCTGTCATTTAATATCTTGATGAACGATTTGCCATCACATTTGTCAAAACATGTAGTATTAGTACAATATGCAGATGATATCTGTATATGGATGAATGTTATTATGAAAAGAAATACATCTAAAAGGGCATTAAACTATATCAAGAAGCTATATCAAGGGAACTTGATAAAATAAACATATTATATGGTCACAAATGGTCTTGCATTATCTTCAGAAAAGACTCATATGATGCTTTTCAATAATGGTAGTAATCCTGCTGAGCTACCTATGTTTAAAATTGAAAACGAAACAATTCAGTACAAGGATTCGGTAAAATTTTTGGGTTTGTTTCTTACAACAAAGCTAACGTGCGTGTGTGTATGTGTGTGTTGTGTGTGTGTGTGGTGTGTGTGTGTGTGTGTGTGTGTGTGTGTGTGTGTGTGTGTGTGTGTGTGTGTGTGTGTGCGTGCGTGCGTGCCTGTGTGTGTGGTGTGTGTGTGTGTGTGTGTGTGTGTGTGTTTGTGTGTGTGTGTGTGTGTGTGGCGTGTGCGTGCATGCATGCTAGCGCATGCGCGCGTGCGTGCATGCGTGCGTGCATGCGTGCGTGCATGCGTGCATGCATGCGTGCGTGTATGAGAGAGACAGAGAGAGAGAGAGAGAGAGAGAGAGAGGACAGAGAGAGAGAGAGGAGAGAGACAGAGACAGAGACAGAGAGAGAGAGAGAGACAAAAGACTACGAATGGGATATAAAACTACGAATGGGATATAACACAACGTATGGGATATAAAACTACGAATGGGATATAAAACTACGAATGGGATATAAAACTACGAATGGGATATAAAACAACGAATGGGATATAAACCTACGAACGTGAGCGAAATGCGGGAAGGTAGGGGTGACGTTGAGGGATCACGAGGAGGAAGGACGGCAGGAGAGAGGAAAGAAGCGATGTCAGATAATGAGAATGTTATGAGGACGTGGCGTCTAGGGTTAGGACGGGCATGGGGCTAGGGGGCTGTAGGTAGGAGTACGAAAGTTGGATTTGTTATGACATTTTTCACGAGTTGACGACTAGAGATGTGGCTCCAGTTTCATCTCAGAAACCCCTTTTAGGACAACCAGAAACTGGTCGAAATATTGGGAGTAGTAGATGTGTGTGCTATTTTCTTTTTTTCTCTATTTTCATGCAAATATATATAGAGCTACGCCCCAGGCTTTTTTTCTCTTCCATCTTGCACAGCACTTACTTTATTGGGTGAAATCGATTACGACTGGCAGTTAGGAATGTTACGTCCTTCAATGCTCGCGTGCGCGCGCGCGCGCGTACACACACACACACACACCACACACACACCCACACACACACACACAGCAGGACCACACCAATCACACACACCACACACACACACACCACACACACACACACCCCCACCACACACACAACACCAACACGAGCGCACGCACGCACACCACGCACACACACACACACACACACACACACACACACACACACACACACACCCGAGCCCACGCATGCACACACACCCACACACACACACACACACACACACACAAAACCACCCCACACACCACACACCACACACAACACAACATAGACACACAGTCATTTTGAATTCTGTTTCGTCTGCCTCGGTTGCTTTTTTTCCTAGAACAGTTTTAACAAAAGTGTTACCCTTAAAAAAGATTTCTTTTCTTATTTTTGTCGCTTCCAAGTCTCATCTTCGTTTCTTATGAATTAAAAAGTGATATTATTTTTTCTTCTTTTTTATGAATTTTTCTGTTATTTGTTGTTGTTAAATTGTTTTTCTCGCTGATTACTCCTCATTTTCTCAGTATTGTCGTTACTCCTCATTTTCTCAGTATTGTCGTACTCCTCATTTTCTCAGTATTGTCGTTACTCCCCATTTTCTAGTATTGTCGTTACTCCTCATTTTTTTCAGTATTGTCGTTACTCTCATTTTCTCAGTATTGTCATTACTCCTCATTTTCTCAGTATTGTCGTTACTCCTCTTTCTCAGTATTGTCGTTTCCTAATTTAGCCTAGAATCACTTTATGTGGAGAGGGCATTGAAGTGAAGAACAAGAGTAAATAAGAAGAGGTAACCATTGCTTCTTGATGAAGCAGTAACATGCTCGTAACTGTAATGCAGCTTGTCGTTTCTCATTTCCCCAGTACTCATGCAGGCGCTAGGCAAGAGGCACACAAACTGGAGAAGGAACATTCTTTGGTACTTGCCATCGTTTTCATGTTGAACCTACAGTCATTTTGTGCAGTTTTTAAAAAAGATTCATTCAGGTTGTTCGCTTATATTTTGGCAAACAGACATACGACAGGGCAAACATGCTGAAAAACATTCTCATGCCTCGGCTACAGGGTGATATCAAGAATGATCAGAGCCACCCCAGTCAAAGACAAACCCCTTCAGGTAACCCCGTCTTTCTGGATTGGAAACGCGTATCTGTTCCCTTGATTCACTTGATAGGTTACAAGAGACCAACCCATGGGATGGCCCTGGGTGGGGGGGGGGGGGGATGACCAATGTTCTTGGGCAGGGTGGCAGGGGAGGGGAGTGGGAGTGGGGAAAGGAGAGAGGAAAAGACCCTGGGGAATATAAGTTTCTGGACAGGAGTGTGACACACAGTGCCGACACAGAGAAGGAAAATATGCTTATGTTGATTTCCGGCCAGACAGCAGATAATGTCTGGAAATTTCCAGTATTCTGCTTTTTATCAGAACAGTCACAGGGAAAAACTGGCCACTAAAAATAGTGAAACGTAAAGGTCTTTGACACAAACATTTAACTGCATTTAGGGCAGGGGCGAAGGAGTACAAAAGCATAATCATCTTAGGTTTTACAAACTCTTTTTAAATCAAAAACAAGATTTGAGAGCCAAAAACAATATAAAAAACTATTTTCGTCGTTAACTTTTTACAGAGCCAAAAAAGGCAGAGAAGACTTGATTCAAGCCTAACATAGAAAGATATTAGTATTTCTGTTGCAGAATTGTATACCACTTAAACTTTCTTTCGTTTGGCAAAAGACATCATGGAAACAAAATAAATGCACCCATCGTTGCAGAGATTAGTAAAGAGTGATTGACATTGAACCCAAATGCCTCGGACACCAAAAGTAACAGAGATGGGGAAAACTCGAAAAGTAGAGTAAGAGAGAGAGGACGGGAGGAGAAAGACAGCCAGACAGACAGACAGATGTAGGCTTACATTATCTTTAAAAAAAAAAAGTTTGAAATGTGAAGTGCAATACATATTCCTGTACTTAAACTTTAAATGCAACTTTAGTCCGACTCAACTTTGGGAGACGAAGTAAATAATCCATTGTTGTAGACAAAAATATGTTTAATAACCATTATCGTGTAGTTTCACTTTGCTTCCGTACCATTCCAAGTCACAATACAAAATGAAAACTGTAGCTTCATAGGTTACAAAATCATTAAATTTACACTGTTTGACTAATGAAAATGTGTTTTACAAGACACTGTGCAAAGAACCCAAAAGAGAGCTGCGTACCAATCACTGAGGTTCAAAAGCTATATTGATAACAAAAACATAGAAACTAAGTCATATACTACAGCTGTGATGAGCAGTTGATAATACTGTTGTTACCAGCTTGCCGCGGCACACTGATTAGCGTCCAGGACCTCTGGCTGGGAGTTTGTGGTTGTAACTCCCATCAGAAAAAAAATTGTGGATATTTTTTTCTGCTCCGACCGTTTCCTCCTAAGCGCTGAGCTTATCACAGGCTTATTTTGGAAGACTGGAACCGCACAGTCCAGTTTCATCCACTCACTAGATGCGTCTCTGAGAGTCTTGCTCACATTTCGTGACCAACACTGCAGGTGTCTGTATCTCTTGGGCCTGGTTGACGAAAGGATATGTCACGAAAGCAACCATTGAGAGAAGTCCTGGCGTGCATTCACAGATCTAATTCCACCCCAGAGCATCATTTTCATCATCTTAATATTATCGATCAGCTTTAAAAAAATCTGAAAATTTGTGGCCGTTCACCCCCTGCTGCCCTAGTGACCTCAGTATTGATGTCCTCCCCAAAGCTTTGCCCTTGGTGTATCGGGGGTCGAGATGGACAGTATCGGCAAGACCGTGGGGACTGTAGTTGGACGGACGTAGTGTCGCCCTGCGGAGGAGGACTCTCATTCATGGTGGCTCCTCCACTGAAGCAACGATTGTCAGGGGAAGGGGGGGGGGGGGGGGGGGCTGGTACATGCCTGCGTATGTTGGGGGGCAGAGAGGGCACCACTGAATGCCACCGAAGTAACTCAGCTCCAGTGCAGTGTCTCCTCTGGCTGGCGAAAACAAGGCAGGCTGTCGCTTTGGACAAGAACAAGAAGTACATACACAACACACACACGCACGCGCACGCGCACACACACGCACGCGCACGCGCCCCACACACACAACACACCACACACACACACAACACACACACACACACACCACACACACACGCACACACAAACACACAAAAACACACACACACACCACACACACACACACACACACAATTTTATATATATATTTATATATATTATATATAAAATTTTATATATATAATATATATATATATATAATATATATATATATATTTTATATATGTCAATGATGTTAAAAAGGAAGGTTTAAAAATCAAGGTTAAAACTCGACAAAATTTGTTTCTAGCGGCGTTGCGCTGTCATCAGGATCCTGATGACAGCGCAACGCCGCTAGAAACAAATTTGTCGAGTTTTAACCTTGAGTTTTAACCTTCCTTTTTAACATCATTGACAAATGTTGCTCCCCAAGGGGTCGAGCACTTTTAAAATCATTTTAGGTTTCTTTGGTTATATTCATATATATATATATATAATATTATATTTTTATAATTATATATTATATATATATATTATATATTTATATTTATATATATGTATGTATGTATTACCCATGTTTTAATGTACGTATGTTAGTATGTATGCACATAAAGCAGGCAGAAGTCAAATACAAACCGGAAATGAATGTCTTACTGTCTTAATGGCTTACAGACTTCAGAAAACGCCATGATTGTGAAACAACCATCTCTAGAATCAGAACTGCTATCTGCAACCCAACAGGGGAAACAGAACTAAGGTAGTCATAGACAAGAATAGTTGCGTGTGTGTGTGTGTGTGTGTGTGTGTGTGTGTTGTGTGTGTGTTGGGTGTGTGTGTTTTGTTGTGTGTGTTGGTGGTGTGTGGTTTTGTGGTGTGTGGTGTGTGTGTGTGTGTGTGTTGTGGGGTGTGTGTGTGTGTGTGTGTGTGTGTGTGTGTGTGTGGTAAGTATAAGGGGAGAGAGAGGGAAAAAAAAACTAGACCAGAGTTAGGGGTTGTGGATGTAGAATACCGGGAGAAAAGTACCCAAGAGAGAGAACCAAGAAGATGAAAACCCTCAACACGTTATTTGCCAAACCTGAGAGTTTTTTCCCCTTTTACTGTGGTCTCCGTTGAGTTAAACGGTGGTGGAATGCACAGAGAAGCTTACCAACTCACGAAGGAATACTTTCTTATTTTTGACAGTTATCTGAAGCATGGTTTTCTGCCGTGAAAGGAGCCAGACATTTCTGTCAAACCACAAAGAGGCACGCACTGTCAGCCGTAGAATATAGAATCTTCCCGAAATCATGGATTGAGAGAGAGAGAGAGAGAGAGAGAGAGAGAGAGAGAGAGAGAGAGAGGATGAAGAGAGAGAGAGAGAGAGATCTGATTACGTGACTTGAAATGGAGGAGGCTAGATGTGAAGTCTTCAACAGGTTTTTGACCTTTTATATTTGCACGTCCGTCAATTCCCCATCCAACCCCACCCCTTTCCCCCCTCCCCCTCTTCTCACTTCCTCTACCTCATCCCCCTCCTTCCAGCACCCGCTCGAGGTTTGAAAACTGCCTGTTCACACACACACACACACACACACACACACACCACACACACACACACACACACACACACACACACACACACGCACGCATGCACGCACACACACACACACACACACACACACACACACACACACACACACACACACACACCACGCACAGCACGCACACACGCCGCACGCACGCACGACCACACACACACACACACACACACACACACACACACACACACACACACACACACGTACACATCTATTGTTTGTCTGTGACAACCTTAGAAATCAGTTGAGTGACCTTCACTAATCCATAAAGATTGGCTGGGAAAGAAATTGTCTGAAGACTACAATTCCTTGATTTGGTTTGCCCGAGAGTCGTTTTTAATTCAGTGGTCAATGTTATCACCATTCCAGTGTATTGCTTCTTTGGTCCTCCTACAGCCATCCGCAGGTCTAATGGTTCTGTAGAGAAGTGGCCCAGCCTCACCAACACCCACCTCTCTCTCTGTCTTGGACTGCTTGCTTGTCTTCTATCTATTCGTGTGTGTGTGTGTGTGTGTGTGTGTGTGTGTGTGTGTGTGTGTGTGCGTGCGTGCGTGCGTGCGTGCGTGCGTGCGTGCGTGCGTGCGTGCGTGCATGCGTGCGCGCGTGTGTGTGTGCGCGCGTGTTTGCGTGCGTGCGTGCGTGCATCCATGTGTGTTGTGTGTGTGTGTGTTGTGTGTGTGTGTGTGTGTGTGTGTGTGTGTGTGTGTGTGTGTGTGGTGTGTGTGTGTGTGTGTGTGTGTGTGTGTGTGTGTGTGTGTGTACGAATGAAGAGTTTACCTGACTTGTAAAATTTTTGATGTTGTAGAATAAGGCAGACAAATTGTTGTCGACTGTCTAGGAATGATGAAATCAGTTAGACTGTATTTCCTGTTACACCATACAATTATAATTGTTTTGCATGATATCGTGTGGTCCATGACATTAAAGGTCTTCACAGATTTTATTTAATTAATCTTCATATGAAAGTGGTCCACCAGCTTTGTTAGAGCATATGACAAGAATCTCTTTCCTAAATCCAGAGAGAGAGAGAGGAGAGAGAGAGAGAGAGAGAGAGAGAGAGAGAGAGAGAGGAGAGAGAAGAGAGAGAGAGAGAGGAGAGAGAGAGAGAGAGAGAGAGAGAGGCAGACTAACAGACAGACAGATAGACACAAAAGTGTTTTATTAAATAAATGTAGTAGCCACTTACGAAGGTGTGGTGTAAATGTGCATTAAAAATGAAATGATAAGTACATGAATAAAACAATAACTTTCCTCAACATAACAGTCAGTTAACAACACATTGAAATCCTAATCTTGAAAGCGACGAGTAAATCGTAAACTGCAAGTTAATATCATCCTCAGAAGAAGGCATGAACCGAATCGGTCAAAATAAGGAAG
>CM031597.1:28889755-28922255 GCA_018398815.1 Conus ventricosus
TTACCTGGGCCTGAATCTGGCCATTGCTTTTAACTTTTTGAATATCGTGTGCGGCCCCTTGTTGCCAAATTTTGCTCCTGGGGCCATCAGACTGAGTCGCACTTCATTTTATGTTATTTTATTTTACTTTTTAACATGCGCGCTGGTGACCTACTCGTTTTTGAGTGAACCTGTATTTTAGGAAGAAGAAGAAGAAAAACAAACAAACAGTGTGTGTGTGTGTGTGTGTGTGTGTGTGTGCGTGCGTGCGTGCGTGCGTGCGTGCGTGCGTGCGTGCGTGCGCGCGCGCGCGCGCGTGTGTGTGTGTGTGTGTGTGTGTGTGTGTGTGTGTGTGTGTGTGTGTGTGTGTGTGTGTGTGTGTTCTGTCTATAGGTGTCTCGAGTTCTTCGTTATCTTCTCCCTTCCAATCCCGTTTACTTCTTCCCCTTCCCTTCATTTCTTCTACGCGCCCCACTTCCATCCTTTTTAACCCCCTTTCCTGCAGCCTTCACATACCTCACTCCTGCTCCCCTAACCGCCCATTCCCAGCCTCCACCCCCTCTCCTCCCTCTAACAGCAGAGAACCTCTCAAGCCAATGAGGGATTGGTAGAGGAATGGGGTGTTCGCTATTTATCGGTCGTAGAAAGAGGAAAAATGGAAGACAGAGCTTCAGGGTAATACACACGTGTGTGTGTGTGTGTGTGTGTGTGTGTGTGTGTGTGTGTGTGCGTGGTGCGTGCGTGGTGCGTGCGTGCGTGCGTGCGTGCGTGCGTGTGGTGTGTGTGTGTGTGTGTGTGTGTGTGTGTGTGTGTGTGTGTTGTGTGTGGTGGAGAGAGAGAGAGAGAGAAAGAATGTGTGTGTGGTGTGGTGTGTGTGTGTGTGTGTGTGTGTGTGTGTGTGTGTGTGTGTGTGTGTGTGTGTGGAAGAGAGAGAGAGGAGAGAGAATGTGTGGTGTGTGTGTGTGTGTGTGTGTGTGTGTGTGTGTGTGTGTGGTGTGTGTGTGTGTGTGGAGCTGTGTGTGGGGAGATGAAGAGAGAGAGATGAGAATGAGAGAGAGAGAGAGGATGTGGTGTGTGTGTTGTTGTGTGTGGTGTGTGTGTGTGGTGTGTGTTGATGTGTTGATGTGCGTGTGGTGCGCGCGCGCGAGCGTGCGAGCGCGCGTGCATGATTGTGTGTGTGTGTGTGTGTGTGTGTGTGTAACGCAGAGCTCTTATGCAGCCATTTGTAGTGGACGTCATGCATGAAGTTCAGGTCAGGTCTTGACAATGACTGATTATTGTATACATCATTTTATTGCATTGCAGTTTATCACTCAAACGTCACACCCAGAAGACAACTTTCGGAAATCTGCAAGGGAGGGTAAAATGTGTTAGAACTCGCGTTTAGCGAAGTGACTCGGCCGTTTTCATGGGACAGATGTCTCTGGCGGGCACGCCCAAAGCAATGTTATACCATTAGTCAGCTGAACAGTTCCATCATCTGAGAAAATGCCAAACCACGAGCAGGAAATGGAGCGTCTGTAATGCAGACAGTCGATTTGTTGAATGCGATCCTGGCGTGCGCTTCAAATCAAATATTTGACCTTCCACATTCAGTTGTTCGACCCATAAATTGAGAAATGATAACACTGTTTGTAATGACATAGATGAGTTATCTTCCCCTATTTCTTTTTTTTTTTTTTTTTTGGAAACAGGTCTATTTTGCCTCATCAGTGGAGTTAACGATTCAATCAAAGAGAGAAAATCCCAAAACATTGGTGTGAGACAGTGTGTCTTCAATGCAGAGACTTTGTTGCAAACAGTCAACTTCACTTATCATTATCATCATCGGTCCACCCAGATCTGCTTTTCGTGAGTTTAATGTGATGAGTATTTTATACCGAATGAGGCGCGCGCGATATCTTGAATGACCTTGACCCACATAAACTGAGAAAAAGGTAACTCTGTTTGTCATGCAAATCAGGGATTATCTTCCCCAGATTTCTTCTCTTTTTTCAGAACAGGTTTATTTCTCTGTGTCGAATCCGGGCTGCTCTCCTCAGGGAAAGTTCTACAGTACAGGACACCATATACATTTTGTTCACTCTGCGTGCATGCTTTTGTTTTACTTACATAGACAGATGTCCGTACAGAATGCTGCAAGATTCATTTTCCTTGTTGCCATGAGATCCTTTACGTTCGCCTTGGGCATGCTGCAGACAGGAGCTCGGTACGCTTATTTCATCTGAAAGACTAGCGTACACACAGCTGGAAAGGAGGAGAAAAATGCTAAAAAAGAAAAAAAAAGCCTAGTGTTGAATCTACGACATTCCTGTGTTTTGTTGTTGTTGTTTATGAGGAGGAGGAGGAGGAGGAGGAGGAGGAGGACGACGTCGACGACGACGACGACGACGATGATGATGATGATGATGATGATGATGATGATGAATTTTAATGTTGTTCAGTTGTCATTGGTGTCGTTGATGTTGTTGTTGTTTTGTTGTGTTTTGTTTGATGTTGTTTTCATGGTTGTTAATGTCGTTGTCCTATTCACTAATAATGTTGTTTTTGTTATTGATAGGGTTGTTTGTTGTTTGTTCATGTTGACGCTGTTGTTGTTCTGCAGAGAATGTTATGCTTTCGTCTTTGCCCGTTCGTTTGTTTGTCGGTGTGTCTGCGGTCTATCCAGCAGGATTACTACACATTTCCACTGACTGTGAGAATGTGAAGTGACTATTTACGAACTGATAAGTATCCTTCAAGTTATGTCTTTTCATGAAACTTTGACATTTTCCAGAGATGTAAACACTTTTCGTTCGTATTTTTATATTCAGTATTTTTTCTTCAAGTACATGTGAAGCAGTTTTTTCAGTCCATGCTTACTATTTCTTCCCTCGGAAAAATCAACCTGTTCACAGAACTTTTAGGAAAGAAGGTAAGAAAGCAAAGATTGAGTGAAATCCGTAAAAAGGATGGGCTGTGATTCAAAGACAGACCTGCTGATTCGTCCGGCAGATCCAGGGTAAGGATCAAGACAAACTGTGGATCCAGTATTGTTCAACAATATTATTACAAATTTGACTTTGCAATTTTTTCCGCAAGAAATTACTGGTTTGATCTACAGAAATCAGATCTGTTCCGTTCTCGAACTCTGTTTGTGTGTGTGTGGTGGGGGGGGGGGGGGGGGGGGAGGGGGGGGGAGGGGGGGGGTATTTTCTTTTTGTGTGTGTGATCACATGAAACTTACTTGGATTAGATAGCAGATCCAGCATTTGTTCATATTGCTGGTCAGTTTATTACATTTATTTAGAATTTGATATTTGTTACGCTAGAGATCCCAAATGTTACCACATATACGGAAATCTTAAGTGAAGTGGTGAGACGAAAACATTAAATGCTAAAGGTAACATTTGCTGTCATGCTGAAATTTTTACATGCTCATAACTTCAAACTTAAACTGCTAGTGATATTTACTCTTCCCTAGCACACATGCAGACAAAAGGTACATAGACTCATGAAGGAAAATTCCTTGTTTAGTATTTATGACTTCACAATCATGAGCCTACAATCGTTTTTCTTCACTTTGATGCAGATTCGCCTTTTGTGTTCGAGTTGTTTAACAGACAACCGGACAGTCAGACAGATGGACAAAGAGACAGGATGAAAAGTCCATGCTCCTTCACCTAGCCTACAGTAACAAGGCACTTTAGTACACACATCTTTCTGGATCTTGACACGCGCATCTGTTCCCTTAGTTTTTTGTGCTACTTCAGCTGCGTAATGGCAGACCTAGGGTCTGATAGGCCAAAGTGACTACCCTCACTGGACAAAAGGTCAGGAAATGGAGTGGGCGTCAGGGCGGGGAAGGGGAACAGACGAGGGGGGGAATGGTGTATCTGGGGATTAAGCGTTTGACACACAGTCAGCAGCAACATAGACAAGAAAAGTATGGTAATGTTGATGTCTTCCAGACAGAAGATAATACGCAAAATAACCAGTCATTCTGCTGCTTATCAGAATGGTCACGATACCTGTATAGCGTGCAATATTTTGTTCAGCAGGAAGGGAAGCATATCTGCAAGAATTGTAGCACGAGGATAATAATATCTAGACAAAAAAATGATTTGGGTGGATTTAGAGTAGGCAAAAGGAAACAATACAATTGTGAAAGTTAATGCAGGAAATTTTTTTCATAATACCCTAATATAGAAGCTGTTCTTTATTGTAATGCTTACAAAATGGTCGTTGTTCCCATAAACCACAAGGAAGCTGTAATTTACTGTGCTCAGATCAACATGGGTTTCGAATCTCAAGATCGTGTGAGACCCTGGTCCTTGATTTTACTAAGGAACTTTTTGTCAACATGGAGCGTGGGACCGAGGCAGTCGTCATGATGATGGACTTTGCAAAAGCGTTCAATAGAGTTAATTACTGTCTGCTGGTCATTAAGCTCTCCCATCATGGTGTGTAAAGGCAGGGCAACAAATGGATCAGAGCATTCCTTGAGAACAGAAAGCAACTGGTGGTGATCAATGATGCAAGATAGGATCTGGCTAGTGTGTGCTAGGGAGTTCTGCAAGGATCAGTCGTTTCACGAGCACTTTAGCACTTTACTCAATCTACTACTTCATCAATGGCCTCCCAAATTGCTCTCTTCAACAGCGTGACCATTTAGCGATGGCGCCAGTGTCTATCGCCTCTCCATTACAAGCCACGATCGTACCTATCAGCGGCAAGACCTCCAATGCTTCGAAGACTGGGAAGAGAGCTGGGAGACAACGTAACATCCTGGCGAATGCGCCACCCTCCCTGTGACTCAGAAGAAGGCAGCAACAGAGCGCTCACAACAGCTTCACAGCCAGGCCTTGGCAACCATCAGGCCTGCCACGTACCTTGGCGTCTTCACCTGAGATCTCAACCGGGACCAGCATATTAGCGCCATATGCTCGTATGCTACTGAGACCCTCGGTTTTCCTCACGCAGTTTAAAGATCAGCACTAGCCATCTGAAGGAAGTTGTGGACTAATTGCTGCCGTCCCATTTGAAAATACGCCTGCACATTGTGAGGCTTTGCCAAGAGGGGCAGTGCGTTTTGTCATTGATCAGTGTCATAACATATCAATAGTGTCAGCTGTGATGAAAGATTGTTGTGGTATTCCCTCCAACACCAAAGGACAGTAGCGAGATGGCCATGCAACAGACAATTGGTATAAATGATCAGACAGCTCTGAACAATCATGGAATCACCATGGCTTCCATCCGACAACTCAGATGTCACCCCCCTCCAACTGTTGCAGATCCAGTGCCCTACCAAATATCAGAATGATTCCTTTTCCCCAGCCACCCTCAGGGAGGGGAACGCGTTGCCGAAAGCAGCTGTAGTAGAGGACATTCTTGACTCCATCAAGTCGAGAGCACATACTTTTAAAACAAGTCAGACTTGGTACTAAGAGAGTAAAGATGTAGGTTGCACCGTTCCCCCACCTATCCCAAGGTATTGTTTTGTTTTCGTTTCTGTGTTAGAGTGTGCCGGATCATACTTCAGAGAGAAAAACGGACGGTACTAGTCTGCTGATAAGACCTACATAGAGTAAGTTTGCATCAGTAGTTATCACTGTCTTAGGTCTTTTTCTGTCCCTGTTCTTGTTTTCTCCGTAGGCAACCCATAAAGCAGCAGGATCATCAGCCTGATGATTGTGCCCAGATGAAGGATGGAATTGAAGTAAAGAAACCAGAACAAGTGGAGAAGCAGAAACTCGAGATTGGAACCTTCACGAGACTTAATAACGTTTCTGCTGTAGAAATCAGCACTTTAAAAGAAGAACGTATTTTTCTTCTTCGTTTTGCCAAAACACGATGAAAGAAGAAAATACGCATCTTGGTACTGAAGCGGCAAATCTTGGATACTAAAAGTAATTGAATCGGAAAAACGCAATAAGGAACATGAGACAGGGAACGAAGAGGAGAGAGAGAAGAGAAGAGAGAGAGAGAGAGAGAGAGAGAGAGAGGGGGGGGGGGGACACACACACACACACACACACACACACACACACACACACACACAACACACACACGCACGCACGCACGCACGCACGCACGCAGCACGCACGCACTGCACGCACGCACACCACCACACACACACACCACACACACACACACACACACCTACACACACACACACACACACACACACACACACACACACACACACACACACACACACACACACACACACACTGTGTATTCCTCGTTTAATTTACATTTCAATGCCATTTCAAATCTCAATATAACAGAACGCTCTGTAGATACATACATCGCATGAAAATTGTTTATGTTTGTCTGATTTCTGAAAATCTTTTAGCCATCAGACAATGCAATGTACTATGAAATGGCACAGCATGTGAACCAAATACTAACCTTAAGAACTTGTGTCAATGGCCACAACAAGGATCTAGGCATCATCTATGTCAGTAATGAATAATTAGTAATATGACGAGTGTTAAAAAACAGATTCAGAGTGTAAGGCAAAACAGCTTGTAAATGTAATGTTGTGCATTCAAATCAATGGGGCAAAGACGTCAGAACTGACATTATTATAAAACAAGCAACTTTAAAACTAGTCATGGATTTACAGATAAAGACGCTAAAGGTGTAATAGAGAATCATGGCTTTGTGTGTGTGGGAGGGGGGTGTGGGTGGATAGAGTGGATGTGGGTCTGGATGTGCGTGCGCACGCGCGTGCGTGTGTGTGTGTGTGTGTGTGTGTGTTGGTGTTGTGTGTGTGTGTGTTGTTGTGACGTTTTTAATAAGACCCCATTCATAATGATGGTTGAATGCTCAGGCAAAGAACGATAGACCGTAGTAGGAAAGTCAAGCTTTCGGTCCACACCCTTCACTATTCTTTCTACAGATGAAACAAGAGGTTTGATCTTTGATACAACAATGATTATTAAGTATGAATAAAAGTGATGTGACTCTGCAAGGATTATCTCCGATAGTTTATGAGTTGATGTCCGCTTGTTCCCTATGAAATGAATCACATACCACAAGAAAAATCATGCACAATACTAATTACAAGGAGTCGTGTCTTCTCCTCTTCACTTCTTGCAGTAGCCAAATATAACTGTCCTCGTGCTACATGAATATACTTCCGTGGATCCACCCAGTTAATCACACAAAGATATAATATAGTGAAGAAAAATGTATAATGATCGTCTGGCGTGCTTTGATGTGACAGGATCTGTTTATAATAATTGCCACTCACCTTGATCGGAGATCCGTAACGTTCCAAGTCCGATGACGTTCCGGCTTTCTCCCCAGATCCCCGGGCGGGAAGGTCGACACCCAGCAAACGTCCTCCCGACGAAGGATTTGCGATAAAGATGTGTGCCGAAGATATGAAGAGAAATACAGGATTGGTAGCTAGACAGAACAGAATTAGAACATGACCCGGATACATAGGACCTGCATAGTTTAATCAATTTCTTTAGATCTTGCACGATATATGAGGAACATCACTATTCCACCCATTACACTCTAAACACACTTTATCAATTAGCACTAGCTTGTTCTATCATTTACATTGATTTCCTTCGTAAAATTGCTTCACGACAAAACTCGTTAACAAAGCGAAAAAATGTACGAATAATTCCAACCTGCCTTGACGAGTTAATTCCGACAAGGCTATAATGCTTGATGAATTACAACTATATTTAATTCCTGAAAGTTGAGTCAAATGGCGTCACTTTCAAAATTATACAGATCACGTAGATCCGATGTTTCAAAACTTCGTAAACATCGAACCGTTTACGACTCTTTAAATAAGAAAATCTGCATTCACACAAATATACATCTTCGTGATAAGTTCATATACGGTGAGCTGGAAAAGAATTAGCATAATAGGATAGTACAGGCACACGATAGTGAGAGAGCAAACGAGATGAAAAGACAGCTGACGATCAATCATACGGTTGACTGGTAAGACCTGAATATAATTCAGACATTAAATGATCGTCGCGCAAAAATTTATCCCAATCGGAAAACGTGCCTAAACGTTAATGTTGAACAAATTGTTGCACGCTACCGAAAAAGGATTGTCTATACCCAACACAGTCTCTTGGCACCACACACGCCTACAGGACCCACCACGAACATGAACTCAGTTCAGACTCTGTTTCCCCGAAAAAAATTTGTGGAATCGTCCTAGCCCGTAAGTGCCCCTTCAGTCCGCTAGACTGATTATCTTCAAAGTTACTTCTCACGAATTTTACATCGACACATTTCTTGCATGGAAGCCAATTCCACAGACGTCCGGGAGACCTAGTAGGTAGAATGCAAGGTTAGCATTTACTGCACATGCGTCGACGAGAAACTATATGACACGGAAAAGAACAGATCGATGGGTCAAACGATGTTTACCATATCCTTACGATTGTAAATTATTTGATTATTAATAGACAAATGCAAGTCTGCATGACGCTGAAATTTATAAACTACTGCCGTAAAGCAAAAACTAACAATTAGTTTTTCGTTTGGTAAGAAATTGAAACAAGGGCGCAGAGGGAATAGACGTCATGGTGGACGATTGTCGTCATTTTCTATGACAATGATCCGAGCTTATGAATGAATGTCACAGTGTGTGTGTGTGTGTGTGTGTGTGTGTGTGTGTGTGTGTGTGTGTGTGTGTGTGTGTGTGTGTTGTTGGTGCATGCGTGTGTGTGTGTGTGTGTGTGTGTGTGTGTGTGTGTGTGTGTGTGTGTGTGTGTTGTGTGTGTGTTTATCAACTGATGGGAGATTGACATGTGACATAAAACAAAGCAAAAGCAAAATTCGACAAATGGTGAAAAGGAATATAACGACAAATGTGCGAGAAAGAATTATGGTGAAGGTAGCAGTCAGAAACTTCGGTAGCATCAAGAACTCTCTCTCTCTCTCTCTCTCTCTCTCTCTCCTCTCTCTCTCTCCTCTCTCTCTTGCTGGGCGGTCAAAGAGGGGGAGGGGCGAGCAAAGCCAGGGAGAGGAGAAAGAAAGGGAGAGAAAATGAAAGAGGACAGAGAGACAAACGACAGGCGGGCGACACAGATGAAGGGAGAGAATAGAGAAAGAGAAAGGGGAGGACCAAGACAGCCAGGGACAGAGAGAGAAAGAGAGAGTGGGGGAAGTGAGGGAGGGAAGAGAGACAGAGAGAGAGGAGGTGGGGTGGGGGAGGAGGACTAGACGAGAGGAGAAGAACGACTTTTATCTGACGTACGGTGGGGACGAGTGGAGAGGAGGAAAGAGGACAAAAGTGAGATTTTTCGTCAAAGATTTGACTCCTCGGTTTGCACGTCCAGTTTCTTCCCCGTTGCCTTTTCTCAATACCCTCGCTTGACCTGCCAAACCCTTTTCTCACCAAAGGACCTTCATCACAAGGCACATGCATGCAGTTACACAAACAACGACACAACACGAGGGGTCACACACAGTGGGGGGACACACCTCCACCAACCTCCTCTCCTTCACACACACGCACACGCGCGTGCTTACCACACACACACACACACACCACACACACACACGCACGCACGCACCACACACACACACACACACACCACACACGGCGAAACCAGTTATTCTCAATTCAATTGGAAATGAAATAGCAGCAGGGAACATAAACAGATAAACGCTAAAACAGTTTACTAGATTATTTCCCTAATGGAGAACTAACACAGAGATAACTTTGATTCAAAGGACTGACACAGCCTTTTAACTTGAAATAATATGATAGACAATAATACATAGACGAACAATCTAATAGTGTGGAAAAAAGTAGCACAATGAATGTTGCAAATTGGACTTGAGAGAGGAGAGGAGGGATTTGAAGAAGAGAAACTGGGAAAATGAAATTGTTAAATAAAAATTTTAAATAAAAGAGAAAAGGTAACAGATATGAAAACTCTTCCTAATGCAATAAGGAAAGCAATCATGAAGGCATATAACTTTGTAATGCCTCTCCGAGGACTTCGCCGCTGACGGGCTCATCAGCGGAAACAAAGCATGAGTATGGTCTGCAGACCAATTCGACTGTTTCGCAAAGACACACCACAGTCCAAAATTGGTTTTACGAATGGGTGCAACAACGTAAGAACCAATCAATCCCGGAGAAGCAGCGTAATTTGTAAATGCAACCACAACGACAGCTAAATACCTAATGACGGGACAAAAATGTTTACTTGTTAAAACTGAAGCATTTCAAATAATTATCAGGTTCCAGATGTCTAACTACGCTGAGGTTCCACCCATATATGCAAGGAATCAAAAGTACATAATCCCATGCGGAGCAGAACAATACCTAATGTAGTCAAGTTTATCAACAGAAATGAGTCAGGTATACGTTGCAGTACCGTAACAATGAGTCTTAATTTGCTCATAGGAACCTTACATGATACTTTTATTCGTCGCCTTGTTAAACTTGACACAAGTCCATACATAATGACACAATCTAATTTGAGAAAAACTTACGCGGTAATTTAATTGGAAGCGGTTAAAGATGGGAATTGGGTGGTTGAGGTAGATTGGTAAATTGGGAAACTGGTTGATTGAAGGTGTTAAGGAAAATGGATGTATTTTTAATAACGGCTTTGTTGAAACTTCGGTGATACTTGACATAAGGGAACTGTCGCAATCCCAATTGTTTGAAAGCAGGATAATTTGATGGCCTGCTTTGGCATTGCACTGGTGATGGGACTGTTATGGAGAAGCTGTGTCGAGTAATCGGGTCAAATAGAGACATCATCTACATGCCATAAAACTGTGGATGTTCTCACACCATGGGTTGCAAAAAAGAACCAATAGCACCCCCAGAGCAGAGCCAGCGAAGAGTAGTAAATGCACCAACGAAAGTGTGGGAGGAAAAAAAGTTGCTGTAAAACTAAAAACATTATGCAAATAATATAAAATGTAGGGAAAAGTCTTTAAGCCTACGACGGAGGATCCACCCAAAGATGCAAGGGAGATCAAAAGACAAACACACAGACGGACAGAAACAAATACAAATAACCTCAATTTAATCAAAGCAAAATCGAAATGAAATGGGCAGGGAACATAAACGATAAACAGTAAACAAGTGGGGGTATGTTTTGCTCCCATAAGGAAACCTAACACAGAGTAACTTTTATTCAAGACTGGCACAGCCTTTTAAACTTGAATAAAGTCAGACAAATACATAGACGAACAATCTAATAGTGGGGAAAAACAAGCGCAGGCCAACAACTGAACTGTCTGGCAAAGATTGGGACTTGAGGGGAGGGGAGAGGGGAGGGGAGTTTGAAGATGGAGAGATACTGGGAAAATGAAATTTTAAATAAAATAAAAAAACTAAAAAAAAATAAAAAATGTTACAGATATGAAAACTCTTCTCTAGCTGTATAAGGAACCATCGCAATCCCTTTTGAAGGCAGATATATTTGTATTGCCTGCTCCGAGGCCTTTCGCCCGCTGGATCGGGACTCATCAGGAGACACGGCTGGTTGTGTCTGGGGCTACCCGGCGTCATTAGGGGACACACCACAGTCCATAATGCTGTGGTGTTCTCACCCATGGTGGTGAGAACACCACAGTATTATGGACGCCGGGAGCGCAGACACAACCAGCCGTGTCTCCCTGATGAGTCCCGATCCAGCGGGCGAAAGGCCTCGGAGCAGGCAATACAAATATATCTGCCTTCAAAAGGGATTGCGATTGGTTCCCTTATGCAGCTAGAGAAGAGTTTTCATATCTGTAACTTTTTTATTTTATTTAAAATTTCATTTTCCCATTTCTCCATCTTCAAACTCCCCTCCCCTCTCCCCTCCCCTCAAGTCCCAAAACTTTGCCAGACAGTTCAGTTGTTGGCCTGCGCTTGTTTTTTCCCCACTATTAGATTGTTCGTCTATGTATTTGTCTGACTTTATTCAAGTTTAAAAGCTGTGCCAGTCTTGAATAAAAGTTACTCTGTGTTAGGTTTTCCTTATGGAGCAAAACATACCCCACTTGTTTACTGTTTTCGTTTATGTTCCCTGCCTCATTTCATTTCCGATTTTGCTTTAATTAAATTGAGGTTATTTATATTTGGTTTCTGTCCGTTTTGTGTGTTTGTCTTTTGATCTCCCTTGCATCTTTGGGTGGATCCTCAGGCGTAGCTTAAAGACTGTCACCTACATTTTAATATTATTTGCATAATGTCTTTAGTTTTACAGCAACTTTTTTTCCTCCCCCCACTTTCGTTTGGTTGCATTTACTCTCTTCGCTGGCTGCTCTGGGGTGCTATTGGATTCTTTTTTGCACCCATGGTGGTGAGAACACCACAGTATTATGGACTGTGGTGTGTCTCTATTTGACGCCGGGAGCGCAGACACAACCAGCCCTGTCTCCTTGATGAGTCTCGAAACCAGCGGGCGAAATGCCTCGGAGCAGGCAATACAAATATATCTGCCTTCAAAAGGGATTGCGATGGTTCCCTTATGCAGCTAGAGAAGAGTTTTCATATCTGTAAAAATTTTTTGTTTAATTTAAAATTTCATTTTCCCAGTTTCTCCATCTTCAAACTCCTCTCTCCCCTCCCCTCAAGTCCCAATCTTTGCCAGACAGTTCAGTTGTTGGCCTGCGCTTGTTTTTCCCCCACTATTAGATTGTTCGTCTATGTATTTGTCTGACTTATTCAAGTTTAAAAGGCTGTGCCAGTCTTGAATAAAAGTTACTCTGTGTTAGGTTTCCTTATGGGAGCAAAACAACCCACTTGTTTACTGTTTCTCAATTTATTTGTTATTGTACTGACTTTATATCAAGACTGACAGACCAGTAGATTAAAAGAGATAGATATCTAGACAGATAGATAGATAGATAGGCAGAGAGACACACAGAGAGAGATAACCCCCTGCTATAGACAGGTTTTATAGAGCTTGTCCTCTTTCCCACAGACCCTTAGACCTGAAAAATCAATATTGGAGGGCTGAAGAAGCTATCAACTCTCATTGAAAAACACACTTAACGAGGACTCACAACCGCTCTCAAGCCAAAACAAAAATCAGTGAGTACTAGTCTCCAGACAAAATTCTGATCTGTTTTCTGCCAAACGACCCGCAACGCTCAGCGAAATAGTTATATCGGATGGTGAAAGCCCAAAGGTTCAATATACTAACTTCAAGTAACAGGAAGAAAGATTGCTGTATTTTGAGAGACAGACAGCGTAAATACCTTTATTCTATGACAGGGTCAAAGTTCTTGTATTATTTTCATGTATTTTTTAACTCTCGCTTCAGTTTCCTCTCAGATGGTCATACTGCATCGTTGTATGTTACGTTGTATAATTGCATTATATCACATGGGTTTACATTGAGTTCTTTTTGTGGAGCTGCATTGCATTGTGTGGTGTCTTGTTTTGTACAATAGAATTGCATTGTCTTGTTATTACGTTGCATTGCCCGGACCTGAATCATGTCATTTAAATGTCTTTATTATGTCATAGTTGCTTGCTCTAATTGTATTGTACTGTTTTGTATCATATTGAGCTACACAGTGTCCTTTCATACTTAATCGTACTGCACTTTGCTGTTAGGTGTTGGGTTGATTTGTTTTGGGTAAGGCGAGTTAGACTAGGGGAGATTGGGTTTGGTTGAGTTAGACTTGGTTAATTTGGGTTGGACTGGGTTTTGTTGAGAGGGGCTAGGTTAGGCTGGTTAGTTTGGGTTGGGTTAGGTTTTGGTGAAACAGGCTGGGTTGGGTTGGGCTCGGTGGGATATTTGAGCTAGGTTCAGTTGTGTGTTGCTAAATTGGTTTGAGCTGGTTGGTAGGAGAGCTTGTTTTGTGCTGAGTATTGTTCAGTTGGATGGGTCAGGCTGGGTTATTTTGGGCTAGCATTGTGTCGAGAGTTAAATGGTTAGAATAGGTTGGTGGTGGATTTACTTGGGGTGAGCAAGGTTGGATAGGGTTTAATTGGGATGTGTTGCTTTAGGTTGTGTAGTGCTATTAAATTGGGTTGTACTGAATATGTTGCGTTCGGTTATTGAGTTAAATGGTTTAGTCTGGGCTGGATGGTTGGGCTGGGCATATTGGATGAGTTACTTTCGATTGGGTCTGTTCGAGTGTGTTGAATTAGATTAGGTATTCTCTGTGGAATTGGGTGGAAGTGGGTTGAAATTCATTGTGTTGTGTAAATGGGGTTGAAGTTCATTGTGTTGTGCTGGGTATTGCTGGAATGGGTTAGGTTGGGCTGTAGGCATCGTTGAGTTATGTTGCATTGTTAGTTTGTACATCGTTGTGCTGTGTCATGTCGTATGACGTTTCATTGTATTGTTTGTGTTGTCTGATACATTGTTTATAAGACTCATATTGCTTTTCTTCTTTTTTTTTCTATGTGTTATCTATGCTGGAAGACAAATTAGTTCTCTCTCTCTCTTCTCTCTCTCTCTCCTCTCTCTCTCTCTCTCTCTCTCTCTCTCTCTCCTCTCTCTCCTCTCTCTCGCACGCACGCGCCTAGAGAGTGAGAGAGAGAGAGAGAGGAGAGGAGAGAGAGAGAGAGAAGAGAGAGAGAGAGAGAGAAGAGAGAGAGAGAGAGAGAGGAGGAGAGAGAGAGCGAGAGAGAGAGGAAGGTGAGCAGACAAACAGACAGATTAACCGGTGGCCAAACAGACAGACATAATGTAACCTGTCCACACACCTGATGAATTGATGTGTAAAAACACACACCCACACACCAAACGACAACAAATCAAAACAAGAGCCCCTCTTAGCGCCTCTCAGAAGGGGGCGGTGTAATACAGCAGGGACGGGGAGGCGCCAGGCGAGATGAGAAGCGATGATCTTGAAGGGCTTTTCTTCCCACGTCAGAGCAGGGGTGGTGGAGAGGATTCGTCCTGAAGAAGACACAAAGGTCTGCTCTCATTAGCGCTCTCCTCTCTCTCTCTCTCTCTCTCTCTCTCTCTCTCTCTCTCTCTCTCTCTCTCTCTCTCTCCTCTCTCTCTCTTCTTCTTCTTCTTCTTCTTCTTCTTCTTCTTCTTCTTCTTCTTCTTCTTCTGTTTCTTCTTCTTCTTCTCTCTTCTTCTTTATCTTCTTCTCCTTCTGTTTCTTCTTCTTCTCTTCTTCTTCTTCTTCTTCTTCTTCTTCTTCTTCTTCTTCTTCCTTATTTGTTATCCCTGTTCTTCATCTCTACAATTTATTTTCATGTTATTTCACTGAAATGAGCTGTGCCAAGAAAACTTACCTTTCGTCATTCTTTCTCCCACAGCTCTTTTCAGTGTCTAAAGCCCTTGTGTTGTTTGGTTTCTTTAATTCCGTCGCACTTGAACTGGTCGTGGGAATGACAGGAGTTGTCGTCTTTAGAGCCTTTGCAGGCCTGTACAGCTTCTTTTAGAGAGTGGTGGAAATTGAACTGTCTGCTTTGTAAGCCCTTGATGGGCCCCTAGTCTTTAGGAATGTGACTTATGGTCTGCTTCTCTCAACAGCAACAAAACAGCGAGGAAATGGCACAAAAATGACAGCATCTGTACTGTGTGGGCGTGATGATCTATGTTTTGTGGATTGTTATCTTGAGAAAATTCTCTCTCTCTCTCTCTCTCTCTCTCTCTCTCTCTCTCTCTCTCTCTCTCTCTCTCTCTCTCTCTCTTCTCTCTCTCTCTCTCTCTCTCTCTCTCTCTCTTCCTTCCACTGTCTCTTTAACAAAAACAATTCATGTCTTTTAATATCTTCCAAGTAAATATAAATATTGCTGATAGATGATTCGTATACATAATGTTATCTATAATGAATGATTGTGGTTGGTTTATTAGTGATTTAATACCCGCGCGAATTTGACAGAAATTATTGTAATGATGATGGCAATGATGATGATGATGATGATGATGAGATGAGATGATGATGATGATGATGATGAGAGACGACGACGACGACGACGTGATGATGATGATGATGATGAGATGATGATGATGATGATGATGATGATGATTATGATGATGATTGTTACTGTTATCGCTATCGTTTTAGTTATTGCTGTTGCTGGTGTCTTTACTGTGTTCCTGTTGTTGATATTCATCATAATGATTTCATTGCAGATTGGTTGTTTAAACTGATTTCTGGTCTTATTACCCTTTTTTGTCTTTTGAAATTGTCCTCTGTACAGAAGCTGATGTTATACAGGCAGTGGCTGCGAGATCAGGGAGGGTGTTTACACTGACGGGGGCGGCTCAATGAATCTGATATGAAAAAAAGACGGTCAATTGACAGAAGGAAGAATCTGAACTATTCGTTGAGCTACTTTCCGTCAGTGGATTGTCCTCTCTGGCCTGTAGTGGCACAGCCACTCTACAGTAAAAGTGAATTAAACGGTTAGTCAGGGGGAGGGTGGATGATATGAGAAGGATTTCCTCTGTGTTTCTTGCAATTGGGAGACTCCCCCCTGTTGACAGATATTAATATCAGTTAAATGAGACTAAAGATGTAAAAGCCCTGTGAAAGTTCAAGAAAGTATAATGAAATGGTAGGGTTTTTATGTGTGTGTGGTTTTTTTTTTCAATTGTTTAAATGTGTAATCAGTCAGTTGGTCGTGTCGGTCGGTCGGTTGGTAAGTCAGTCAGTCAGTCAGTCAGTCCAGTCTAGTCAGTCTGTCTGTCTGTCTGTCTGTCTGTCTGTCTGTCCTGTCCTGCTCCTGCCCTCCCTCCCTCCCTCTCTCTCTCTCTCTCTCCTCTCTCTCTCTCTCTCTCTCTCTCTCTCTCTCTCTCTCTCTCTCTCTCTCTCTCGTGATGTCGCCACCATTCGCCCCCACCACTTTAATGGCTTTGGCCATTTTTTGCATGCGTTGATTTTTTTTTTTCTTCTTTTCTATTTTGATGTTGTCCCCACCTAACTGTTCCCCTTGACACGGGAAGATGGTCTCTTTCATTACATTAGTTGTTTTGTCATTCCTCTCCCTCTCTCTCCCCCCCCCCCCCCCCCCCTCTCTGTCTCTGTCTCTGTCTCTCTTCTCTCTCTCTCTCTCTCTCTCTCTCTCTCTCTCTAATTCACTTGGACCTGAGCATTTTAGTTACAGGGCTTTTTTGTGATTGATATCGCCACCTTCCATCCACCCCTGTCTCCTAGTTTCTTATGTGTTCTATACACGTTGAATTTTTTCCTTCTTTTTTTTATCATTTCATTTATTTCTTCTTCTTCTGCTTCTTTCAAATCTCATCATGGCTTTTTTATGTTTTCCAAGCCCCACTGTTTCCTTGATAATGGCAGATGGCCCATTTCATTGTGTTAGTGTCTTCTCTCTCTCTCTCTCTCTCTCTCTCTCCTCCTCTCCTCTCTCTCTCTCCTCTCTTCTCTCTCTCTCTCTCTCTCTCTCTCTCTCTCTCTCTCTCTCTCTCTCTCTCTCTCTCTCTCTCTCTCTCCTCTTTCTTTTTTGACCGTTGTCTGAATCCTTAATCTATTATGTTGCATTGTTTAAGCTCTGTTCATATGATTGCAGTTGATAGGGATTCAGAGGCTGAAAATGTAAATAAATACCATCCGAAAACCATGGTTTGTTGAAAGTATAGCAACAATGTTGATTTAAAATACCTAGGACATTTTTGACGAAAGTTTTAATTATTATTGTAACGAGGATAGTGATGGTGATGATGATAATGATGATGTTAGTGATGGTGATGATGATTGCTGTTATCGTCTCCTATAGCAGTTTCATTGTGTCTTAACGGATACGAGTTCTTATAGTTCAATTTGAATTGAAATGTGCAAAGACCGTATGGCATACACGAGGCGGATGTTGCAGAGTCGTGGGGAGAATGTGGTATGGGATGAATCTCCTTGTGCCCCTCTCCTTTGCAATTCCCTTTTACTAAACAGACTTTAAAACTAGTTAAAGGCCATCCCTGATTTGTTTTTAATAATGTGACAGCTTCATTCTTTCTTCATTTTCCATGCATTTGCTTGCTAGATTTTCTTTCGATTCGTTTTTAAAGGAAGGCAGGGTGGAGGCGGGAGGGTAAATGTCAGTGCAAAAAAAATAAAGTGTGTATGTGCTTGCCCCAATTTGGTGCGTGCGTGCGGGTGCGTGGTGTGCGTGCGTGCGTGGGTTATGTGTGTGTGTGTTGTGTGTGTGTGTGGTGTGTGTGTGTGTGTGTGTGTGGTGGTGTGTAGTGTGTGCGTGTGTGTGTGGTGTGTTGTGTGTGTGTTGTGTGTGTTGTGGTGGTGTGTTGTGTGTGTGTGTGTGTGCGCGCGCGCGCGCGCGTGCGTGTGTGTGTGTGGCGGGGGTGGGGGTGGAAAGGAGAAAGGGTCGGTGAAGGGAAAGCGTGGTGAGTGCTCGCTAGAGCAGGCCTGTGTGTGTTCATGTTGTGTGTGTGTGCGTGTGTGTGTGTGTGTGTGTGTGTGTGTGTGTGTGTGTGTGTGTGTGTGTGTGTGTGTGTGTGTGTGTGTGGCGTAGCGAGCGCGTGATGCACTGCGTCAGTGTTGTGCGTAGTGATGTGGTGTTGTGTTGTAGTGTGCATGTGTGTTGGTGATGTGTTGTGTGTGTGTGTGTGTGCGTGCGTCGAAACATTAGCATGAAATGTCTTATAAAGAATTATTTACGTATGTTTTGTGATTTTGTTGAATTTTACTCGATAATCTCATGTCGGTTACAATATTTTCTTGTTGGTATTTGAATCAGATGTATGGTTAACAATTGTTCTTTTACTGATGTATAAATAGTGTGATGCATGTGTGTTATGATGTTATGTGAGTGTGTGTGTGTGTGTGTGTGTGGTGTGTGTGTGTGTGTGTGTGTGTGTGTGTGTGTGTGTGTGTGTGTGTGTGTGATATATCCATTAAACCTAGACTACCTTTATGTTTAGACTTTGAAAAAGCGTTTGACAGTGTAAGCTATGATTTCATTTTAAGTATTACGTGCCTTTGGTTTTGGTCCAAGTTTCTGTCAATGATAAAAACATTCTACACAAATATTAAGTCAACTGTTTCAGTTAATGGAAAACTAGCCAGTTGGTTCCCTGTTGAGAGAGGATGTCGCCAAGGGGATCCAATCTCACATATTTGTTTGTTATTTGTGTTGAAATCTTAGCAAATATGATTAGACAAAATGAAGACATCAAAGGAATTGATAATAGCTAATACTGAGGTAAAAATATCACAGTATGCAGACGATATTGAATTGTTACAAGAAGGCGATCGAAAATCATTCGAAGAATCGATTATAGTTCTTGAAAGATTTGGAAGAGTATCTGGAATCTAACTAAAGCGGAAAAAACGAATGCAGTATGGTTAGAAAGTAAACGAAACTCGCCCGTTAAGTATATGCCACATTTAAATATAAATTAAAACCCTCCTAAATTAAAATTTTGGGTATTTGGTTTACAAGTGATTGGAAAAAAAACTGTGAAATCATGAATCTCGAAGAAAAATTTGCAGAGATAAACAGTGTACAAAAACCCTGATCTTATCAAAACTAACCCATCTATGGATGTTACTACCGAACCCACCAGACTATATAATTGATGAATTCAGAAATTGCATTTAAGTTTGTATGGGGTACAAAAAAAAATCAAATTAATCGGAAAACGTCTGTAAAAAGTATACAGGAACAGGATAGGAATTCCAAACATATGGAAACAAATAAAGGCATTAAAACTAACCTGGATTCGTAAACTCTCATCAATAACCACAGATGGAAAAAAAAACTCTTCTCATTATATTACAAGGCTGAAATTATTGATGAATTAGGTGCTGATTTTTCTGGGCATAATAAGTTTAATTATATCTGGAAAGATGTTTTCAAAGCATATAAAGAAAAAGATGAGATTGTTGGTGTCAAAACTGCAGAAGAATTCTGTTTAGAGCCTTTGTTTTGTAATAGGAATTTGAGGTGTTTGGGTCAGATCTATTTTTATATTAAAAAAAAAAGAAAATGCTGCATTCTCCGTACGGAATCTTTTAGACGAAAATGGTGATTTTTTTAAAGTTTCCAGTCCGTTGTTGATAGATATAGCATCAATACAGATTTTGTAATATATGATGGTTACATTAGGCTGTGAAAAAGTATTCGAGAGATGCTGGAGTAGAAATGAAATGTTATGAAGAAGGTGAGTCAAGTAAACTAACGTCTGTGATATGTTCAGTTTCAAGTGGAGCCTCACTTTATTACGATTTACTGAATCAAGACACTCTAAGCCACTTTTTGCAATAAATGGAATGAAAGATTACCGAAGAATGTTAATTGGGCTAACACTTTTCAGAAAATCCGACAGATCAAAGATAGTAAGTTAAGATGGTTTCAGGTTAGAATTAATAATAGGATTCTGGCAACCAATACTGTTTTGAAAAACTTGGGCATTGAAGATTCAGAAAAATGTTCTTTTGTAATAGAGAAAAAGAAAACATTCAACATATATTTTGGCGCTGCCCTCATGTTCAAACTTTCTGGCAAGAATTTCAAAATAAAATGAATACAAAATGTGAAACTATGAATCCACTGCTGAATGAAAATATTGTCCTATTTGGTTGTGACAATGATTTTATATCGGAACGTTTGACTTAATCCTGTTACATGCCAAATTCTATATTTACAAATGTAAATATGGGGGAAAAAATGCCATTATTTCAAGTTTTCACTGTGTATTTGAAAGCAAAATATGAAATAGAAAAGTGTGCTGCATGTTTTCAAATGCCACTCACAAAGTTTGTTACACAGTGGCTTCCATATTCTTTTATTGGATTAATGCACTTTTTTCTTGCAAGGTTTCCAAATAATATGACAATGGCCAGTTGCTTTGGGTTTTTTTCTGTTTGACTGATTTATTTGCTCGTTTCTGTCATTTTGTTTTCATTTATTTAACTGTTTTGTGTTTACCCTTTGTCGTTATTATTGTGTTTATATGTGTCCATGATAGGATAAAAACGAACGACAAAAAACGCATACGTTGTTTATTAAATGACTGATGTTATCATTTTAATGGTAGTAGTAGTAAAAAATAGTATTAATTGTAGTAGTAGTAAAAAATAGTAGTAATAGCTCTGGTGGTAGTAAGAGTGCTAATGATGGTACTAGTAATCACAGTAGTAGCAAGGTGATGATGTTGATGATGATGATGATGATGATGATGATGAGGGTGATGATGATGATGATGATGATGATTATATTATGTATGTATGTATGTTTTATTGTTATTGTTATCTTACTGCAATAAGTATGCACGTTGCTGTTTGTATTCCTTACTTGTAATTTGTTCTTAAGTTTTGAAATAAAACATGACAAAATAAAGAAAAGAAAGCATATGTCCAAGTGGTCTGATCTATTCCTTGTTTCCCTGTTCACAGGTGGAAGATCCAGGATTTGTTCACATGTACTGGTAAATTTATTACATTTTCCCTTGAATATTTATTACCTAGAGAACGCAATGTTAGCGTTTCTAAGGAAAGCTTAAAATGAGGCAGTAGGATGTGAACAGTAAATGATAAAGAGAACGATTACTTTCATGTTGAAACATCTACACGACAAAAACACCAAAATCATGCTATAAGTGGTGTCAATTTCCCCTAGCACACATGCAGATAAAAGGCAAATACACGTATGAAGGAAACTTTTCTCTGTTTAGTGTTTATTGCTTCAAGATAATGAGCCTACAAATATTTTTATTCTTTTAATAGAGATTACCGTTTGGTGTTCAAGTACTTTATAGACAGATAGACAGATAGTCAGACATATACACAGACAGACTGGATGACAATAGCTTTCTCCAGAATGCTGCACCAAGTGTGCAGCGTATTCAAAGGCTGTCAGAATCACGCGGTCAGTGACAAGGCACTTTAGCAGACACATCTTTCTGAATTTGAAACACGCATCGGTTCCCCTACTAAAGTTGCTGCTTCAGCTGATTAGTGGTAGATATAGGTCTGACAGGGGAAAATGACCACTGTTACTGGACAAAGGTCAGGAGATGGAGGGGCGTGAGAGCGCGGGAAGGGGGAAAGATGAGAGAAAGATGGTCTTCTTGGGGATTAGGAGTTTGACACACAGTGCCGCCACAGGGAAGAACAGTATGCTAATGTCCATTCTGGCCAGACAGCCGATAATGTCTGGAATGAGCAGTCACTCTGCTGCTTATCAGAAAGGTCACGATACGTGCGTAGCATATAATACTAACTTTGTTCTGCAGTAGGGGATTGTTACGGCGAGAATTGCAGAACTAGAATAACAAGATATGTTGGTTATCTAGACATGCCAAAAATTGTCTGCATATAAAATGTGGCAGAAGCAAACAAAACAAACCCAAGCCACCAAGAGATTGGTAACGTTTCTGCTGCAGAATACCAAACCACCTACAAAAATCTTTTTTCATTTTGCAAAAATCATGATGGAAGCAAAACTAAACCCCAAAAACACGATGGTAAAAGGTGGTTATCACTGAAGTGAGAAATCTTGGACAGAAAAGAAAGAAGAGAGAAAAACTAATAAGGAGTGTGTGTCAGAAAGACACAGAGAGAGAGTGACAGACAGACAGACAGACACAGAGACAGAGACAGAGAATGAGTTGCATTAGGCTGGGTAGTGTTCTGTTAAACTGGGTTGAACTGGTTTTGGGGCACTTGTTTTTTTGTGGGTTTTGTTGTTGTTGTTGTTGTTGTTGTTGGATATTGCAAGGTTGGATAGATTTGGGTTTGGTTGGGTTGCCTTGTGTTGCATTGTTAGTTTGTACATGGGTGGGTGGGATTGAGTCGCTTATTGTCCAATTATGTTGGGCTGTTTGGTGTAAATTTAAAGTGTGCTGAATTGTATTGTGCTGTATATGCTGACAATTGTCGGCAAAATCTTTTTTTCAATTTCTTTGTTTTCAGAAAGATTTTCAATGCAAGAAGACAAATTAGCAGACTAGTTTACACACACACACACACACACACACACACACACACACACACAAGAGAGAGAGAGAGAGAGAGAGAGAGAGAGAGAGAGAGAGAGAGAGAGAGAGAGAGAGAGAGAGAGAGAGAGAGAGAGAGAGAGAAGAGCGCAAGTACACATGAAAAGAAATTGCATGGCTGTGTTGTGCTGTGTTTAAATTTGCATGGGGAAAGCCAAGTAAAGTTACATCCATGATATCCATGCTCGTTTCTTGAATTGAGCCATAAAAAGAACTGAACTGATTATAAGAGAGAGAGAGAGAGAGAGAGAGAGGGAGAGAGAGAGAGAGAGAGAAGGTGCACGTATGGACAGACAGATTAAGCAGCAGACAAAGAGACCGAGATAATGTAATCCTTCCACACGCCTGATTAATGATGCGTAAAAACACACACCCACACACCAAACGACACAAAGACAACAAATCAAAACAAGAGCCCCTTCTTAGCGCCTCTCAGAAGGGGGCCGTGTAATACAGCAGGGACGGGGAGGCGCCAGGCGAGATGAGAAGCGATGATCTTGAAGGGCTTTCTTCCCACGTCAGAGCAGGGGTGGTGGAGAGATTCGTCTGAAGCAGACACAAAGGTCTGCCTCTCAATTAGCTCCCGTTCCTGATCATTCTCTCTCTCTCTCTCTCTCTCTCTCTCTCTCTCTCTCTCTCTCTCTCTCTCTCTCTCTCTCTCTCTCTCTCTCTCTCTCTCTCTCTCTTCTTTCTTCTTCTTCTTCTTCTTCTTCTTCTTCTTCTTCTTCTTTCTTCTTCGTCTTCTTCTTCTCTTCTTCTTCTTCCTTCTTTCTTTTTCTTTCTTTCTATCGTTCATGCGTTCGTTCGTTAGTTCGATCAATCGTTCGTTTGTTCATTCTTTCTTCTTTTTTCTCTCTTTCTTACCCTTCACATCTTTTTGTTTTTCTTTTTCTTCTTCTTCTTCTTCTTCTTCTTCTTCTTCTTCTTCTTCTTCTTCTTCTCCTCCTCCTCCTCCTCCTCCTCCTCCTCCTCCTCTTCTTCTTCTTCTTCTTCTTCTTCTTCTTTATATTGTCCTTGTTCTTTGACCCTTCTCCGTTTTCCTCCCATGTTATTTGACTGAGAAGAGCTGCACCATGAAAAGGAGTCTTATTTTTACTCACAGCTCTTTTCAGTGCTTCTATGCACTTGTGTTGTTTGGCTTCTTCAATTCTCTTGCACTTGAAAACTGGTCCTGGGATTGAGAGGAGTGGTCGTCTTTAGAGCCTGCTCAGGCTCGTCCAGCTTCTCTTAGAAAGTAGTGGAAATTGAACTGTCTACTCCATCTGGTCTGAAGAGCTCAACAGTCTGTGCAAATGTGACCTGTGGTCTGCTTCTCTACAGAAACAGAGAGGAAATGGCACACGATGAAAGCATCTCTCTGAGTGGGCTGACCTATTCCTTGTTTCCCTGTCCGCAGGCGGAAAATGATGACATGTTCATGCCATACCATCCATTGGTATTTATCCCTTTCTCTTTCCAAACGAGTCATTATCAACATTCCTTGAATGTTGTTTTTTTCAGCTCTGTCCTACTTTACCTCACCGAATTAGGAGTATGGCGTCTCTCCACTTTTCTATCCATGCGATTTGGTGTAAACATTCCTTCAATGTTTGTGAGCTTTATCCTGTTTCCTTCAGGCTGAGTGCGAATAAGTTTGATGGACATCTGCCAGCATTTTCTGATACAATGCATGTTTTACATTCAATGCTGTTTATCTGTTTACAGCTGGAAAACCTACAGTGATAAAGGAGAGGCGGGGTGTAGGACTTAATCGTGTTGAAACAATACTGGCAAGTGTTGTGTTGTTTCAGTACTTTAAATACGCATTGTCCAAACAAATTCTCACTCATCTTTAGCAATACCCTGCAAAATGCCCATTCCTTGAAAACGTGGCCATGTTTATTGAAAGAAAAACGTGGCCATAAGTAACGAAAACTGTGCTTTTCTCTAGTTTGAATGATTGAGGGTCTTTGAAAGATAATGGAGAGTTTCACCTGAACCCATACTGTTTGTATCTTAGCCGACCAAAAGGGCGAAATCAAAGAATGTCTCTAACAAATATGTAAATATAGTACCCACCGTGGCGCAGCAGTTAACGTCATGGATTCCTGACTTGGAGGTCAGGCGTTTTATTCCCATCAGAGCCATATACATGTGTGGAATTTTCAGCCCACAATCGTCCCCTGCCCAGAATTGAGCTTGCCAAAGACCCAATGGGCAGACTGCAATCACACATTCGAGTTTCATCCAATGTTGATGCGTCTTTGAGAGTTTCTCAATTATTTTACAAATTTGTCGGTGTATGTATGTCCTAAACCTTGTTTACGCTGGGATATATTATGAAAGTAAACGTATGTCATGTAGTCTCAGTCCAGAATGAAGCACCAGAGCATCATCTTCGCCATCTTCATCCTCTTCGATAAGCAAAAGAAAAAAATCCAAATTTAGTGATCTTTGATGCACTGCTCTAATGGTGGCTTCAGTTTCGACTTCCTGCCACGTCTGTATTCTTGGTGGGTTCGTGTTCAGGTCACCGGTGTGACGAATTCATGGGGACTGGTTCGACGGACGTGATCGCGCTCTCCGAAGAGGGACGCTCATTCAGTCTGGCTCCGCAATGTACCCATCATTACCGTAAGTTGGTGACTTAGTAGGCTGTGTCCCTAGTGTCTGAATCTGAACAGGCACTAATGAACGCAACTCAGCTGACTCTGTAGCAGCTTAGTATCTCGTCTGGTGGGTTACCTCATGACGACTTGACATTGGCTGTCCTTGTAGTCCGCCTGTGCAGGGGCTGCGGTGGGAATAAGCAACGTGGGGATAATGCCAAATGAAGTGGCACAAAAGATGGGACACCAAACAAACAAAAATCACCAGTGCAGGATGATAATTTGCAGCACTTCTGTTCTTTTAGATGTAGCTATTGGACAGATCTTACTTTGTGTAAATGATATGTCGTACTCCTACTCCTCCACCTCCACTTCTTCCTTCTCTTTCTCCTTCTCTTCCTCCTCCTCTTTTTCCTCCTCATCCTGCTTCTTCTTTTTCTTCTTCTGTCGTAAAATGTGTGTTCCATAGGCATAGGTTCAGGATCAATGGTTCTTGGCTCTATACTTTGATTCTCTTTTTGAATCCATTCTACAAGCAGCATTATCAATCACCAAGTGCCTGTGAGCGACAATGAACCGGCAACAATTGTCATCAAATGTAAACAATGGGCACTGTCAGACAGATGTCAGTGTAACAGCTTCAATTTTGGATGCAAGGACACAGGAACTCGGTGACACTGAAAGCCAGAGCAATGCTTTTCACGCTCCAGTTGTTCCTTTACCACTCAACATCTAAATACTGCGGTCGAAGCACTAAACGTGCAAAAATCGGACAAAACATGCCATTAAAAGAACGTCTCGGGCAGTTTTTGTCTCTAGAGCTTAAAAAGTTTAAAGTCCTGTATTCTAATGCTCATAGAGGCAGTGAAATCTCGGAGACTTTCCTTGACTAAGACACAGCATAATGGAAGGCAATTTCCACGCCCCTTTTTCCACCACCTTAACATGCCCTGAAGTGAATCATGTATCCATTTAGCGCAATGTCCAATAGAGCTTAAACACTTCTATAGCTTCTTGTTGTTGTTGTTCTTCTTCTTCTTCTTCTTCTTCTTCTTCTTCTTCTTCTTCTTCTTCTTCTTCTTCTTCTTCTTCGTCGTCGTCATCGTCGTCGTCGTCGTCGTCGTCGTCGTCGTCGTCGTCTTCTTCTTCCTCGTCGTCGTCGTCGTCGTCGTCGTCGTCGTCTTCATCTTCGTCTTCGTCTTCTTCTTCTTCTTCTTCCTCTCATTATAATCATCTTTTATCATTATTATTTTCGTTATTATCATTATCAGTACTAGGAGTAGTAGTATCATCATCATCATCATCATCTCATCATCATCATCATCATCATCATCATCATCATCATTATTTTGGAAGATGGAAGTGGTGTGTGTGTGTGTGTGTGTGTGTGTGTGTGTGTGTGTGTGTGTGTGTGTGTGTGTACATAACACATTAACAAATGGAGAGAAAGGCAGACAGACAGACAGACACAGAAAGACAGATTGACAGACCGACCGACCGACAGTGTCCCGAGAAATAGAGGCAGAGAAAGACAGAGAGAGACAGCGGGGAATTTGTGTGTGTGTGTTTGTGTGTTGTGTGTGTGTGTGTGTGGTGCGTGCGTGCGTGCGTGCGTGCGTGCGTGCGTGCGTGCGTGCGTGCGTGCGTGCGTGCGTGTGTGTGTGTGTGTGTGTGTGTGTGTGTGTGTGTGTGTGTGTGTGTGTGTGTGTGTGTGTGTGTGTGTGTGGTGTGTGCATGCGTGCGTAGAGAATGGCATTAATGCAATGGAAATGTTTTCTTATGAAACGAAAGATGTTATGTTCTACAGTGATGCCCATTTTATGTGATTTCTTGTGTTGAATACATTTACTTCGCACTACATCTCTGTCGGTTTCAATATTTTCTTTGTTTGTATTTTTGAATCCAAGATGGTGTCATGTCGGCTTAACACAAATTTCCGTGTTGGTATATGATAGAATATGTGTAATGCATGCTGTGTCTTACTGATTGTATAATGTTGAGTGTGTGTGTGTGTGTGTGTGTGTGTGTGTGTGTGTGTGTGTGTGTGTGTGTGTGTGTGTGTGTGTGTGTGTGTGATTATATCCATTAAACCTAGACTACCTTTATGTTTAGACTTTGAAAAAGCGTTTGACAGTGTAAGCTATGATTTCATGTTTAAGGTATTACGTGCCTTTGGTTTTGGTCCAAGTTTCTGTCAATGGATAAAAACAATCTACACAAATATTAAGTCAACTGTTTCAGTTAATGGAAAACTAGCCAGTTGGTTCCCTGTTGAGAGAGGATGTCGCCAAGGGGATCCAATCTCACCATATTTGTTTGTTATTTGTGTTGAAATCTTAGCAAATATGAATAGACAAAATGAAGACATCAAAGGAATTGTAATAGCTAATACTGAGATTAAAATATCACAGTATGCAGACGATATTGAATTGTTACAAGAAGGCGATCGAAAATCATTCGAAGAATCGATCATGGTTCTTGAAAGATTTGGAAGAGTATCTAGAATCTAACTAAATGCGGAAAAAACGAATGCAGTATGGTTAGAAAGTAAACGAAACTCGCCCGTTAAGTATATGCCACATTTAAATATAAAATAAAACCCTCCTAAATTAAAATTTTGGGTATTTGGTTTACAAGTGATTGGAAAAAAACTGTGAAATCATGAATGTCGAAGAAAAATTTGCAGATATAAAACAGTGTACAAAAACCCTGATCTTATCAAAACTAACCCATCTATGGATGTTACTACCGAACCCACCAGACTACATAATTGATGAAATTCAGAAATTTGCACTTAAGTTTGTATGGGGTACAAAAAAAATCAAATTAATCGGAAAACGTCTGTAAAAAGTATACAGGAATAGGATAGGAATTCCAAACATATGGAAACAAATAAATGCATTAAAACTAACCTGGATTCGTAAACTCTCATCAAGTAACCACAGAGGAAAAAAACTCATCTCATTATATTACAAGGCTGAAATTATTGATGAATTAGGTGCTGATTTTTCTGGGCATAATAAGTTTAATTATATCTGGAAAGATGTTTTCAAAGCATATAAAGAAAAAGATGAGATTGTTGGTGTCAAAACTGCAGAAGAATTCTGTTTAGAGCCTTTGTTTTGTAATAGGAATTTGAGGTGTTTGGGTCAGATCTAATTTTTATATAAAAAAAAAAAGAAAAAGAAAATGCCGCATTCTCCGTACGGAATCTTTTAGACGAAAATGGTGATTTTTTTAAAGTTTCCAGTCCGTTGTTGATAGATATAGCATCAATACAGATTTTGTAATATATGATGGTTACATTAGTGCTGTGAAAAAGTATTCGAGAGATGCTGGAGTAGAAATGAAATGTTATGAAGAAGGTGAGTCAAGTAAACTAATGTCTGTGATATGTTCAGTTTCAAGTGGAGCCTCACTTTATTACGATTTACTGAATCAAGACACTCTACAGCCACTTTTTGCAATAAATGGAATGAAAGATTACCGAAGAATGTTAATTGGGCTAACACTTTTCAGAAAATCCGACAGATCAAAGATAGTAAGTTAAGATGGTTTCAGGTTAGAATTAATAATAGGATTCTGGCAACCAATACTGTTTTGAAAAACTTGGGCATTGAAGATTCAGAAAAATGTTCTTTTGTAATAGAGAAAAAGAAAACATTCAACATATATTTTGGCGCTGCCCTCATGTTCAAACTTTCTGGCAAGAATTTCAAAATAAAATGAATACAAAATGTGAAACTATGAATCCACTGATGAATGAAAATATTGTCCTATTTGGTTGTGACAATGATTTTATATCGGAACGTTTGACTTAATCCTGTTACATGCCAAATTCTATATTTACAAATGTAAATATGGGAAAAAATGCCATTATTTCAAGTTTTCACTGTGTATTTGAAAGCAAAATATGAAATAGAAAAGTGTGCTGCATGTTTTCAAATGCCACTCACAAAGTTTGTTACACAGTGGCTTCCATATTCTTTTTTATTGGATTAATGCACTTTTTTCTTGCAAGGTTTCCAAATAATATGACAATGGCCAGTTGCTTTGGGTTTTTTTCTGTTTGACTGATTTATTTGCTCGTTTCTCTCATTTTGTTTCCATTTATTTAACTGTTTTTGTGTTTACCCTTTGTCGTTATTATTGTGTTTATATGTGTCCATGATAGGATAAAAACGAACGACAAAAAACGCATACGGTGTTTATTAAGTGACTGATGTTATCATTTTAATGGTAGTAGTAGTAAAAATAGTATTAATGGTAGTAGTAGTAAAAATAGTAGTAATAGCTCTGGTGGTAGTAATAGTGCTAATGATGGTACTAGTAATCACAGTAGTAGCAAGGTGATGATGTTGATGATGATGATGATGATGATGATGATGATGATGATGATGATGATGATGATGATGATGTATATATGTGTGTATGTATGTTCTATTGTTATTGTTAACTTACTGCAATAAGTATGCACGTTGCTGTTTGTATTCCTTACTTGTAATTTGTTCTTAAGTTTTGAAATAAAACATGACAAAATAAAGAAAAGAAAGCATATGTCCAAGTGGTCTGATCTATTCCTTGTTTCCCTGTTCACAGGTGGAAAATCCAGGATTTGTTCACATGTACTGGTAAGTTTATTACATTTTCCCTTGAATATTTATTACCTAGAGAACGCAATGTTAGCGTTTCTAAGGAAAGCTTAAAATGAGGCAGTAAGATGTGAACAGTAAATGAAAAAGAGAACGATTGCTTTCATGTTGAAACATCTACACGACAAAAACACCAAAATCATGCTACAAGTGGTGTCAATTTCCCCTAGCACACATGAAGATAAAAGGCAAATACACGTATGAAGGAAACTTTTCTCTGTTTAGTGTTTATTGCTTCAAGATAATGAGCCTACAAATATTTTTATTCTTTTTAATAGAGATTACCGTTTGGTGTTCAAGATACTTTATAGACAGATAGACAGATAGTCAGACATATACACAGACAGACTGGATGAAAAACAAACCCAAGCCACCAAGAGATGGCAACGTTTCTGCTGCAGAATACCAAACCACCTACAAAAATCTTTTTTCATTTTGCAAAAATCATGATGGAAGCAAAACTAAACCCCAAAAACACAATTATGTTGGGCTGTTTGGTGTAAATTTAAAGTGTGCTGAATTGTATTGTGCTGTATATGCTGACAATTGTCGGCAAAATTTTTTTTCAATTTCTTTGTTTTCAGAAAGATTTTCAATGCAAGAAGACAAATTAGCAGACTAGTTTACACACACACACACACACACACACACACACACACACACACACAGAGAGAGAGAGAGAGAGAGAGAGAGAGAGAGAGAGAGAGGAGAGAGAGAGAGAGAGAGAGAGAGAGAGAGAGAGAGAGAGAGAGAGAAGAGCGCAAGTACACATGAAAAGAAATTGCATGGCTGTGTTGTGCTGTGTTTAAATTTGCATGGGGAAAGCCAAGTAAAGTTACTCTCCATGATATCCGTGCTCGTTTCTTGAATTGAGCCATAAAAAGAACAGAACTGATTATAAGAGAGAGAGAGAGAGAGAGAGAGAGAGAGAGAGAAGGTGCACGTATGGACAGACAGATTAAGCAGCAGACAAAGAGACCGAGATAATGTAATCCTTCCACACGCCTGATTAATGATGCGTAAAAACACACACCCACACACCAAACGACACAAAGACAACAAATCAAAACAAGAGCCCCTCTTAGCGCCTCTCAGAAGGGGGCCGTGTAATACAGCAGGGACGGGGAGGCGCCAGGCGAGATGAGAAGCGATGATCTTGAAGGGCTTTCTTCCCACGTCAGAGCAGGGGTGGTGGAGAGATTCGTCTGAAGCAGACACAAAGGTCTGCCTCTCAATTAGCTCCCGTTCCTGATCATTCTCTCTCTCTCTCTCTCTCTCTCTCTCTCTCCTCTCATCTCTCTCTCACACTCTCTCTCTCTCTCTCTCTTCTTCTTCTTCTTCTTCTCTTCTTCTCTTCTTCTCTCTTCTCTTCTCTTTCTTCTTCTTCTTCTTCGTCTTCTTCTTCTACTTCTCCTCTTTCTTTTTCTTTCTTTCTTTCGTTCATGCGTTCGTTCGTTAGTTCGATCATCTTCTTTGTTCATTCTTTCTTCTTTTTTCTCTCTTCTTACCCTTCTCATCTTTTTGTTTTTTCTTTTTCTTTTCTTCTCTTCTTCTTCTTTTTCTTCTTTTCTTTCTTCTTCTTCTTCTTTTTTCTCCTCCTCCTCCTCCTTCCTCCTCCTTCTTCTTCTTCTTCTTCTTCTTCTTCTTTGTTTATATTGTCCTTGTTCTTTGACCCTTCTCCGTTTTCCTCCCATGTTATTTGACTGAGAAGAGCTGCACCATGAAAAGGAGTCTTATTTTTACTCACAGCTCTTTTCAGTGCTTCTATGCACTTGTGTTGTTTGGCTTCTTCAATTCTCTTGCACTTGAAAACTGGTCCTGGGATTGAGAGGAGTGGTCGTCTTTAGAGCCTGCTCAGGCTCGTCCAGCTTCTCTTAGAAAGTAGTGGAAATTGAACTGTCTACTCCATCTGGTCTGAAGAGCTCAACAGTCTGTGCAAATGTGACCTGTGGTCTGCTTCTCTACAGAAACAGAGAGGAAATGGCACACGATGAAAGCATCTCTCTGAGTGGGCTGACCTATTCCTTGTTTCCCTGTCCGCAGGCGGAAAATGATGACATGTTCATGCCATACCATCCATTGGTATTTATCCCTTTCTCTTTCCAAACGAGTCATTATCAACATTCCTTGAATGTTGTTTTTTTTCAGCTCTGTCCTACTTTACCTCACCGAATTAGGAGTATGGCGTCTCTCCACTTTTCTATCCATGCGATTTGGTGTAAACATTCCTTCAATGTTTGTGAGCTTTATCCTGTTTCCTTCAGGCTGAGTGCGAATAAGTTTGATGGACATCTGCCAGCATTTTCTGATACAATGCATGTTTTACATTCAATGCTGTTTATCTGTTTACAGCTGGAAAACCTACAGTGATAAAGGAGAGGCGGGGTGTAGGACTTAATCGTGT
>CM031597.1:28927583-28935083 GCA_018398815.1 Conus ventricosus
TCTCTCTCTCTCTCTCTCTTCTCTCTCTCTCTCTCTCCTCTCTCTCTCTCTCTCTCTCTCTCTTTCTCTCTGTCTTCCTCTCTCTCTGCTTCCTCTCTCTCTCTGTCTCTCTCTCTCTCTGTTGGTCCTCCCTTCTCTCTCTCTCTCTCTCTCTCTCTCTCTCTCTCTCTCTCTCTCTCTCTCTCTCTCTCTCTCTCTCTTTCTGTGTGTGTGTGTGTGTGTGTGTGTGTGTGTGTGTGTTTTTCTTCCTTCCTTCCTTCCCTCCCCCCTCCCTTTTCTCCTTCCCTCCCCTTCCTATTCCTCTCCCGCAGTCTTACCTTCCAACCCCCACCCTCACACCCTCGCTTCTAACTTCCCTGACCATTCTTACACTGCCCACACCCACCCCATCCTTTCCCATCCCACCATCTGTCCTTTCTCTACTGCCGAAGACTCTGACAAGCCAATGATAGCATATAGACAGGGGGGGAAGGGGGGGGGGAGGAGGATGTGGGTAAGGTGAGGGTGTCCCCTACTTATCGATCGTGGACAGAGGTGAAGCGGACCTTACAGCTTCAGGTGTCGTGTAATGAGGAGAAATTGGATTTAGCCTTGTCGGCGTTTTCCTTTGCTATCGGAGACTCTCATCTTTCCTTTACATATCTTGGCCGTCTTCAAAGTAGAGTCTCTCTCTCTCTCTCTCTCTCTCTCTCTCTCTCTCTCTCTCTCTCTGTCTGTCTCTGTGTCTCTGTCTCTCTCTGTCTGTCTGTCTGTCTGTCTCTCTGTCTGTCTGTCTCTCTCTCTCTCTCTCTCTCTCTCTCTCTCTCTCTCTCTCTCTTATGAATAGTGCAACAGTGCCTCAACCGATCATATTTTGCAGTGCGATTCGGGATCATACATTGAAGGGAGACGATTCAACCCTCACCCCCAGCGAAAAAGTCAGTCAGAGCAGAACAGTTGTTTCCCTTAGATTACAGCGCAAGGATTTTTTCATGGCCTTCAACGAACAACCATAATGTACTTACTGTTCAAAAAGACTCCAATATATTTTAAAATCAACTAAAAGAGTCTGGACTGGAGGAGGGGAGGGGAAAATGGAAGAACATGATGGGGGGCGAGGGGAGTGGGTAGAAGGAGAAAGGAATGTTTGGATTAGGGGAAGGTGAGGAAAGTAGAAGAGAGAGAGGAGGAAGTGTGGTTAATAATGATAGTAATCATCATCATCATCATCATTATCATATGAACACTATCATCATCGTCATCATCATCATCATCATCATCATATGAACACTACCATCATCAGCATCATTATTATTATCATCATAGGAGGAAAAGAATGAGAAGGTGAGAAGAAAGGAGAAGAAAGAAAAGAGGAAGAAACTATAGAAAATGAGAAAGATAGTAAGATGGAATCTAAGAAATATCAATAGTTAGACCTATAATTATCACAATCATAGTTATAAGAATAATGATTATGATAACAACTGTCTAAAAATGGGAAAGACATTGATTTGAATGAATGAAATACACAAATACGTGGTAACTTACAAAATTCAAATGCAATAAAGTTTATCATATGTAAATAATGAAAGTATGATATGAATAATGACAATAATGGTAATAATAATAATGATAATGATGATGATGATGACAATAGTAACAATGATAATGATAATGATAATAATAATAATAATAATACATCATCATCAACAATATTATTATTATTGGAGCACTGCCTTTTCTAAAAAAAAAAAAAGGCCAATGATCGAATTATGGTAATATGACTGTGATGATGATGATGATGATGATGATCATCATCATCATCATCATTACAATTATCTCCACCAATCATTATTATCATCTTCGTCTCCATCATCATTATCATTTTCTTTTCGTCGTCGTCGTCGCCGTCGTCGTCGTTACCATCGTCATCATCATTACTTTACTACTACTACTTATAAAGCTTAAATCGATAATCATATTGTGAAGTTAGCACTCTGACTGTAAGACAACAGGCCGACATCTGCATGCTCGATAAGCCAACTGTTTATTAAGCTAACCCTTGAACCGAATGCGGATGAGTACAAATTGGGTTAAGCCAATTATGTGACATCCCCCTTTCTTTCAGGAAATGGACATAAATTTACAAACGTTAGCGTCTCTAGTTTTTTTTCTTTTTTTTTTTTTTTTTCTTTTTTGTGTGTTTTTTTTTTCTTTTCTTCAAACGTAGCATCCAGGAACCAGGTCAGAGGTCCAGGCGGTCTGGCTTTCTGATGGCACGGCCACATCTAGAGGTCCGGACCATAGGCGTAGCAGGCTGGTCTTCTGGCTGGGGATCTGGCCTCTGGATGGGGTCCCCACGTCTGGAGTTCTGGAGCATACCCGGGGACAGTTGTTTTGCTTGATGGGTTTTGGGGACGGGGTAGGGGCCATGGCGGGCCGCCACGGTGTCTCGGTCTCAGGACCCGGATCGTCCTCCTCTGCAGGATCTCCCATGGACCCTGGGTACAGAGAGGAGGCCTCCCTAGGAACTCTGCAAGGGGTCTGAGGTTTGAGTTCCCTGGGGACCAGGTGACGCCGGTTCCTCCTCTGTCTGCCACTGGGAGTCTGCACTTCATAAGACCGGAAGGGGAAGGACTGAACGACGGTCCCTGGTGCCCCCGATGGCTTGATCCACACAGGTGTCCTGGAGTAAGTGGAGGAGCTGTTCTTGTGCGGTGTGCTCTGTCAAGTTCATCTTCTGCTTCTGTTTGACAACTTTGTCCTGCTCTTTGAAGTTTTTTTTCTTTTTGTCCCTCCGGCTTCAAGGTTGATGGCAGTATGGGTACTGTGGTTCGCAGCTTTCGTCCCATGAGTAGCTCTCCTGGGCTCAGTCCCTGCTGAAGTGGTGTTGCCCGATAGCTGAGGAGAGCCAGGTAAGGGTCTTCTGCTTTCTTCATGAGAGACTTCACTGTCTGTACTGCTCTCTCTGCTTCTCCGTTAGCTTGAGGGCAGTATGGACTGCTTGTGACATGTGTGAATCCATATTTCTCTGCGAAGGCTGCAAACTGGCAGCTGGTGAACTGGTAGCCATTGTCCGACATAACAACTTCTGGGATTCCATGTCTGGAAAACATGCTCTTGCAGTGGTTGATCACACAGTCAGTGGCAGTTTGCTTGAGGAGGGCTAGCTCGATGAATCTAGAATAATAGTCCACAATGATCAGGTACTGTTCTTTCTTCAGTTCAAAAAGGTCCATGCCTATCTTCTGCCAGGGGTAATCAGGGGTGTCTGTGGGAATTAGGGACTCTGGGGGATTTGTCTCTCTCGAACGCAGATAGGACAGTGTTCCACCATAGACTCGATCTGGCAGACAAGCCTGGCCACCACACACTTTCTCGTGCTCGAGCCCGACACTTGACAATTCCTTGATGTCCCGTGTGAATTTTCTCCAGGATGTCTGGCCTCATCTTCTCGGGGATGACCAGTCTGGTTCCATAGAGCAGGAGGTCTTGTTCCACGCTGAGATAGTGTCGAACAGACCAGTATGGCTGGATCTTCTCATTAGGGCAGTGTTCGGGCCATCCTTCATGAATGAATCTCTTGATTTCTGAGCAGACTGGGTCCTTGCTAAGCTCTTGCTGGATCTGGTCGAGTCTCGATGGTGTGGCTGGAGCACTGGAGAGGACCTGATCCACCATGGAGTCAGCTTCTTCTTCTAGCTGTTTGTCTTCTTTCTGTGCCAGTCGAACCGGTGCTCTAGACAGGGCATCCGCAGTGATCAAGTCCTTGCCTTTTTTGTATTCGATCTGGAAGGAGTATCGCATCACACGCATGCGGAATCGCAGCAGACGAGGTGACAGCTCATCGAGATGTTTGGTCTTCAAGAGGGTCAGAGTGGTCTGTGATCTGTTTCAATGACCAAGTCTTTGATACCTGTGATGTACTCTCGAAATTTCTCGCATGCCCAGGCCACTTCCAATGCTTCTTTCTCCACTTGGGCATAGTGCTGCTCCGTTGGAGTAAGTGATCTTGATGCATAGAAGACTGGTTTGAAAATGCCGTCATCCTGTTTCTGCTGCAGTACTGCTCCAAGGCCATAGGACGAGGCGTCTGTAGACAGACGGGTCTTCCGGCTCGGGCTGTAGTGAGCCAGAACAGGTGCTGAGCTGAGCTGTCTTTAGATGCGTTGGAAGGCTTCTTCTTGTGGGGCGTCCCAGGTCCAGTCATTTTCTTTCTTCAGGAGGTCTCTGAGAGCCCTGTGTTGTCTGCCAGATTGGCACCAGCAAACTTGGCGACGTGGTTGACCATACCAAGTAGACGTCTGAGTTCGGTGATGTTGGTTGGTTTTGGAAAATTTGTGATGGCGACGACTTTCTCAGGGTCAATGGTGATGCCCTCTGGGAGATGATCTGTCCCAAGAACTTGATCAACGGCTTTGAAAATTCACATTTGTCTGGGTTCAGAGTCAGTCCAGCATCACTCTGCTTCTGCATCACCTGGCGGAGGCATTCATCATGTTGTTTCTGGTCTTTCCCATGAACGAGGATGTCATCCATGTCACAGATGGCACCTGGGAGACCCGCAAGCAAGTGGGTCATGGTGCGCTGGAAGATCTCGGGCCTGAGCTTATACCGAAAGGGAGTCTGGTATAGCAGAACCTTCCGAAGGGCGTGATAAAGGTAGTCAGTTCCTGTGACTCAGTCTCCAGTGGTATCTGATGGAAACCACTGTTGCAGTCTAGTTTGGTGAAGACTGTGGATCCAGATAACTGGGCGAGAAGCTGGTCGGTGGAAGGAAGTGGAAAGTTCTCACGTTTGACCCCCTCATTCAGTTTTGTGAAATCCACACAGATTCTGACCCTGTTGTTTGATTTGGGCACTACAACTATTGGAGCACACCAGTCCGTTGGTTTCGAGACAGGACGAATGACTCCAAGTTGTTGCAGATTGTCTAGTTCTTCTTTGACTTTGTCTTGGAGTGGAAGAGCAAGTCGACGTGGTGAGGTCACAGCATAATGGTTTGCAATCTTTCTGGAGGTGTATTTTGTAAGTAGAGCTTGTCAGGTTACCTAGGCCTCTGAAGAGTGTAGGGAACTCTCTCCTGTACTGAGCTTCCTTGTCACTGACAGCGTTCACTTTTTCTATCATCTGAAGGGCAGAGATAGCTGGGCGACCCAGCAATGGCTCTTCGAGGTCTTTGATGACGTAGATGTCCTGTGTGACTGTCTTTTCTTTGTAGGTCATTTTTGCTGAGAATTTGCCTAGGACAGTGATTTCCTTCTTTCCTGGTCCATAGAGTTTTTTCTTGGTTTTCTCCAGTGGACGTTTTCCCTTGGGTATCATCTTCTCTGGTATGACCGTGACGTCGGCACCTGTATCTAGCTTAAAGTCATGGTCTGGGAGTCCTTCTAACTGAATGGGGACTTTCCAAGGGTCACTGACTTCTCCAATCACACATCCCAAATAGAACTCATCTGACTGTTCCTCTTCTTCCTCTCTGGTCCAATGAATTTGGCCTGCTGACCTGCATACCACTGCAAAATGTCCTGGTTTTGGAACACTTTCTGCATCTGGCTGACTTGCTGGACAATCATTTCGGCTATGGCGGTCTCTGCCACATCGATAGCATGTGCTGTCCGGTGCACGTTTTGGTCGCTGCTGATAGAGCTGTGGCTGTTTCTCCTTAGGCTCTCTGGAGTTTTGGCTGTTTTTGAGCTTGCTGTCTGTGAGGCGGCTGACACGATCTCCCTGTGACATGGACTCCATCTGGGTCTGCGTGCTCTCTTGAGCTCTGCATATCTGCACAGCTTTCTGGAGGTCAAGGTCTTTCACTTCAAGCAGTTTTCTTACGAATAGCGTCATCCCTAATGCCAATCACAACTCTGTCGCGAATCATTCTTTCTTCTTCCTTGAAATTGCATGTTTTTGCAGCTCGTCTGAGGGCGGTGACATAAGTATCAATGTTCTCTCCAGTCTCCTGCTCTCTCTTGTGGAACTTGTATGACTCGTATGCTTCACACGTTGTGTCTATACAAAACTCCTCAAACTTCTTGATGACAAGATCAATGTCCGTTTTGTTCTCTCCCTCTGCAAAAGGAAGTCCGTCGAAAACTTCCAGGGCATCTTCTCCAATGCAGGCAAGGAAAACAGCGCACTGGTACTCCTTTTCTTCTTTGTTGAGTCTAGAGGCGATCGCATAGTTCTGCCACTGACGTTTGAACTTTCTCCATGATGTTTCTACATGGCCTTGAAGGTCTAGTTTTGAAGGAGCTGGAATGTTGGCTGTAAAATGTCTCTGTTGTTGTTGTTGTCCCTCATTCGCCATTTTTGCTTAACAATCTTGACACTCTAACAACTGTTAACATAATACATCAAACCATACTTATCTGTGGGCTGTGGTCTTGTCTGACACCATGTGAAGTTAGCACTCTGACTGTAAGACAACAGGCCGACATCTGCATGCTCGATAAGCCAACTGTTTATTAAGCTAACCCTTGAACCGAATACGGATGAGTACAAATTGGGTTAAGCCAATTATGTGACACATATGACTAGTAGTAGTAGTAGTAGTAGTAGTAGTAGTAGTAGTAGTAGTAGTAGTAGTAGTAATGGTAGCAGTAGTTGTTGTTGTTGATATTGTCACAGAACTCTTGAAACAGATGAAGAAATAACAAACAAAACCAAAAAAGACAGAAAAAAAATTGAATTTTGAGGAAAAGTAGTCTTATCATCACTATGATCATGTTAATCCGTATTGTCTCCTCTTCAACCTCAGTTCCATAGCGTTGTTTTAGAACGTTCACCCAGGACCAAACTTTGTAACCAGACCGAACAGATTGACGGTTCGTTGCTCATTTTCATTGTTTGAATGATACTTGCTTTGTCAGAAAAAGACCCAATATGTCGAAACGTGACGTCTTTTGTTCTGTATTTTGTTTTGTGCTTTCGTTTAGTACCGCAGTTTTAATCGAACTATTCAAACAAACAAACAAAAGAATTACGGATAATTTTCCAGGACGCGTGACCTTTAAGGAGAAGATTCAGGTGGTGAAAAAGTAAGACAGGACTGACAGTTATTCCCCCCAAACTTTCTTCTTCTTCTTCTTCTTGTTCTTCTTCTTCTTCTTCTAGTCTGTAACACCACTGTGAGATACTTCTATTTCTGCCTCCTTGACTAATCAGAGAAATTACTTTGGCGTCAGGATTTGGACGGTGGGAAAGGGGAGAGAGTGAGAGCAGGGGAAAAGTGTGTGTGTTGTGTGTGTGTGTGTGTGTGTGTGTGTGTGTGTGTGTGTGTGTGTGTGTGTGTGTGTGTGTGAGAGAGAGAGAGAGAGAGAGAGAAAGAGAGAGAGAGAGTGTGTGTGTGTGTGTGTGTGTGTGGTGAGAGAGAGAGAGAGAGAGAGAGAGAGACAGAGAGAGAGAGAGAGAGAGAGAGAGAGAGAGAGAGAGAGAGAGAGAGAGAGTGTGTGTGTGTGTGTGTGTATGTGTGCAGATTGGAGAACAGGGCGGAAGAAGGGAGTGGAAAAGTGGGGTTGAGGA
>CM031597.1:28937583-29025083 GCA_018398815.1 Conus ventricosus
CACACACACACACACGCACGCACGCACGCACACACACTCGAACACACGGAGACACCACATACACTGCACACATAACTCACTCACTTCACTCTCTCTCTCTCTCTCTCTCTCTCTACTCTCTCTCTCCTTTTCTCTCTCTCTCTAACATAAAGGGGACACACACACACACACACATACACGCACGCACACACACACACACACACACACACACACACACACACACACACACACACACACACACACGCACGCACGCACACAGACTCTGTTGACAGTGAATCGATCTTGCTGAGCGGCTTATCAGCAAGGCTACATCGGAAGTGTGTGTGTTTTGTGTGTGTGTGTGTGTGTGTGTGTGCAGTGGTAGTTTTTCACTCTCTCTCTCTCTCTCTCTCTCTCTCTCTCCACTCCTCTCCTCTCTCTCTCTCTCTCTCTCTCTCTCTCTCTTACACATTGCTATTGCAGATGACATAGGGCCCGATATCATTAACACCAGCGGGCTTACAAAATCAATTAAAGAATCTACAACAAGCCTCGGATTCTATAGGATTAACAGTAAACCTACAAAAAACAAAAATAATGGTTTTTTGGAAAGGGGCTTATTGGGCAAGAAGGAGAAATGGTACTTCAAAGACCAAGAACTAGAAGAGTAAACAGTTATAAGTACTTAGGGTTTTAAACCCTTTACAACTAAACTCCCCATAGACATTTCACTTTCTGAATATGCAGGTAGAGCGAAAGGCAAAATTAAAGGAAATAATGAAAACTATGGGATAGTTTAGGACATATAGATATGGCTATCTATTTTTAAACGTTTGACACTCAAGTTAAACCCTTACTTTTATACGCAGCAGAAGCATGGGGGCCCCAACTAGAATAAAGCTAAGAAAATATGTACTTGTTACGCCTGTAAAAAAATGTTTGGGTGTGGGCCCAAAAAAACCCCCAAAAAATCAAATTTATGGAGAGTTGGGTAGATACCCTATCTGCATAGACAGCACAATAAGGGCCATTAGGTATGGTTAAAATTATAAAAATGGAACCAACAGACTCCCTAAACAAGCTATGAAAAAGAAAAGACCGAAATAAACAAAACTCATAATTGGGCATTAGAATTTAAAAAGCTGTTAGACATGCACGGCTTTTCAGAAGTATGGTTAAATGAAGGGGTAGAGATGAAAACAGATTTATTTCAGTATTAAAACAAAGAATGATAGATTGTCACAAGCAAACTGGCATGATAAATTAGTAAATAGTGAACGCTTAATACCTACCGCTCTTTCAAATGTACACCAAACTGAAAAAATATCTTCACGACATCACAATAGTGAAATTCAGAAAAGCATTAACCAGACTACGTTTAGGTAAACGAATTACACATAAATAAAAAGTTCACAGACAAGGATGCAATTACAACATGTCCTTTTGTCCAACAGAAGAAACTGAATTACACTTTTTTAAGATATGCCCATGTTATAGAAAATTTAAAGGGGGAAAATATATTTATAAACATTATAGAAATAAGGATTCAATTACACTAAGGAACCTATTACAAAATGAAAATATGGAAAGACACGTGACCTTGCAATGTTTAACCTTTTATGCATTAAAATACAGAGAAACACAATTATAAAATAAAGAAAAGAGGCTTGTTTTGCTTCTGTGGATGTACAGCAGAATTTAAACTATGTCTACATGTATAGATATGTGTGTATGTGTGTGATATATGAGTATGTGTAGTTTATATATATATGCATATTGTATGTATGTATATGTATGTATATATACATTGTGTGTGTGTATGTAGTGTGTATGTGTATGTATATATATGTACATATGTGTGTATATGTATGCATGTGTATATATATATTTATATATATAATATATATATATATATATATATATATATATATAGTTCAAACAAGTTAAAAGAGGAATCTTAAAACTATCTACAAATTTGTTTCAAGCGTGTTGCGCTGTCATCAGGATGGTTTTTGGTTTGCCCACCGCCGATGTTATATTGCGTGTGGGCTCCCGTTTGCGGTTGTTTGCACGTGCGGGTTCGCTGCACGTGTTTTTTTGGGGGCTTTCAGGTTTTTGTTTTGGGTGTGTTCACTAACAACGATTTCCATTTATGCCTGCAGTTGTTTACTATTTCTGTTTTGGTGTTTGAAGTTGCTAAGTGTGGTTTGCATAGTATTAACCATTTTTCAGTTAAACATAGGTTGCACCTTTTTGAAACATTGCTGTATGGTGATGCTCTTTTTATGATTTTCCAGGATTATTGTAGCTTGTTTTTGCGTCTTTAAGTTTCCAGATATATTTGCTCAGTTCTGTTTGGTTTTTAATATTTTTCTTTATAAATGACTGTGGTTTGCATATCTGGTTTTGAAGTGGTTTTCAGTGATCCCTATGTATGTTTCTTTTTCATTTTCTGATGTCACAGTAGCCTGGTATACAATGTTGTTGTGAAGACATTTATTGTTTAGTGGGCACTGCTCCTTTCTGGTGCAGTTGCAAGATTTCCTTTCTTCACCCTTCTTTGCTGTGTTGATTTTCATTTTGTTGGATGCGTCAATTAGGTTTTTGAGGTTGGGCATACATGAGTACGATAGTTTGACAGTGTTTTTGTTAAATATTTTGGACAGTTTGTGTCTTTTGGAAATGAAGTTGTTAGGATTTTGAAGAATTCTTTCCCTATGTTTGTTTTGAGTTTCCCGTCGTATGGGGGTTATACCATATGATTTTTCTTTTCCTATTTTTTTGCTTTTATTTGTGTTGTTGTCTGGGTTGTATTGTAATTTGTAATTGTATCCACTTGTTTGTAGTGCCTCCTGGTATTCTACTGCTGCATTGTTGAACACTCTCTCACTGCATGGCAGGTTTGATAGTCTCTTGTTTATGCCATGGGGTATGGTATTTAATATAGATGGTGGATGGTTACTTTTGGTGTGGACATAGAGAGGTGTATCGTTGGGTTTCTTGTATGGTTTATATATGTGATTGTTGAGATCCAGTGTTATGTCTAAGTAGTTCACTACCTTTTTGTTTGCTTCAATGGTAATCTTTAAGTTGTGGTTTTGGAAGATTTTGCATAGTTTTTTCTTCTTGTTTCGATGGTTCTTGGATTGTTGGTTAGTGCAGCAAGGCCATCGTCTCTGTATAGTCCGACTTGTTTTCCGAGTTTTTTTTCTTGATGTTGGACAGCATGAATAGTCCGACCAGTTCACATGTTTCTGCACCATCATATAATCCCATGGTTACGTCGAATGTTGAGTTTCTGTTGTTTTCCTGATCCAGGTTTCATTTTTGCTGTGTAGTAATGTTTTCTTGTGTGGAGAATGATTTCCATTTCTGACCCTGTTATGTCTGTGTGGTTACTGGCAAACTTCAGGGCTTTGGTGAGTAGTTCCTCATCTATAGATGGGTAAAAGTCTACTATGTCAAATGTGATGAATACTGTATACTTTGTTATTGAGTTTTTTGAACCATTGGATAACTTCGTATGTGTTCTTCCAGAGGTTGTATTCAGAGTTTGATTTTACGTTCTGTATTATTTTTTCCAGAATTTTCTTGCTTATTTTGCCTAATTCAGATTTGGATGGGTTTATTAGTCTACATGTTGGATTGTTATGAAAAATTGGGTGAAGAAAGGAAATCTTTGCAATTGCACCAGAAAGGAGCAGTGCCCACTAAACATAATGTCGTCACAACGACATTGTATACCAGGCTATTATAAATGGATGATGGAGTAGGAATACTTATAAGAACATGTACAAGGTTGTAAAATGTACACATATATATGTATTTGTGTGTATGTATGTGTGTACATGTATGTGTGTGTATGTTATAATAATGTGTGTGTATTTTGATTGTGAGGGACTGAGAGGGATTGAGTGTGATTGGATCAAGAGGTGTAGTAGAACTGATTGTATAACTAATAATATGTAATTATGCAAGAGTATAGACAATTAAGGTAAATTTTTGATTGTGAGGGACTGAGAGGGATTGAGTCTGATTGGATCAAGAGGTGTAGTAGAACTGATTGTATAACTAATAATTTGTAATTATGCAAGAGTATAGACAATTAAGGTAAATAACAGGAATAAGTGTAATTATAATCTTAACAGATATGAATTAAGAATGTTTGATCAAGTAAAAGGAGCACGGAGGGAGGGGTCATGGAGGAAGCAACTGCGGTGACCGGTTAACACCATATGGAATAAACATGGCCACCGTGGGGTGGGGGGGGGGGGGGGGGGGGGGGGGGGGGGTGCTGGGTGGAAGGGTGGGTTGGGTGGGAGTGCGGGGGGGGAGGGGGCGAGGGGGGGAGGGTGGAGGAAGGGTGGTGGGGGGGAGGGAGGAAGGGTAAGAGCTAATGATGAGTGAGAGGTGTTCAGCAATGAGAGAGAAAGGGCATGATCAAACAAGTGGATCTGAATAAGAATTACGGATAAACGGACAGGAAAAAAGATGAAAAGCAGAGAAAAAGTTGAGGAGAAGCAAAATGCAGAGGTATCAGACACTACAAGAGGGAAAGAATTACTCAAAAATCCTAACAAATATCATTTAACAAGAAAAATAGAAAAAAAATCATTGGATAAACCTCAAATACGACGGGAATGATCAAAATCCTAATTAACTCCAAAAGAAACAACTACAAATGTAAAAAAACTGCAAACTATCGTACTCATGTATGCCCAACCTCAAAAACTAATTGACGCATCCAACAAAATGAAAATCAACACAGCAAAGAAGGGTGGAGAAAGGAAATCTTGCAATTGCACCAGAAAGGAGCAGTGCCCACTAAACAATAAATGTCTTCACAACAACATTGTATACCAGGCTACTGTGACATCAGAAAATGAAAAAGAAACATACATAGGGATCACTGAAAACCACTTCAAAGCCAGATATGCAAACCACAAACAGTCATTTAATAAAGAAAAATATAAAAACCAAACAGAACTGAGCAAATATATCTGGAAACCTAAAGACGCATACACAAGCTACAATATATCCTGGAAAATCATAAAAAGAGCATCACCATACAGCAATGTTTCAAAAAGGTGCAACCTATGTTTAACTGAAAAATGGTTAATACTATGCAAACCACACTTAGCACATTTAAACACCAAAACAGAAATAGTAAACAACTGCAGGCATAAATGGAAATCGTTGTTAGTGAACACACCCAAAACAAAAACTGAAAGCCCCCAAAAAACACGTGCAGCCAACCCGCACGTGCAAACAACCGCAAACGGGAGCCCACACGCTATATAACATCGGCGGTGGGCAAACCAAAAACCATCCTGATGACAGCGCAACACGCTTGAAACAAATTTGTAGATAGTTTTAAGATTCCTCTTTTAACTTGTTTTAAACTATATATATATAATGTTCAGCAGTATATATATATATATATAGAGCGATGAGGCTCTACTTTTAAAGAGCCTATTCGTCTATCTAATTCTAACTTTGATTTCTAGCATTGCGTGCAAGCTCAGTTTTCCAGAAGTTATTCTGGCAAATAGGGTTATACAATGATGGTAGATTTTCCAATGTTCATCCAGTCTTCTCTTGAAAGCATCCACTGATAGCGCAGAAACCACTGACTCTGGAGATTGTTCCAAGTATTGTTGATCCTATTCGAGAAAAAATTTACTCTAACAATTTACTTCTGCTTTTCTTCAGCTTCATTGAATTTCCTCTTAACTGGCTTTTATTGTCCTTTTCAAACATAAGTTCATGGGTGTTGTACATATTCCATTGAGGTACTTAAGTTTCAATCATATCACCCCAAAGACGGTGGTGCTCAAGACTCGGAAGCTTCAAAATTTTCAATCTATCAGGGTAGGGTTTGTCTTTGAGATGGCTCAGTGTCTTTGTTGCACGACGTTGCACATCTCAATGTCACTACATAGACCTTTGGAATGTGGTTGCCAGACACTGTGACCATATTCCAACAGTGGCCTGACCATGCTCTTGAACAAAAGTACAAACGTTCTCTCGGACAGATGATCAAAACATCGGCGTATAAGTCCAACCATTCTGTTGGCCCTTGATGTGGTCTGAGCAACCTGCTCTTTGAACGAGAGTTTATTATCCACTACAACGCCAAAGTCTTTTTCCTTTTCAGTTTTTTTTAGTCCACTCTTGTTTTTTTCCACCGGGCTTTTTCCCCCATGTAACCCCATTTTATTGTTGGGACAATCTTAAAAACAAGCATTTGTGGGGTTTGAAAACCAGTACCCTTTTTTGGGACCTTTCTTGCAAGTTGTTAAATCTTCCGGGATCTGTCCCGTTTCCGTATTTTTCTACATAAAGTTTGTATCGTCTGAAAAACATTTTGGCATAGTTTTAACCCCTCTAGGAAGCCTTTTTTGTATATAACAACAGCCCCCCCAAGCACAGATCCTTGGGGAAATACCACTTGTCACATGCCTTCTGATGAACTGGCCCATTATGACAATTTTTGTCCCTGTTACTGAAAAACTGTTTCCCAGTCTAGGACTTTCCCTTTAATCCATTTGCAGACAGTTTCTGTACAACCTCCTGTGGGGGACAGGTTAAAAAGGGCCCTTTCTGAAGCCCATAAGCCCATATAACTGACCCCCCCTCTTCCGTGTACTGTCCATAAAAATGGGTTCAAGCAGTTGCGTGGTACAGGAACGCCTGGCACAAACCATGTTGAGCTCGAATCGCTCGTTGCTGATCGGTGGTCCAAAATTTGCCCTCTCCCCATTTTCTCCATAATCTTGCACCTAACAAGTCAAACCAAGACGGTAGTTTGTTCGCTACAGCCTTGCTCCCTTTTTAATTTGGGGACACAAACGCCTTTTTCCATTCCTTGGGGAGTGCCCTTTATCAAGTGCTTTCTGAAAGCTGGTTATTGGTTGGGCAATTCTTTGCTGCTTGCTAGGATATGGGTGGTGCCGTCTGGCCGACCCTTTTCTTGTCAAAATTTAGAAAGTACTTTATGATGATCTGTTTTTTTTAAAAGTCTTCATTCACTTTCTACTCAAAATTTTTTCAAATTAGGGATTTCCTGGACCCTTCACAGAAAAAACACTCTAAAAAAAGTTGTTTAGCAGCTCCGCCTTCTCCCACCCTTTTTCGGTTTCGTGCCATCATCTTCTTTAGGTCTGCAATTCCTGTCAAATTTTTCAAATTAAGTTAGTGTAATTATAGAAGCCCTTGGGGGATTCGTTTTAGACCTGCAGCTTTTTCTTTCTATATTTTATTGAAAATGGGCATTTTCTCCCCCTGTTGTTTGTCTTGTGTAGGCCTTTTTATCCACATGTGTCATTTGTTACACTTTCTGTGTAGGCCTTTTTATCCTCATCGTTGTCATTTGTTTACACTTTCTAAATAGCGGGTGTTTTGTTTTTACAGTTTGAAAAGTATTTGGGTTCATCCATTTTTTTCCCTTTTCTTCCTGATGTTTTACCCGGTGTCGATTTTCCCACTGCTTTCACAACGTTCTCTTTGATAAATTTTCCATGAGTCGTTTCCCCTTTTATTTTTTCGTTCGTCTCCCCTCAAACTTCCCCAGCGCCTATAGTGGCCCAACTTTTGTTTTTCTGAATTCCTTAGTGTTTTTTAGGTTTTTTCACCTGTTTTCTAGGGAAAAACCTCTCCCCGGCAAACATGTTCATCTTTCCAATACTGCTTAAACTTCAGTCAGTGATTTGTTTTTCAGTGTTTGGGTGAAAATCAATCCAGGTGTTTTTTTTGGGGGCCCTCTCTGTAAGGGGGTTGGAGTTTCGGTGCGAAAAAAGCTTCCTTTGGCTTCAAAAACTTTTTTGCTTGTGGCCTTCCCCAACTGATTTGTTTCAGTGGAATCGATTTGTGAAATTTAAAATCCCCATGTCATTTTGTGTGGGCCCTCCTTTGGGATATAGTATCAAAAAGGTTGTTCATTCAGCATTGCTCTGAGCTTTGTTCAACCTTATCGGTCCAAAGGGTAGGCTTTCTCCACTTTCAGTTTACATTCCACAAAATACTTCCAGTATAGGTGTGTCTATGTCATCGCAAATAAAGGGCTTGGGGTTGGGACGAACATACGAGTATACCTTCCTTCCTCTTCAAAGTTATGAACTTTATAATCATCCATAGATAGTCAGTCCTGTATAACATATGCATTCTTGGGTTGACCCATGATTCCCAAAATGTTGGCTTGTATATTTCTACCACAACTGAAGTTCTTTTCTTTATTCAAAGTTGATCAACTTTGGTTACAAACAAGTACATTTTTTAAAAAATTTTTCTATCAAAATTTTAAACAAAAGTTTGAAAAAAAAACAAGAAAAGAACGGGTGTTAAAACTATTTGCAACTTGGTTGCATGGTTTCTATTCTTTTACTGCCCCTTTGCTCCTGCCGCCCGGGGGGTACCTTCCAATGTTGAGACTGGGGCCGTTCCCTTTCCCCCCAGCGGCATACTGTCCCTTCGAGTTTTTTTTAACCCTCTTTCTTGTTCTTAATTTTCGTGAAAATTTCTGTCTTCTCTTTTTTTTTGCGTGTCTGTCCCCCCTCTACCAACTGTCAGTGACCCTTCCCTCTTCTCCTTCCGTCATCTCATCGCGTCTTTCTTGGCGCAATAAATTTTCTCAGCATCTCTTCCCTTGCCCCTTGGGTTTTGAATCTCAACAAAAGGTTTAATGACTATTTTCCCCTTTTGCTTGTGCCCCCAAACTTTTTTTTTCTCTTCGTTTTTGTGGCTGTAGCGGGTTTTCCTTAAGCTTGTTTTTTTTCCGCCTCTGTCTTTTTGTGAACAGCCTCCTCATGTCAATAGGTGGTTGTCACTCCTTTTTCATCCCATGATCTGATCAATTTATTCCTTTCTTTCTTCCTTCTAAATCCTCTTCTGAGTGCTTTTGGAACATTAAACAAAACCCAAGTTCTTCGTCTTCTTCTCTGTTTCAGCCCTAAATTTTGATGCCCCTTTAGCTTTTTTCCATGAACTTATTTACGTCTCTAGCGCTTTCCTTTTTTCCAGGGACCCCCTTTTGGGTTTTCCCTTTATCTCCTTCATGCTCTAAAGTTTCTGTACTTCTTTCATTTCATTCTCAATCTTCACGTACAATTTCCTCACAGTTTCTTCAAGTTGTCTTATCCTACCCTTTTTAAAATTTCCTAACCCTGTTTTGAATCCTTTACATACCTGCGACTTTTATCCAACCCCCTTTGCATAGCACAATGCTCATTACTTGGATACAAAAAAGTTAAGACAGTTGCGTCCCCGTGAATCATTTTTGGTCCCCCTCTTTGCTATCCCTTCATACCCCTCATACTTTTGGGCACTGACCTTTTGAATCACGGGGGAAACCATCTTCAAAAAAACCCCACATTCTTGCTCGTTTTTAATTACAGATTTTTTGCATCAGGCACCGGCTTTTTCATTAGCCTGTTTGTCCCTTCAGGGAATGTTGTCCTTTGTTTCCCCTGAGAGACCAGCCCTTTTCTACCCCTTGTTGTTCCCGATTCCAACAATAAGTAAAAAATTTTTCACTCACTTTTATTGTAAGGTAAAAAAATTTCCAAAAACCCTTGCTAACCCACACTGTTCACACGGGAAAAGCGAAGGCTTTTTTCCCCCTAAAAAAACTTGAAGCAGACGAAAAGCGAAGAAATTAAATGAATAGGCAGGTGAGTGTGGACCCATTCGCAGTTTTTTCGAAGTCTGAGGCACCTTATTGTATTTATCGTAGCTACAAACTTTACAGATATCAAAAAATTAAGCAGAAAAGTCGAAGAAATTCACATGAATGGGGCCCGGTAGTGGAGCCTTCGTAATTTTCAAAGTCGAGGACACTATATTGTATTTATCGAGCACAAACTTTACAGATATCACATACACCCCTCTTTCTGTTTCACTTCCTTGCCATTTCAACCCAAAAAAAAAGGGTTTTTCACCCGATCGTGGCGGTTTCCAAAAACCGGGGAAGTAGGAATTTTCGCGACAAAGTCCAAAAAAGCCTGTACAATTTTTCACGATTTCTTTTACAAATTCCTGTGATTAACATTCCAAAAGCACTCCAACCCTTTCCCGGGCCTCTATATTTAAAAATTCCCATGAAAATTTGTAAAACAAAGTTTTCTAAACAGCAAGTTCTGAGCTCCCCTTTGTTGACGCAGCGCACTTAGTTCAGTAGGTAATATGCAAATCACTGAGCCGGGGAAACACACGCAGAAAACACACACAGCCCCGTCCCGCGAGCTAGCGCATTCCTTCGTCCTTTCGTTTCCGCTTAAGAGGGGGGGGGGGGGGGGGGGGGGGGGGGTGGAAGTGGAGTGGAGCGTGAGGGGGGAGGGGGGCGACGGGACGGGACGGGGGGCTGGACGGAGGTGGTCATCTGTAAGTAAGGCCCCCCTTTTAAACTTTATAGGGTAGGGTTTTTTTGTACTCCCATTCTTAAAAAAAGGGGAGTATTTAGAAGGAACAAAGAAATTGTGTGTGTTGTGTGGGGTTGTGTGGGGGTTTTTGTGTGTGTGTGTGGGTGGTGTGTGGTGGGTGTGGTGTGTGGTGTGCCCGTGGTCAAAAATGTTTTCCCCACTTCGCTCCAAAAAACAGGGGGCCGATTTTCGAAAATTTTGTGGGTGTTTTCATTTGGAAAGGATATCCCGACTTTTTAGTTTCCGTTACAGCCGTACTAAGGGCTGAAAAGGCCTGTAACGCTTTTTTTTTCTTTAGGGAAATATCTCAAGGTATTTGGGCCCTCTTTCTGAAAATTTGTAGGTATGTTCATTAGGGTCCCAAATAATGCCCAATGTTTTAGTTTCCCCGTTATAACCCTCACTAACGGCGAAACCCTGTAACGGTTTTTTTTTTTTATGGAATACTAGAAGTAGGGGCCACCTTTATAAAAATAGAGGAGTTTATGGGTCACGGAGGGCCCTGAGTTTTTAGTTTGCCCCGTTATCCCTTTTACTAAGGGTTGAAGGGCTTGTAAGGTTTTTTTTTTTTCTTTTGGAATTCTCCGAAGTCTTGGCCAATTTAAAGCGGTGGGGGAAATCTTGTGACCAAATCGGATCCTCTGCCTATTAAGTGATGTAATGCAAAAAGGATTAAACAACCGTTAAAAACCGTTATTCTGCGTTATTTCTTTTAAAAAGGTCTTTTAAAATGAAATTTGGTATAAGAAAGGTTATCCCACAAAGGGCATTTAATGGTTTCCCAAAAATTTTTGACCGTTAAAAAAAAATTCTTGACATTTTTTCCCAATTTGGATAAAATTTTTGATATTACACAGGCTTTAGCCCAGGAGGACTAAAATACCGGTTTCAAAAGTGTTATCGTAATTAATTTTCCGTTTTTTCCGTTTTTTTTTTTTTTTTTAAATTGGAGGGGGATTTTAATCAATTTGTAATAGAAGGGTCATCACCCCAACAAATGGAATTTCTTCAGTTTTCAAATCTGACCTTTAAAAACCCTTTTATTTTTGCATATTGCCCGATTTGGATAAATTTTTGATATGTACACGGGTTTTTAGCCATGAGGACTAAAATCCCCAGTTTCAAAAGTTACATCGTTAAAAAAAACCTTTTAAAAAACCTTTATTTTCGCCTTTTATTTCTATTCAAAAGCATTGGTGATTTTAAACGGTTTGGAAAACGGGGGATACGTTTTATATCTTGCTTTTTAAATTTTTTGATTAATTTTAAACTTTTATAGCATTTTATTTTTTTCCCGACCGTGCTTTGAATTAAAGTTTGAATTTAGGGAGTTCCCAAAAAGAGCCCCCTCGGGCCCCAATAGGAATGAGGCACGGGGGTTAGATTAAGTGAACAAAAAAAGCCCCCAGGTCGGGTTACGACGGGGTCACGGTTAAAAAAAAGGGAAAACAAAAATAAAGTAAAAAAAATTAAAGGGAAAGACTAACCATCGGGGGAAAGCGGCAAGGTTTAGTAATTTATCCATGGGGCTAAATCCAACAAATAAAAAAAAACCCAAAATTTCAGACCACACGAAAGCCCACAGAAGAACACCCCCTGGGTCAAAGGTTGCATTAGGGAGCCGCTAAAAATGTTTTAACATGGGATTTAATTGCAAAAGAAATAAAAATCAAGCTTTTATTTCCCTACACTATTTTTTAAAAAACATTTTCAAAAAGTAGGGAAAAGTAAGTTTGAAAATGTTTAAAATACGTTTTTTGCGAACGTTCGCGTCACGCATTCCCCTTTTTTCCCGCTTGGTGTGAGACTGCGCATTGTTTTCCCGAAAACAAAAAAGGGCGTCTGATAAAACACGAGGAAAAAAATCAAAAAATTTTAAAAACGTTCGTGTTAATACTCTAATTCTATTGTAAAAAAAAAAACATTTTGTTTTTATCCACCTGGTCTTCATTTTTTTTTTCCTTGAAATTAAAATTAATGTTCAAAAAAAGAAACGCAAAAGGGAAATTTTTGCCACCTGGGGGGGCCCATACATTGAAAACAAAAAAAAACCGGCCTGATGAAAGTCTTAAGCGACGTGCAGGATAACATTGATTGGTTTGTCAATGTGCACGGGTGTTGGGGGCCAGGTGCGACAGGAAAACATTGGGGGGTTTGTGTTTCCCCTGAAAAGCTGCCCAACCAGGGGAACACAACACACCAGGAATTGCAGTATAAAAGCCGGGTCTTTTGGAAACCCGGCGGGGCAACCGTCCAAAAAACACTGACGTTTGACCCCACGAGAGGAAACGCCGGGGTCTTTTTGCAAGTTGGTCAGAGGCAAGATGTGGCCCAGCTTTGAAGTCCCCCCCAGTACCATATCCCGACTTTGGACTCGCTTCCAGAGGACAGGGTCACACGACCCCAGTCAGGCCGCCCTAAAACACAACGCCACCCCAGGCCCGCTTTATACGGAAAAGAAAACTCCGCAATGCTTCCTGCCGCCTCGTCCCATGCCAGGCATCGCTGGTGTCCCCGCCTCCGACCAGACTGCCCGGGAACAGGCTGCATGCTGCTGGCTGAGGGCTTACGGGCCCCCTACGGGCAATGTAATGAGGGGGCGCAATCAAGCCCAACCCCCAAGGGGCTACGCAAACAGACACGGGGATGAGGAACCAGGGGGACATTGGGTTTTTCTCGGAGATCACATTTCTGCTGCAGCGCCATGACAGGAGGCGAAGGGTTACCGGGGGTTTAATGAACGCAACCAGAGAACTGCGCGACGAGGCACCCCCCGGGGGGGCGGAAATGTCTGGTAGGGGGGGGGCCCAGCAACACAGGCAGGACCCACTGGTGCCGGGAAGGCCCCTGACAGCCCAGCAGTACCCCCAGGTCATTTCGCACCAACGTCCTTCCCCTAAGGCCACCCCCCAGGGCCGGTTACAGGACAACGCCGGGCCCCACAAAGAAAGGACCACACCTTCTTTACGCCAACAACATCAACACCCGGGGGGTGGCCCTCTCTTTCCCCCCGGATTTAACCCTTTTGAGACGTTTGGGACGTTTGGACAAACGCCTGAGATGGGGGCCAACGCCCCAGCGACTCCAAATGAACTGTTCCGGGCATTGCGGGCCGAGTGGGGGGCCCACCCACAGAGCAAACGGGAACATTATTTTTTCATTGCCCGCAGATGCCAGGCTACCATTGCAGCCAGAGGGGGTCCAATTACAAAAGGAAGGGGGCCTGCGATTCCTGGGGGCTAGGGCTGGTTCTTACCACAGCTTGCAGGGGAGCTTTCCCACTGAGCCCTGTTTTTGTCTTTTCACATTACGTTTTGTCACACTGAGTTTCAATAAATTGGTTTCAAATGGAGTTGGCATTTTGCGTTTTTTTTTTTTAAAACATATTTTAAACGCAAACGTTGACAAACGTGAATTTTAATAATCAGCACTGTTAGTGTTGGTAGTTTAACGTTATTTTTTTTTTTTTTAACAAAAATTGGGTTTTTTTAAAAAAAAAAAAACCCTTTAGGTAAGGTGAGTCTTTCTTATTTGGCTTTTTAAGATGGCTACCGGGTGTTTTTCCCCTGGTTCTTTAAAAAGTTTTCTATTTTTCCTTGCTTTTTCCCCCACTGTACAGGAAAAACAATACCCTAGCACTCATTTTTAATTTTAAATTTTAAGATGTAGACGTAGAGCCTTTGTTCCATTTGGCGGGTTTTTAAAAAAACCTTGTGCAACCTCCCCCTGTTAGTCCCCTGTGTAAAACCTGGCCGGTACTTTTCTACTCTTTACTAGGCCAATTTTAAAACCCCAAATTTTCAATTTAAACATCAGAAATAGTTAAACCCCCCTGTTTTTCAATTAACATCAGAAAAATACATGAAAAGGGAATTGTTTTGAATAAAAGTTAAATAGAGGAGTTAAATCAGTTTTTAAACCTTTTTCCTGCTTTGGGAGACTTTGAACTCAATCCTGGTCCGCCCAACCAAAGAAAAATATCCATGGGGATTTTGAATTTGAGGTCACGGGAAACAAAAAGCAGTTGCCTGTGAGTTGCAATACATGGTACACCTAAATTATATAAAATTTAGCAGTTTATGAAAGCATTAGCAATAGTGAAATCTTGGTTGTTTTACCTGGGGCTTCCAAATTAGTTGAGACTTTTTAAGATTCTATGAAGACTGCGCCAGAGAAAGCAACCGTTTTGACCCTTTCACCAGACCGATCCCCCAAAAGAAAATTAAATTTCGTCCTAAAATTTGCAAACCCCCTGATTCTAAACTGAAAAATTCCCCAAAACATAAAGGCAACTGAACCCCAAAATTTAAGAAAATAAAAAAACTTAAAACATAGTCGTGAATTTTCAATCCCTTTTTCAAAAAAAGGAAAAATCTAATTTTTCACCGATAAAAACATGATGTTTTAATTGAACAGAAACTTGGGTAAAGAACATCCCGCAGTGAAATTCTAATGGAGGATTTTTAAAATTTTTAGAAAGGGAATTGGGAAAAAAAAGGGGGGGGGATCTTTATTGCATTAGGAAGAACTTAGCCAGGTTTTTTTTTAAACAAGGCAAAAAGTGAAAATTTATTTTTTAGGATTTTTTTAAAAATAAAGACCTGACCTTGTTGGGTCAGTTTACAGACCCCCAGACTCGAGAAAATTATTTCGTCCCATCTGCAGAACATTTCTAAAATTGTTTGGCCAAAGAAAGCAATATTATGGATTGGTGGAGAAATTAACTTTCAGATATTATTGGGGGGGAAGACCATGCTTGGTAATCAAACAAAAAAAAAATTAATACTCAGTTTTTTTTAAAACCACCCAAAGACCTTTGGTTAGTGGTCAGTTTTAAACCCCCAAAACCCTGGTAAGGGGTTCCTGGGTTTATTTTTTACCTGTCCCGGCGCTTTAGGCAATCAGAATTAATGCAGGCCCCCGGGGGATCAAACATAATCTCCCTTTGGAGCAAATTTCAACCCTTTTGAAAAAAACCCCCCAAACGACCCCTCAGACTCTGGAACCAAGCAGATTTACCAAAATTTGCGCAGGGGTACTCATGATTTTAGTGGGTTTTTTTTTTAGTCCCCTATGTTTAAAGATAATGTCAGTGACCTTGAAGTGTATAAAAACAACTTGGGAAATTATTAGGATGACAAATACCCACTAAATTTAAATTTAAGCAAAAACCACCAGCCAGATTAAAAAAAACTAAAGTTTGTTGAAAGGAAACTCGTTTCTTTTAAAAAATTGAAATCTCCAAAAGAAAGATTTCTGTTAGGAAAAAATATCAAGAGAAGGGCAGAGAATTTAGGGTGCTCAATCCAAAAAAGTTAATTCGAGATTTCAGAAGGGGTCATCAAAAAAAGAATTAGGTCTTACATAAGGGTAAGGACAGGACAAATTGGGTTCCCGACCCAGAAAAAACCGAAAAACCTAAAAACAGGACCCGAAAGGGAAAGCAAATTTATAAACAAGCGTTTTGTTTATTTTCTCAAACCCAAACTTTTATTACGTTTGACTAAGGGTGATGTAAACTCCCCGAAATGCAAAAAAACCCAAAATAAACAAAGAGAGTTTTAAGTTACTGACCAACTCAAAGAAAACAAAGTACTGGGCCCCCTGGCGTTCCGGCAAGCCTTAAAATTATTGCCAATGAATTGGTGAGTTAAACCCCACTTTAAACCCAACTTCCCCTGGACCAGGGGGTAAAACCCGTGAGTGGCGAGATGGAGCATTTTTCCCTTTTTCAAAAAAAGGGGGGAAAACAAAGCAGAGAACATAGACCCGACTCTTTTCATCCTATCAGAAACGACTTGAAACCAAAAAATTATAGCATAATGGGCCCCGAAAATTTGACTTTTAAAAAAGCCCCCTGGGTTTAGACAGCGAAGGGGTTGTGAGACAAAACTAAAACAAATCCAAGTTTTTTAAAAACGCTCAACAACAACAGCAATAGTGCAATTTTTTTAGCTTTCTAAAGCCTTTATAAGGTTGACCCTGGGGCCTGTGCTTAAAATTTGAACACTCGGGATTGGCGGGTTTTTTGCAAAAAAGGGCTAGATCATTCCCGGGGAGAAGCAAAAATTGTTGTGGGAAAGGGTCGTATATTGAAAAACCATCTTTCCCGGGGTTCCCCGGGAATGTTTGGGGCCCTTGTTTTTCTTAATTTATATAAATGACAAAATTTGAAATCTTCCCCCCGGAACTACTATAAGGTTTTTGCAGATGCAGTTAGTATATAGAACAATCAAACAAGGGAATGAAAGCATTCTACAAAGAAATCTAAACGCTTTACAAGAGTGGGGAAAAAACTTGGAAAATGGAATTTAAAACCCCAAAAGTGCCCAAGTTTGCGAATGTAAAAAAACGGTCACCAATTAGATCAGATTATTCTATCCAAAAACTATTCTTAAAGAAAAAATGTCAAAAAATTTGGGTGAAAATATGTCTCAAAAAAGGAAGAAAATTACAAATTTAGTATGTAAAAAAGCAAAAAACTCTTTGCTTTTCACAGGAATATCAATGACGCCCCCCAAAAAATTAAAGGACCCAAAAAAACACTGGGTTTAAAACCATATTTTGGGAAAGGTTGCCAGTTTGGGATCCACCCATCTAAAGGACATTTTAACCCGAAAAGATAAAAAGAGCACCGGTTTGTAACAGGGAACACATCAGAGAAAAAAAAGGGGGAAATAGGAAAACATGAGGGTTAGAATGGAAACCTTAGAAGAAGAAAAAGCTTTTTCAAAATTTAAAATCTTTTTCAAAAACAGAGCTAAAAATTGATATTCCAAAGGAAAACATATTGAAAAAAGAGCACCCGGGAGTGGCAGTCAATGTTATACCCTACCTGCATCAAATATTGACAGCCCTTACATTCTTTTTTTCCCAGTTCTGTAGCGTGGAACCACGCTGGGTGCCATCAAGATTGCCACAAATCAATTCATTTAAAAAAACAAAATGATACGACGTTTTGAATCTGATATTGACGATTTTTATTTTTTTCTCCCCCCAATATTTTTATGTTACCGGGCCCGAATTTGGGCCCTTTCTTTTAAATTCTTGAATATCGAGTGCGAACCCCCTTTTGCCAAATTTCTCCCGGGGCCCAAAATTTATCCACTATTTTTGTTTTTTTATTTTACTTTTAAAAAAGCCGCCCTTTTGGGGACCTACCCCCGTTTTTGAGTGAACCCGTATTTTGGAAGAAGAAGAAGAAGAAAAAGGGACCCTTTTTTTTTTTTTTTTTTTTTTTTTTCAGAGCCGGGTAGATCACACACGTGGTTTTTGTTTGTTTGTTTTGGTTTTTTTTTTTTCTGATTCTGTAAAGTATTATTTCCTCAGAAATCTAGAATATGAAAAATGTAGTGTATTTTTAAAATAGTTAAATTTTACACGAAAACAACGTAAAGGGTCACTGCCCGCTTCGCTTTTTTCCCTTTTCGATGTATGTTTTTATTATAAAGATTTATCTAGAGGGAAAATGTAGTCGGATTTGGGGTGCGTAAAAAAGTTTGATTTTTTTTTTTTAAAATTGGAATCCTTTGGGCACTGGGTTCGAGTCTCAGCAGGATCTTTTTTTTTTTTTTTGTGTGCCTTTTGTTTTCTTTTAAAAAGCCATTTTTTTTCTAGTCTCTTCCTTTCTTTTATTGAAATTAGAGCGTTGTTTTGTCTTAAATTTCATGGATGATGCCTTTTATTGATGTCTTTTTTATCTTTTTTTTTTCTTCTTTCGATTGCCTTTTTTTCGTTGTTTTTGTTTTTTGTCACTTTTTTTTTTCTTTTTTTTTCTTTCTTTTTTTTTAAAAAAAACTGCGTGATATTTATCGGGAAAAGGCAGTTGCCAGAGGGGAAAAGGGCACTTTACGTTGAGGGGCTTCTCCAATTTTTTTTTTTTTTTTTCCCCCCCAACTCCCGCATCCGAAAAAAACAAAAGTGAAAAGAATATTTCAACAACAGGAAAGAGTTAATGAAGTGGAAAAAAGAAGTGCAGGCGACGGAAATAAAAAGACACAAACGAAGGGAAAAGGAGAGCTAATCTGTTAAAGACAGTTAACCCCCAAGAAACTTTTCACTTGTCTTGAACTTTTTGACAAAATTTTGGGGAAAAAGGTGCTGCAGGGTGGCTTCAAACAAAAACCTTTACTGGGGGTTTAAGCAAAATTTGATGAAACAAAAATTTACTTCTCAGCGGTGACAAACGTCTTTGGCTTTAGTCAGGCATGTTTGGGCTCCTGGGAAATTCTCTGGGAAAAAGGACAGGCAATGGGCATTGATCTGCACCCATGAAAGAAAGCCCCTTACCTTGCCCCGCCCGGACATTCCCCCAATTCCCGGGAAATCCAAATTTACCTCCACAGTGCAATTTACAAGGCAGCATCCAGAGGGTTTTAAATTTCTTCCTTTTTTGGGCCCTACGTTCTTCGTAGGAGTACCGGCTCGGGGAGGATTACCCAGATCTTTTCATTGAGCAAAAAACTGCGCGGAGTGTCAAGTCTGTTGAGGACTCACCCGTGCAGGGGTATGGGGCGATTCAAACGAACTGGGGGGCCCGTCAAGGCCGCATGGGGATAAACTACTATATGAACTTAAGACCCAAAAAAGTGAAAAGAACGAAACCACATGCAGAAGGTTCCCTTGTCAAGGCAAAAAGGGAGACAAAGGGTTGTGCTCCCCGTTAAGTTTTTTTCTCAAAAATCCATTTGGGCTGCGAGATTTTCCCACGCAGCATTAGTCTGGCGAGGGTGACCAAACAGTCAGTGCAGCGAGCGAAGAATGGGGGTTTAAACTATCTTGAGCCCTGAGCAATGCTGCAGTCAAAGACTATAAGTTTAGAAAAAAAAGCAGGTAGTGCCATGGGTCAAGACTCGCAAAATAGAAAAGGCGAAGTTTTTTTCGGGGGAACCACAATCCCGTTTCAACATCTAAAACAGTTTTCAAATAAAAGTCGATAATGGACTTACCCTTTGTCCCTTTGATATAACTCAGCTGCCCCCCCCCCCTCTTTATTTGACCATAGGTTTGCTGAGAGAATCCCGCAAAGAAATTTTGGTGATGCTTGTTCAGCACATTCCCGGTGGCGAGCACCCCCTTTAGACCAGGGATGCACATACATTTTTGATGGGGGCGTCTTCGCAGAAAAATCCCATGGGGAAGGAGTAACACCTTTTTAAAGGGAAAAGCCAAACCTCGAGACTTGTCAAAAAGAAATACAACACGCCTCTTGTTTTCTTTGATGGGTACAAACGGGGGCCCCACCCAAAAAAACCATCATTTCCCCGGGGTTCATGGGGGTGGGGGGGGGCCCCCCATCAGGTTCACTCCGAAGGTTTGCAATGGGAGGAAGGAACATTTTGCCAATTCCAGAACAATCAGCATTTGTACGTATTGGGCGGAATTTTACAAGGATCGGGTGTCAAGTTTCATCGGGATGCGTTAAAATCGCGTAATGCCGTTTCCATGGGGTACAAAATACAGTTGTACGGGAGAAGACATGATTTTCTTGTGTTGTTGTTGCAGTCTGCGACCCTCCGCCTGGGTTGTGGGGGTGGCGCTTGTCATCTGGCAGAATGGATCCCGGTACAACTATCCCCCCGCTCCAGGGAAATTTGCAAAAAAGATCCGGTGCAACTGCAAGACAGATTTCGTCAAAGCGTTGTACATGCAGAAAAAAGGACTGGAATGTTCTCAAAATTTGCTGATAGTGACCGGATCCGCAAAAGAAGGCGTTCGTGGCCCTTTTACAATTATGTAATTAAATGTTTGATATGGACAAAAAGGGAACTCATTTCATATTTACAACTTAGTTAGGTAATTACAGCTGAATTATGTTGGTAAAAGTGCTTCCAAACGATGTCAAGGGCGCAAAAGGGTCCACCCCAAAAAAAAATACCGGGACAAAAACATCTACTTTTTTTTTATCAAACCCCATTGTAAAATTTCATTTGCTTAAAAATTGGGAAATTAAAGTCAAGAAACCTTTTGAACGAAGCTAAAAATGATTGTATTTGCATTTAATATAAGAAATGTTAGTGTTTCGTTCTATTCTGATGCGTCATTTCTTTTTTTAGACCCCCTTCCGTTTCCATCTAGATTTTTTTATGTTGTTTCAGTGCTAGACTAAACATTTAAAATAAAATTAAAACTTTTGCAATTTAAAAATTTGGACTTATTTTACATTTCGGACTCCCCTACCTGCAGCTAGTTTCAAAACCCAAGATTCGGGGTTTTTCCTTTCCTTTGCACGACAGAGGTGATAATTTGGCGATGCGTAAACCCAAAAAACAAAAAATGTTAAATAGTACGGCTTTCCGGGGAATTATAAAGCCGGAGGTTAAAGGTTTTCCACTTTATACATGAAAATACGACGAGGGAAAAGAAATAGATAAAATGTGTTTTGCATCTACTATCAACAGTATTTTGCAAGAGTTTTTTAAAAAAATAATTTTACTTAAATTTTATTTAAAAGGAAAAATACTAAGAAATATTTTTTTGTATAATTAAGAAGAACCTTGCATGTACATACTGTATGGAAGAATGTTTTGTTTCATTTAGGTAAATTTTGTTCTAACTATATTTAAAAAAAATTTATTTTTTTCTTGTTGCGTACTCAGTGAATAGGTGATGCCTCACATTAAAGTCACGAGTCTCTCTCTCTCTCTCCTCTCTCCTCTCCCCTCCTCTTCTTCTCTCTTGTTGTGTGTGTGTTGTGTGTGTGTGTTGGGTGTGTTCAGTGGGAGTTTTTCTTCTCTCCCTCTCTCTCTCTCTTCTCTCTCTCTCTCTCTCTCTCTCTCTCTCTCTCTCCTCTCTCCTTTTGTTTTTGTTGGTGTGTGTGTGTGGGTTTTTGTGTGTGGGTGTGTGTGTGTGTGGTTGTATGCGCGCGCGCGCGCGGTGTGTGGTGTGTGTGTGGTGTGTTTTGTGTGTGGTGTGGGGCGCGCGTGCGCGTGTGTGTTTTAAAAAGATTTCCCAGGGGGAAAAGATTTGGGAAAAGAAAAGGGAAAACCCCCATTTCTCTGCCCCCCCCTACCCCCAAACCCCTTCTCCTCTCCCCAATCCCATCCTTTCTCCTCAACAAACCCCCCCCCTCCACCCCTTTCTCTTTTCTGGCGGCCCCACCGACTGTTTACTTTCTTGTTCGTGTTTTTTTCCGGCCAAAAACCCACCCACGACTTACCCGGCTTGCTTATTCTAAATAGACGGGTTGTTGATTTGGGTGGAGAATGAATGGTTGGGCGAATGAGAGAAAGAGGGGTGAGTGGTGGGGGTGAGTAGGTGGGCGGCGGAGAGCCGTATCGAAAAGGGTGAGAGAAAGTAGTAGAAACTTTTATGGAAGAGCGACTTTTTACAATGTATTTTCGCCGTCTTGTTTGTTCGTTAGAAGGAAGCAAATTCGAGCAAAAAATCCCCGTAAATTGCTCTTTGTAAATTTTCACGGGCAATTTATCATCTATTAGAAGTCACCGGGCAGAAGCTGTTCAGTCATACTCAGTCCCCCCTCCGTAAAATTTGGTGTTATTTAGTAAGTAAATAGGGATACACCGACGGCCCTATCGTAGTGCAACAAGTTTAGTCAATAAGACATTTTTAATTAGGATGTAAGTTGAAACCACGAAAAAAACCCTGTAAGTAAAACGAATTTGTGGTTGTTTTGTTCGTTAGTTAGTTAAATGAAAAAAAAATTGCGATACAGGACACCCCGGTTCAAACAGTATAGTCCGTTAGTTCGTTAGTTTGTTCGTTACTTATAGTTCTGGGTTTGGTTGCTTGCTGAACAGATCTGTTTGACTTAGCTTAAAGGCCACCCGAGGCAAGGTTTAAAAATACAGAAAAATTTACCCGGGGCCCCCCTACCAAACTTTTAAATAGCCGTGACTGAAACATTTCCCGACAAGGCCGATTTCTTTCTTCCCCAATGTTCCACCTTGGCCACTTTCTCTTCCTCTCCCTCTTCCCTCTCTCTTCTCCCCTCTTCTCTCTCTTCTCCTTCTCTTCTGGGTGGGGTGGGGGCGTGTGTGTGCGTGCGCGCGCGCGCGCGCGCGGCGTGTGTGGTGTGGTTGTAGTTGGTGTGGTGTGTGTGTGGGGTGTGTGTGTGTGTGTGTGTGTGACGCGCGGTGCGTGCGTGCGCGCCCCCACATGCCCGCGTGTGATTTTCATAAGTTCAACCATGGCTAATCCGGGTGTGAAACTAGTTTTCAGTCCGGTTTATTGGGGCGGGTTTTTAATGTGCAGGAGAAGCCCTGTGTTTGCGTGCATATATGTAAGTGCAGGGTTTAATGTAGTGTGCGGCGTTCGTTTTAATTCCCTTCTTTTCCCCCTCTCGCTTTAGTTTTCCTTCTTTTTCAAACCCATTTAAAAAAACGGGAGTTTAATCATCCGGCCCCCTCCCTCGTCTGTTGGTTTTTCCCTGTGTTTTTAAAAAATGTTATTTATGTTTAAAAGGTAACGCTCATTCCAGAACCGAGGAAGACGAGGGCGTTGTCAGAATAAATTAGACAGATGAGAATGGGGAAACTGGTTTGTGCCGAATGTGAAAAAAATAAAACTTGTTGTTTTTAAAGCAGATCAAGCTCCCATACCCGCTGAATCAGCCCACCCCCGGAAAGGCCGAAGAAGAAGTGTCACTTCCGACGGAAATTGGCAGCCCCCCATGAAAAAAACAGCAGAAAAGGGGGAACCCCGGGGCGAGGGAAGGACCTTTAGCGCCGGTGTGGGTTTTTGGCGAACAAAAAAAAGCTAAAAGAAAAAAGACCACGATGCATTTCAACCACTTGGGTCTTCATCAGGCGAAAAAATAAATCACATTTAACATGTGGGACAGTAAAATACGAAAACAAAAAGGGAATGAAAAATGACTTATCCGTAATTCTCCATGAAGGCGGAAATGACATGAGGCCAGGGGGATTATGGGAGAGGAAACAGAGGGGGGGGGGGGGGGGGGGGGTTGCGTCAGGGGAGGTGTGTGTGTGTGATTATGATAGGGTTGTGTGTCTAGTTTATTAGGATGGTATGATATCTTTGTGATGGTTGTGGTAATGGTGGTTAGATAATGATGAAAAAAAAAAAAAAAAAAAAAAAAAAAAAGGGAGGAAGAAAGGTGTGTGTGTGTGTGGGGGGGGGGGGGGGGGGGGGAATTTAAGGGGAAGGATAAAAACAAAATTAAGATTAGATAGATGGAGGGTTGCTGTAACTACTGTATGAAGTGAGTGAAGAGGATGTGGTGGTGGTGTATGTAAGTGTGTGTGTATGTGTGTGTGTATGTGTGTGTGTTGGTAGGGGATATTGCCAACTGATGTGGAAGAGGTGGGTATGTGTGTTTGGTTATTGTTGGATATTGATGCCTTGGGGGTGTAGTGTGCCCAGTTTGGAAATGAGATGGGATTCTTGAGTTGTGCGTTCATTTGTGTGTGTGTGTGTGTGTGTGAGAGAGAGAGAGAGGAGAGAAGAGAGAGAGAGAGGAGAGAGAGAGAGAGAGAGAGAGAGAGAGAGAGAGAGTACCAATTTGGGTGATCATCGCATTACAGTGTTACACATTTTGTCATTGTACCGCCTACTGTCGTCCATGCTACACTTCACAACGATCTAAAATGTCTTTTTATGATTTCTTACGAATGAGCAAAAAATCGAGTTTTTCTTTCTGGACACACAGTGGCATAACGTTGACTAAAATGATTTGAAGATGAGATTTGCTTCGGATTCTCGTTGAATCGACCCGGACAGAGACAAGGTCAACACTGGCAACAATTTAAGTTATATCCGCAGACTCACAAATCAGTGCTCAATGACCATCGAGATGTCCCAAAACAAAAACGTGTCCTTCTCAAAACTTTTACCATCAATTTTCTCTCTCTCTCTCCTCTCTCTCTCTCTCTCTCTCTCTTCTCTCTCTCTCTCTCTTCATATGCCCTGAATCAGGCCCTATACAGATCATTGTATCGCAAGTTCAAGAATCATCTTGATTGGTTGTAATCAACAATCATGGAGCATTCTGGAATGTTCGAAAACTATGACGCAGCGCGGCGAGTCAAAATGCACGACACTTTACAGAAGTCCCTCCTTCCCTCCCTTTGCTTTTCAGAAACTTCAGAGGTGAGCTCCAACTCAATATAATTATATGAAAGACTCAGACGCACATTTCGCCCAGTCAGCGAACAGACATACCAAAATTATTCCCTCAACCCTCACCCCCCCCCCCCCCCTCTCCCTCCCTCCACCACAGCACACGATCCGTACAACTACGCTTTCCTTCTACCACCACCACCACCACCACCACAACCCCACGCGTGCCTGTGGCTCGTGCAGAAGACTACCACCTCGTTCTCTCCCATCCCCCCACCCCCGCCAAGCACGCGCAGTATACGCTGCATGCGTCATCCAAGCGTCCGTCTTTCCTGTTCACCGACACTCACACCAAGCTTCGTGATGATCCTGTGCGTAGCGGAAAGTATTACGTAAGGTAGTGGAAATAAACTGCACACTGAACGCGTTTCGGCGTCACCACTTTCTAACCTTTTCCCAAGAAGAACCTCCTGCACCGAATGTGTATTTTTTCTTTCTATATATCTGTCTGTGTGTTTATCTCTCTGTTTACTTTTGTTTTTCAAAACTTCAGAGAACTGTCTTGTTGTGAACGTGTCAGTCAGACAACACATTAGAGTGTGATTAGCGACGTAACACGACACACAGTTTTCGATAAATCACCCGACCTTCAACTTGAACGTCCCAGTCGCACGGCATTGCGCAACTAGGCCTGGGCCACCACGAGGTAGTGAGAGCGCTGTGGTGCCAGTTATTAAACTCGCATTCGCATAGGAAACAGCTCCTCGACTCTTGCTTGTGGGAGCTGGGTTCGTTTCTGTGAGTGTGGAAGGTATGTGGTACTTTCGTTTCACTTCCTCTGACGGAGTTCGATGTAGGGAAGAAAGTTTGTTAAGTTTGTTGTTTGTTGTTGTTTTGTTTGTTTGGGTTTTTTTTTTTTTTACTCCTGTTTAGACTCAAAACACACACACACACACACACACACACACACACACACACACACACACACACTCGACACACGTACACACACACACACTCGAACACACGTACACACACACACACCACACACACACACACACACACACACGCGCGCGCGCGCGCGCGCGCACACACTCGAGCACACGGAGACACACACATACACTGGCACACATACTCTCTCTCTCTCTCTCTCTCTCTCTCTCTCTCTCTCTCTCTCTCTCTCTCACACACACACACACACACACACACACACACACACACACACACACACTCTCTCTCTCTCTCTCTTCTCTCTCTCTCTCTCTCTCTCTCTCTCTCATATGGAGACACACACACATACACTCACGCAAGCACGCACACACACACACACACACACACACACACACACACACACACACACACACACACACACTCTGTTGACAGTGAATCGATCTTGCTGAGCGGCTTATCAGCAAAGGCTACATCGAAAGTGTGTGTGTGTGTGTGTGTGTGTGTGTGTGTGTGTGTGTGTGTGTGTGTGCAGTGGTAGTTTTCACTCTCTCTCTCTCTCTCTCTCTCTCTCTCTCTCTCTCTCTCTCTCTCTCTTACACATTGCTATCTGCAGATGACATAGCCCTGATATCATTAACACCAGCGGGCTTACAAAATCAATTAAAGAATCTACAACAAGCCTCGGATTCTATAGGATTAACAGTAAACCTACAAAAAACAAAAATTATGGTTTTTAGGAAAGGGGGCTTATTTGGGCAAGAAGGAAAAATGGTACTACAAAGACCAAGAACTAGAAGTAGTAAACAGTTTATAAGTACTTAGGTTTCACCTTGACAACTAAACTCTCAGTAGACATTTCACTTTCTGAATATGCAGGTTAGAGCGAAAGGCAAAATTATGGAAATAATGAAAAAGTATAGTTTAGGACATATAGATATAGCTATCTATTTTAAACTGTTTGACACTCAAGTTAAACCCTTACTTTTATACGCAGCAGAAGCATGGGGCCTAACTAGATATAAAGCTATAGAAAATATACACTTGTTCGCCTGTAAAAAATATTTGGGTGTGGGCAAGAAAACCCCAAATAATCTAATTTATGGAGAGTTGGGTAGATACCCTATCTGCATAGACAGCACAATAAGGGCGATTAGGTATTGGTTTTAAAATTATAAAAATGGAACCAAACAGACTCCCTAAACAAGCATATGAAAGAGAAAAGACCGAAATAAACAAAACTCATCATTGGGCATTAGAATTAAAAACGCTGTTTAGACATGCACGTAAATGAAGGGGTAGGAGATGAGAACAGATTTATTTCAGTATTAAAACAAAGAATGATAGATTGTCACAAGCAGAACTGGCATGATAAATTAGTAAAATAGTGAACGCTTTAATACCTACCGCTCTTTCAAATTGGTACACCAAACTGAAAAATATCTTCACGACATCACATAGTGAAATTCAGAAAGCATTAACCAGACTACGTTTAGGGGTAAACGAATTACACATAAATAAAAAGTTCACAGACAAGGATGCAATTACAACATGTCCTTTTTGTCCAACAGAAGAAACTGAATTACACTTTTTTAAGATATGCCCATGTTATAGACAATTAAGGGAGAAATATATTCATAAACATTATAGAAATAAGGATTCAATTACACTAAGGAACCTATTACAAAATGAAAATATGGAAATGACACGTGACCTGGCAATGTTTACCTTTTATGCATTAAAATACAGAGAAACACAATTATAAAACGAAGAAAAGAGGCTTGGTTTTGCTTCTGTGGATGTACAGCTGAATTTAAACTATGTCTAGTCTAAGAATATGAATGGTTTAAGTTAAATGAGCATGGAAATGTGCAATATTTTCAAAAAATCAACTGTATAAGAAAACACGTTTGGAGAGGAAGGTTAGAATAAGTATATACATACACATGCAAAACTACGAAATTAATACAAAGGGAAACATAGATAAACAATTGACCATGAAGTGATGAAGTATACAAATAAGATACACTAGGAAATGGTAACTAGGTCAAGAACTTAGTTCAGTAGAATCGGAAATGAAATGAGGTAGGGAACAGTAAACGATATACAGTAAACAAGTGGGGTATATGTTACGATTCTGCTTTGATTAAATTGAGGTTATTTGTATTTGTTTCTGTCCGTCTGTGTGTTTGTCTTTTGATCTCCCTTGCATCTTTGGGTGGATCCTCAGGCGTAGGCTCAAAGACTCCCCTACATTTTATATTATTTGCATAATGTCTTTAGTTTTACAGCAACTTTTTTTTCCTCCCCACACTTTCGTTTGGTTGCATTTACTACTCTTCGCTGGCTGCTCTGGGGGTGCTATTGGATTCTTTTTTGCACCCATGGTGGTGAGAACACCACAGTATTATGGACTGTGGTGTGTCTCTATTTGACGCCGGGAGCGCAGACACAACCAGCCATGTCTCCCGCAGCGAAGCATCCTTTGTGCCACGTCTCTTTGTGCCCACATCTCTATATGCCCAAACCTATGCCAGTTGGAGTTGTGGGTAGGTACCCTTTATATCAACAACCAAACTGACCAGTGGTCAAGCAATGGTCAAAGTGACCAGTAGTCAAGCAATGGTCCCAGACTGACCAGTGATCAAGCGATGGTAAAACTAACAGTGGTCAATCGATAGCTAAACTGACCAGTGGTCAAGCGATAGCTAAACTGACCAGTGTCAAGCAGCAACCAAACTGACCAGTGGTCAAGCTGACCAGAGGTCAAACGTTGGTCAAACCGACCAATGATCAAGCTATGGTCAAATTGACCCCTAACCATTTTGAACACTGCTTGACCACTGGTCAGTTTGCCCACTGCTTTACCACGAGTCAGTTTGACCACTGCTTGACCATTGGTCAGTTTGACAACTGACCACTGGTCAGTTTGACCATTGCTTGGCCACTGGTAAGTTTGGCTATTGACATAGAGGATGCCTACCCGAAACTCCCACTGGCATACGTCTCTGCCTTCAAAAGGGATTGCGATGGTTCCCTTATGCAGCTAGTGAAGAGTTTTCATATTTATAATTTTTTTTTTTTTTAAATTTCATTTTCCCAGTTTCTCCATCTTCAAACTCCCCTCTCCCCTCCCCTCAAGTCCCAATCTTTGCCAGACAGTTCAGTTGTTGGCCTGCGCTTGTTTTTCCCCCACTATTAGATTGTTCGTCTATGTATTTGTCTGACTTGATTCAAGTTTAAAAGGCTGTGCCAGTCTTGAATAAAAGTTACTCTGTGTTAGGTTTCCTTATGGGAGCAAAACATACCCCACTTGTTTACTTTTTAGTTCAGTAGGTCATCATGCAAATCAGCATGTAGCCGCGTGACACAGTGTAGCACATACACACAGTCCGTCTCGCGAGCTAGCGCATTCCTTCGTTCTCTCTCGCTCTCCCCTTACAGAGGGAGGGGGGGGGGGGGTGGGTAGCGTGAGGCGGACGGGGTGACAGGGACGGGACGGAGGCTGGATCGTCTGCTAAGTAATGGCTGCCCATAGATCATATTATAGGAGTATGGTTTTTGTACTCCCAGTTCTTAAAGAACAGGGAGTACTTTAGAATGGGAACGAAGAAATGGTGTGTGTCTGTGTGTGTGTATGTGTGTGTGTGTGTGTGTGTGTGTGTGTGTCCGTGGTCAAAAATGCGTTCCACTCGCTCCAGACAAAACTACTGGGCCGATCTTTCTGAAAATTTGTAGGTGTGTTCATTATGAATCAAGGATGATGCCCGACGTTTTAGTTTACCGTTACAGCCGTTACTAACGACTGTAACGGCCTGTAACGCTTTTTCTTCTTTATGGAATATCTCAGAAAGTACTTGGCCGATCTTTCTGAAAATATGTAGGTATGTTCATTATGGGTCACAAATAATGCCCAATGTTTTAGTTTACCGTTATATCCGTTACTAACGGCTGTAACGGCCTGTAACGGTTTTTCTTCTTTATGGAATATCTCAGAAAGTACTTGGCCAATTTATAAGCGGTATGGATGATCTTGTGACAAATCAGATCCTCTGTCCATATGTAAGTGATGTAATGCTGAAAATGGATTAAACAACCGTTAAAAACCGTTATTCTGCCGTTATTTCTTATATATAGGTCGATTTTAATTAAATTTGGTATATAGAAATGTCATCACACACAAATGGCACTTCTATATAGTGTTCCAAAATTTGACCGTTAAAAACCGTTATTCTTGACATATTGTCCAATTTGGATGAAATTTGATATCTACACAGGCTTTAGCCCAGTAAGGACTAAAATACCGGTTTCAAAAGTGCATATCGGTTATATAACCGTTTAAACCGTTATTTTGCCGTTATTTTTTATATATTGGTGGGTTTTAATGCAATTTTGTATATAGAAAGGTCATCACACACAAATGGCACTTCCATGCAGTGTTTCAAAATCTGACCGTTAAAAACCGTTATTCTTGACATATTGTCCGATTTGGATGAAATTTGGTATGTACACAGGCTTTAGCCCAGTGAGGACTAAAATACCAGTTTCAAAAGTGTACATCGGTTAAATAACCGTTAAAACCGTTATTTCGCCTTTATTTCTATCTCATAAAGCACTTGGCTGATTTATAAGCGGTTTGGAAAACTGGGAGTACCTTTATATGCTTCGCATCTTGTTAACTTTTTGATTAATGTTAGCTATTATATGCATTTTGATTATTTTCCGACCGTTGCTTTGAATTATTAAAGTTTGAATTTTAGGGAGTCTACCTTTAAGAGACTCCTCTGGCCAACAGGCAATTGAGGCACATGTGTACGAGTTAAGTGTCAACAAAACAAGACCCACGGTACAGGTTACGACAGGGTCACAGGTTGAAGAATTAGGGAAAACAATAATTGAAGGAAAGTACTAACCTGATACAGGGAAAGCGGCAAGGATTTAGTAATTTATCCAGGGGGCTGCTAAATCCAACGAATATAAATAACACAAGTTCAGCACCACACGAACAGGACCACAGAAGAACACACACTGAGTGTCAAAGGTTAGCATGGCAGCTATCGTTATTCAGACCCAAGATTCGGGGTTTTCCTTTCCTTTGCACGGTAGGGGGTGATAATTTGGCGCATGCGTAAACGTGATAAACAAAGATGCTTAAAATAGTACGGCTTTCCGGAGAATTATACGACGCAGGTGTAGTAAGGTTTCCACTTTATACATGAAAATACGACGAGGGAAATGAAATAGATAACATGTGTTCTGCATGCTACTATCAACAGTATTCATATCATGAGTTTTAAAATAATAATTATATATACTTATATTATGTTCATAAGGAAAAACGTACTAAGAAATATTTATGTATAATTAAGATAGAACTCTGCATGTACATACTGTCATGGAAGAATGTTTTGTTACAGTCATGGTAAATTTTGTTTCTAACTATATAAATTGATTTTTTTTTCTTGTTGCGTACTCATGTGAATAGGCTGATGGCCTCACATTAAAGTCACGAGTCTCTCTCTCTCTCTCTCTCTCTTCTCTCTCTCTGCGCGCGCGCGCGCGCGCGCGCGCGCGCGCGCGTGTGTGTGTGTGTGTGTGTGTGTGTGTGTGTGTGTGTGTGTGTGTGTGTGTGTGCGTGCAGTTTGACTCTCTCTCTCTCTCTCTCTCTCTCTCTCTCTCTCTCTCTCTCTCTCTCTCTCTCTCTCTCTGTGTGTGTGTGTGTGTGTGTGTGTGTGTGTGTGTGTGTGTGTGTGTGTGTGTGTGTGCAGTGGCAGTTTGTCTCTCTCTCTCTCTCTCTCTCTCTCTCTCTCTCTCTCTCTCTCTCTCTGTGCGTGTGTGTGTGTGTGTGTGTGTGTTGTGTGTGTGTGTGTGTGTGCAGTGACAGTTTGACTCTCTCTCTCTCTCTCTGTATGTGTGTGTGTGTGTGTGTGTGTGTGTGTGTGTGTGTGTGTGTGTGTGTGTGTGTGTGTGTGCAGTGGCAGTTTGTCTCTCTCTCTTCTCTCTCTCTCTCTCTCTCTCTCTCTCTCTCTCTCTCTCTCTCTCTCTCTCTCTCTCTCGCTCTGTGTGTGTGTGTGTGTGTGTGTGTGTGTGTGTGTGTGTGTGTGTGTGTATGCGCGCGCGCGCGTGTGGATGTAGTGTGTGTGTGTGTGTGTGTGTGTGTGTGGGTGTGTGTGTGTGTGTGTGTGTGTGTGTGTGTGTATGCGCGCGCGCGCACGTGTGTGTGTGTGTGTGTGTGTGTGTGTGGGCGCGCGCGCGCGTTTGTGTTTAATAAGATTTCGCCAGGAGAAGTGAGTGGAAGAGAATGGGAACCCCGCATTGTCTACTGCCACCCCCTACCCCCAACCCTCTTCTCCTCTCCCCAGTATCCCATCCTACTGCTCCTCAACAAACCCCCACCTCTCACCCTTGCTCTTTGTCTGGCGGCCGACCGACTGTTTACTTTCGTTGTTCGTGTTGTTTCCGGCCAAACCGACCACACGACTTACCTGGCTCGCTTATTCTAAATAGACAGCTTGTTGATTTGTGAGTGGATGAATGAATGGTTGGGTGAATGAGAGAAAGAGTGAGTGAGTGAGTGAGTGGGTGGGTGAGTAGGTGGGCGAGCGAGAGAGCCGATATGCGACTGGGTGAGAGAAAAGTAGTAGAAACTTTGATGGAAGAGCGACTTTGTTACAATGTATTTTCGCTCGTCCCTTCGTTTGTTCGTTAGAAGGAAGCAAATTCGAAGCTATAAAACATCCATGTGAAGTTGCATCTTGATAAGTTATCACTGGTGCAATATTATCATCTAGTTAGTAAGTCACCGGTTCAGTAAGCTGTTCAGTCAGTACGTCAGTCACTCCGTTAATTAGGCTAGTTATTCAGTAAGTAAATCAGTTAGTACACAGATCGGTCACCTATGCGTAGTGCAACACAGTTAGTCAATAAGATCATTAATTATTAGGATCGTAAGTTGAAACCACGAAAAACGCTTGTAGAGTAAAATAGAGCTATTTGGTTGGTTAGTTAGTTCGTTAGTTAGTTAAATGAAAAAAATGACGATACAGAACACCCAGGTTCAGAACAGTATAGTCAGTTAGTTCGTTAGTTTGTTCGTTACTTATAGTTTCTGGGTTTGGTTGCTTGCTGAACAGATCTGTTTGACTTAGCTTAAAGGCCTACCAGAGAGCAAAGGTTTAATAATACAGGAGACAGACCTCCACCAAAACAGTCCAAACAGGCTACGTGACTGAAACATTTCATCGATCAGCCGATTGTCTGATATCGATTCCCAAAGTAGATGACACACAACTTGGCCGACTTTCTCTCTCTCTCTCTCTCTCTCTCTCTCTCTCTCTCTCTCTCTCTCTCTCTCCTCTCTCTCTCTCTCTCTCTCTCTGTGCGTGTGTGTGTGTGTGTGTGTGTGCGTGCGTGTGTGTGTGTGTGTGTGTGTGTGTGTGTGTGTGTGTGTGTGTGTGTGTGTGTGTGCACGCGCCCGTGCGTGCGCGCACACATGCACACGCGTGTGTATATTTTCGATTTGTTCAACCTATGGCTAATCCGGCAGTGAAACTAGTTTCAGTCCGTCGTTTATTGTGCGGGTTTGCAAGTGTGCAGGAGCAAGCCCATTGTGTTAGCGTGCATATATGTGTAAGTGCACGGGTATATGTATGTGTGCGTGCGTGCGTTCACATTTCTCTTCTTCTCTCCTCTCGCTATTTGTTCTTCCTCTCTTTGTCAAACCCATTGAGAAAACCTACGGTGAGTGTAATCATCTCGGCCCCCTCCCTCGTTCTGTATAGGTTCCCATGTGTTTCAATAAAAATGTTATTTATGTTTAACGGTAACAAGCTCATTTCCAGAACACGAGGAGAGACGAGGGCGATTGTCAGAAACTACTTAGACATGTTGAGAAAGTGGGAATCTGGTTTGTGCACGAATGTGAATAAAACATAAAACTTGTTGTTTCTAACTGCAGATCAAGCTCCGATACCATGACTGAATCAGCCGACTCCACCGGAAGGCCAGAAGAAGAAGTCGTCACTTCCGACGGAAGTTGGCAGCCCACCACTAGAAAGAAACAGCGAATGAACGGCGAGAAGACCTGCCGCGTGTGTGGCGACCGGGCACTGGCCCACAACTTTGACGTCGTATCCTGTGAATCGTGCAAAGCTTTCTTCAGAAGAAACGCTTGAAAACCAACGTGTGTATAGTAAAAGTACAATGATGATGTTACGTCGAAATAACTTGAGAGAGAGAGAGAGAGAGAGAGAGAGAGAGAGAGAGAGGGTGGTAGGAGGGGGATTGGGGGAGGAGGTGGGGTTGGGGAAGAGGGCGTTTAGCACCCTGTGTGTGTATGTAGTGTGTGTGTGTGGGTGGTGTGTGTGGTGTGTGTGTGTGGTGTGGTGTGGTGTGTGTGTGTTGTGCGCTTAGTGTGTGTGCGTGCGTGCGTGAGAAGAGAGAGAGAGAGAGAGAGAGAGAGAGAGGGGAAGAGATGCTCTGTTGTTGTTGTTGTTGTAATTGTTGTTTTTTCGTGTCTAATCGCCCGTGCTACTTCAGTGCCATAATATATACCACACGCCGTTCATTTGGCAACCCCGACCACAGTCACGCACTGGCTTTTCCCTGACTGAAGAGAGACTTTCTGGCCCACATACACCTCCCTTTTGCTATTGATGGTGGTAATATACATTTATGATGAGATGTAGAGCTGGACCACTGTATTATACAGTTTTGTTTTTCTCTCTATTAGTTTATTAATGTGGAATGAGAACTGCTCTGTTTCTTATTCAGAAAAAGTTGTTGGCAACTATATGAATAGACTGAATTGCCTATATTGGTTGTTTGTGTGTTGTTGTTTTTTCTTGCCTTTTGTTCATGTCCGAGGTTACTTTTAGTTGTAATGAATAATTACGATTTGAATCACGAGACAAAAATGGTAAAAATCCATGTTGAATCCTGTCCTTTTCTTTGCTTGTTCTGTCTTTCCCGCCCCCCCGCTCCCCCCCACCCCCACCCCCCCCACCCCCCACCCCCCTTCCTCACAATCTTCCTGTTCATCTTTTTCTGCTTTCTTCTCTTCCTCTTTCCTTTTCACCACAGATCAGACCTTGCGCCTTCAATGGAGACTGTGAAATCACTTCCGAGACTCGACGATTTTGCGCCCACTGCCGACTGAGGAAATGCTTGCTGCGAGGCATGAAACCAGACATGATTTGGGGTAAGCATTTGATGAACGCCTGCCTCCAAGTCCACGCGATTTTCCATGTGCAAATGTCTGCTTATGACCACCCCATGCAAGTGATTTGCGTCGCGATTCACGTGAATGTGTTAGACTTCTACAGTGAATGCCCTGTGCTTTTCATGGAAGGTATAGGTCTCATACTAATTTGGGCCAAACTCGCTTGGTGTGTGTCGGCTCCACCAGTTGTTTGCCGTGTTATATGCACGTGGACTGTGTCTCAGCCTCATACAATGTATTCGCCCCATAACTCAAAATGGGATGTGACAACCTCATAAATTGATTTGTCTCATAGCTCACATTAAATGTGTCAACCCCAATAATGTTTGCCCGTAACAAACGCGGAATGTGTCGTTCCCGCCACTGATTGTCCCATAACAGACATGGAATGTGCCACCAGCCCCCAGGCATAATTTGCTCTATGATGCGTCGGTCCCAGTAGTAGTTTGCCCTGTAGCCTACATGAATGTGTCAGTCCCGTGGCGATTTGCCCATGACCGGATGTGTCAGCCGCGTAATGTGTGTGTGTGTGTTGTGGGGTGTGTGTGTGTGTGGTGTGTGTGTGTGTGTGGTGTGTGTGTGGTGTTGTGTGTGTGTGTTGGAACGTAAGACATGGACATATCAAAAATGACAACTGCTACCTTTTCTTCAGATACAAATGAAAAGAAAGCCCGACAAGACAAACAAAACACAGAACCGCCGAAGGAGAGAAGCCGCGGCCATACAACAGCAGCAGCAACAACAACAGCACCAACAACAGCAAGAACAACAACAAAGTCAAGAGCAACAGCAGCCAATCACAGCTCCCTCACTGATGAAGCAGGAATGTCATTTGACCACTCTCTCAGCTCCACAACAACATCGCCAGGCTCAGAATCGCGCTGCACCAGCATCAGCACTGTAGAAGAAGTTGGGTGATCCCGCCTCCAAACACCTCCGCACAGGTCAACCGCAGCTTGAGGGCAGTTCCGCGCGGAACGAGTTCCTGGAGAGAGCCAAACGCCAGGCGACTCTCCTGGACTTCAGAGTCCTGATGCCTCACCAGATCACTGTTGGGGCCACCAGGGAACAGCAAGAGGTCGACACGAGCTTCCAGCACGTGCCCCTCGACCAGCTGCCCTCAGACCCCCACAAGTACTGGCGGCTGAAGGACGAAGAACGCACCTTGCTGACGGATCTGACCGTAGCCTATCAGGACACGGTGCTGAAGCTGCCAGAGCACATGCACGGCAGCGGGAAGCCTGCCAACGTGCAGAGCATCCTGAACCGGTGCCAGAGATTTGCCAGGGACATCATCAACTTCGTCAAGAAGGTGCCCGACTTCCGCGCCCTGAGGGTGGAGGACCAGGTGGCGGCCCTCAAGGGAGCCTCGTGGCGCACGTTCCTGGTGAAGTGCTCGGCCAACTTCGTGGTGGAGAGGAACGCCTGGATCAAGGACCATGGCTACCTGTCTGTGGAAGAGTTCACCGAGGCCTCTCCTGAGCATAAAGACAGGATTCTTCTCTTGGCTAGGTGAAAATCCTTTTTCGTGGAAAATGTTTCGTGGCCACGTCTTGTCTGATCCACGTTGTCCTCTTCTCTCCTCTCTCTCTCTCTCTCTCTCTCTTCTCCTCTCTCTCTCCTCTCTCTCTCTCTCCTCTCATTCAATCCTGAACATCAAAGCCATTATCAACATCGTCACTAATATATTGGGCATGATCACTAAAACCACAGTTCTTTCTTTCGAATGCGATCTAGCAGGCGAAGCGTTGGCAGGCATGATGTCACTACAGCAAATCACTGACCAATGACCTGAAGAACTCTGAAAGTGACTGTAATGTGTATATCTGTATTCAGGCGAGGGGAAAAAAAGGAAGAAAGAATGCAGACAGCTGGAATCGGCTGACCGATTGTAAAAATGAAAACATTTTCTTCAGTCTTGTGATGGTAAATTTAAATCTAAATTTGTCTCACGTGCCCAGGAACGGTTCAAAATCGCCCGGGAGGGGTGATATCCAATTTTCTTTTGATATTTACAGCGCCTGTCTATCCTGGTTTAGCAATGAAAAAAAAAAAAAAAAAAAAGAGAGAGAGAGAGAGAGAGAGAGAGAGGAGAGAGAGACAGAGAGAGAGGAGAGAGAGAGAGAGAGGAGAACACCCTGAGGAACGAATGGGGAGAGGATGGGACGGAGTCAAGAGTTTTTCTTTCTTTCTTTTCTTTTCCCCCGTGTACATAAGGACGTTTTCCCTTAAAAAGGCCGGGAGAGTGGATACTGTGTGGCACGATGGGTAGGTTTTGCTGATAACACTTTTTCTAGCAACAAGTTTTGATTTTTTTTTCTTCTTTCTCCTTTTCGGGAACGCGCTTTTAAGTCACTTTGAAATGTTTTGAAAATTTTCTTTCAAGATGGATTATGGGAGAGAGAGAGGGGGGGATATATATATATAATATATAAAGTCAGGGTTAAAAAGCCACCCAGAACGCAAAAGGTGCTCAACCATGTAGGGAGCGACATACCAGTCTAAAACAGGATTTTTAACTTCTCCATTTAAAATCCTGTTTTAGACTGGTATATATAATATAAAATATATATATATATATATTAAAATATATATAAAAGAGAGGGGGAAAAGAGAGAGAGAGAGAGGGGAGAGAGAGAGAGAGAGAGAGAGAGGCGGGGGAGAGGAGGGGCAGATTTGGCAACCTTAGACTCATATTTGTCTCTTTGCTGCCTGTTAAGCTTTTACGAAATTCCCCCATAAGAGAAATACAAACAATTTTCAAAAAGTCGTTTACTTCTGTGTCACCACTTTAACTCAACACCACACCTTGGATGTGCAGATACTCGCAGCACTGAAGCACATCATCCGCAACGACCCCACCACCTTCGCCGTGCTGCAGCTGCTGGTGCTGTTCAACCCGCAGGACCCCAAGCTGAGCGACCGGCAGCTGGTGAGCGAGATGGCCGACAAGTACGCCCTGCTGCTCAAGCACCTGCTGCAGTCCCAGTGGTCCTACGACTACGCCGGCCACTACCTGAGCGCCGTGCAAGGCAAGGTACAGGAGATGGCCTGGGTGCGGACAGCATCCAGATCATGTTCAGGGACTGGCTGCACCTGCTGGAGCCGCTGATGCGGGAGGTGTTGAATCTTAGCTAGGAGCTCTGTTTAGAGCAAGAGGGGTGGAATCTTGATATGGGAGAGAAAGGAGCAAACTGCTTTTACCGAGTCCTGTTGCCGTTAGCTTTTGTTGTCTGTGGCGTGGGCGGACCCCAAACACCGAAGAAGCCAGAGAGCGAGATCCAAGTGTTCTAGTGTTCAAGGTAGATCCCAACGGGTCTGATATGGTGATGTGCTTCAAGTTGTTTCTGGATACCCTGCAGCTGATGATGCAGAAGCATCTTTTTTGGCATGTCTGATAGAGATGGGAAGTTGTTTGCGGAGCCGTGTATTTTGCAACATGTCTAGAATGGTATTTGCTTTTCTTTCACTTGAAAGCATGTGAGTGAGAGAAGAATTAGTCAGTAATGACGCTGAAACAATGTAGAAACCACAAGCACAGAAGGTGATGATCCTTCTGAAGACATTTAAGCCTCTCTCCAGAGTGACGTCACAAACATGTATCATTCTAGTTCACTGAAATAAAAGCCTTACATTTATCCACTGTTGTTTCAATAATAGACATTTATAGTGATACCAATGATGGAATGGTTCTGTTTCTGATTTTGAACCGAATAAAATGAAGAATCATACCAACTGAACGTTTGATTTTTCAATGTTGCAATGACAAGACATGTTTGAAAGTCAGATTGCGGTTCACTGAATGCTCCTGACGTTTCCTCCACTATTTCTCGATCAGTGTTGTTAAGGTCATATTTACTACTGGGAATCTCTTAAGGCATGTTGTGCTTAGTAACCGTTCATTTCTAATTATTTGGCACGCAAAAATAATGCATCCCCACATTTGAAGCGGGTCTGTTCTGAGTATTATTAAGCATCTCGAATTCGTATGTTATGATCAGTATAAATTTCGAAAGCAATGCTGTCTCACATTGTGTGCCACTCCAGTGGCATTTCTCCCACGCTACTCATTCCGGCTCCCCCTCCTCAGTCACACTCTGGCTTGTCCCGCCACAGCCCCGGCACCGGCAATCTACAGAGAGAGTCAGTGTCAAGTCGTCATGAGGCAACAACCAGCATAGACAATGCGCTGCTACCGAGTCATTTGGGGTGTTCAATGGTGCCTGTTCTGATCCAGTGTACGCTGGACACCACCATCAAAGTTCCCTACTGACGACAATAATTGTATGGTGGCGAGGCCCCAGTGAGCGCCCCATGTTGGGGACGCCACAACGTCCGCCCAACGTCTCTGTAGATTGCTGGTCCGTCCAGTGATAGTTCCCATGACGTCCGTCCGTCCAGTGATAGTTCCCATGATGTCGCTGATGTCGGTGACCTCGACGTAACTTACCAAAGGCATAGACGTGGACAGGAAATCGAAACTTGGGTCACCATGAAAGCAGGGCCTGAAGGACCGCACAATCTTCTTATTATGCTGACTATGAAGGACGAAAATGATCCTATAGAGTTCCATTCTGGTTGGAGACTGCGTGACAGGACTGTACTCTGCACTTATTTTCATTGCATACCCCGAGATACAGACACCTGCAGTTCTGGTCGGGTAGTTTGAGCGACACTGTGGGAGCGTATCCTTTAAAGTGAATAATAAAACTCAACTGTGTGGTTCCAGTCTTCCCTACTGAGCCCATAGCAAGCTCAGCTCTGGATAGGAGCCGGGCATGGGCCAAAAAAATCCCATAGACATATACGGCTCAGGTGGGAACTGAACCAACGACCTCCAAGCCGAGAATCCGCCTCGCTGCTCACTGCGCCACGGCAGCTGGTCCAAGACCCACTTTTCGTCACCCTGTGTCCTCTTATACTAGCAGAGTTACATCACTAATCTCAGAAATCCGGAGTCAAGAACTGTCGTAGATAATACATGCCTTCAATCTTTCATGTAGCGTTTGGTTAAAGGTTTCTTTTTCCTTTTTTTTTTTCAATCAAAGATTCTTCCCTTTAATTCATGAATGAGTCAGACACGTTCCTTGTCGATGATTTCTTTTTGACACAAACATTTTTAAACGCTTTCTGAGGGGGGTCTGATCCTCCTCGTTTTAAATAGAGCTTTTAATCGCTGAAAATTTGTATATAAGACATTAAAAAGTAAGGAACACAGTCTTTCAATGCATGAATTAGTCTGTTATGTAGATTTCCAATAAGTGCTTTCTAAGTTTCTGAGGCTTCCATTCCTTAAACGCATCGATTAGCCTTTCATATTTTGAACTTTGGGAAAGCGTTTCTGGGGATCCATCTCTTACATTTGACGGTTGAATTAAACTAAAGATGTGCCCTTCGTGTGATATTCCCTACAGTTCTGAGGATTACCCTTCAACTCGCATTAAAAGTTGTGAAAGATATACATTACTCTTTTATCCGCTGGGATGTTGTGAAGTGCCTATGATACGGTCTTCCACACATCGGATTTTTGTGAATGACCTACTGAGGGACCCATCCCTTCAGTTTATGCATCACTCTGAATATTTATGTGTATTCTGTCCAGCATTTGGCATAATACACAACATTTATTACACAGGGTCTGGTTTGTCACAAAAACCAAGGAGGATTATTAGATTTACATTCTGCCCATCATAGGGAAATGTGTAGTGGAGGTTGAGCTCATAAAACGTTTTGGACTGCTCTGTTGTCGTAGGCGCGCGCGCGCGATGTGTGTGTGTGTGTGTGTGTGTTGTGTGTGTGTTGTGGTGTGCGCGCGCGCGCGCGCGTGTGTGTTACTTACGTGCTCTGCAGAGTCTCATCTTCCGTGTCTTCCCAAAGTCGTTATCACCAGGCCCCTCTTTTTGGGTTTTTTTTGTACACAGTTCCATCCAGATATCACACCAGCAATCCACAAGAAGATACAAGTATCAGATCGTCATGAGACCACCGTCCGGAGCAGACCTCCTGTGTTGCCAAGTCACGTTAGATGGTGTTCAGACGTAGATCTCTGTGTTGTGATCCAACACATGCACGACACTACCTACTCAGCCCCAAGCTAATGTGAAAATAATTGTGGGGCCAGCGTTAGTGAACGTCAACCTCCAGAGGGCACCACCACATCCGACAAAAACAGTCTCGAGAAACTTGCCGCATGAAGAACTCCCTGCTGGCGTGGAGCTGGAGGGAGTATAAAAGCCAGGGTTAACCGGACAGCAAGGTATGAAGGGTCACGAATTTCATTCATCATTATTTATTTGTTTGTTTATTTATTCATTTTTGGTAAGGTTTTCACATCGATAAAAACGAGAACATTGAGGCTCAGGACTTCCATTCTGGCCGGTACTTTCGGCCTGAGAGATTCAGAAACCTACAGCGTTAATTAGGAATTTTGAGCACACTTCACAAATGCATCCATTTCATGGATGAAACAGGGCTATGATTCCAGTCTTCAATTTGATGCCATAATAATTCACAGAAGTAGCATGCGGGGGCTAAAAATTTCCCCAACTGAATTGCTCCTTGAGACTCGAATCTACAACCTCAACCTGCATGGCGAACTATTGCACTATGGCGGCTGATCTATGGGCTAGATCCTTAAATCTGATGTTCAAAGTGAATGCATCAACTATTCTCTTGTCATTTCATAATTATTGGTATCTTTCCCGCATGTTTGTTTCTGGCCTTCATAAGGTGCTCTTTGAAGTACTGGATGTTAGGCCTATCATAATATTAATAAATATATCCAGGAGGCGATTAATGGTACTTGAGTCTGGCAAGTTGTGAATGCTGCATTTTACCGCCGGCCAAAAGCTTTTTTTTTTTTTTTTCCAAATATGTACTGCCTCGAAATACAAGTTCAATATCATTTTGTCATTAGTGTATAATCTATCGTGATAGCTGGAGATTTCGCCGTGCGAAACTATCATTTAATGTTACAGCTCATGATCACATCATTATGTATACTGCCACGTGATTGCCCGAGTCAGAAAGGCATAAACCAATCAGAATCGAGCACACATGTTTTCCAGTTTGGGTCGTTTGCTGACAGATTGATGTTTTTTTTTCCGGTTTCTTCTTCATTACGTGCACCGTAAAATTCTCAAAATTATTGCCGATTGATGGCCCGGTGGTTTTTCCTGGATGTTACAGCCCCGACTTGTCCTGCAGAACAGTATCGGGCAGAACTAGACGTGTGCCAGACCCAAATGTAGTAGTGTATCCTCGAGATCTTCAGGCCGAACACCGTTCCAAACGCAAATCTAAGCAGAACAGTAATAGGCCCAGTGACAATGCAAGGGAGATAATCACGGCTCGCCTATGGAGATGGTTAGGATACATCTGTTGCCTGTCATCCACTTCATGTCCAGAACAGTTATGCACTGCACATCTCTGGGGTGAAGAAACCAAGGACGACCCAGAAATACCTGGCGTAGAACGGTCAAGAGAGAGCTGAAAGGTGAACTATCTCGATAAAGGCACCCAGGGCAGCAGCAGAGGCACACAAGTGGATATCTCTGGTAATCGCCGTAAGAACCACCAGACGACACGGTGAGGATTGCATCATGAACACCCACGCCTTGAATAATAATAACACGGCCACCAGGTCACGTGCTGTATCTGTATCTGTATCTGTCGGTATACGTTGCTGCATCCAGGAATCTGGCGTCGACGCAGCGGATGGGGTGCGCAGCGAAAAAGTTAGTGGCGTTGGGCTTTGGCCACCGCCTGCTTGAAGGCCTCAGTACTACCTGAGTGCACAATACTATTTTCCAGTTGGTTCCACCTAATAATAGGTCTTGGAAAAAATGATTGTTTATACTGCTCTGTGCTGCATTTTTGGAACTGTACCAATTAGAACGATGCTGTGCAGGTCAACAGTATGTAACGCAAAGTGAGGACAGTTCCGACAGATTAGCTGGGCTATGAGGACAAAATCAGGACTTGTCTCCTCTCTTGTTGAGACGCGTGTTTTTTGCGAGTGGAGTAGCGCGCCTAGCGCGCATCTGGAATGTTGGTGTGTGTGTGTGTGTGTGTTATGTTCATTGATTTAAGGTCACAAAAAGTAGTGATGTGTGTGTGTGTTGCACCTGAGACGGTTTGACATTTAGCGGTGTAAAGATTCGCAAGACAATGTGAATAAGAAGTAAAAACAGAGGTGTGTATGCGCATGCATGCATGCATGCATATTTCCCTCTTTTTATTTCTTTCCACACTTTATCAGTCATATAATAAGACTTGGTACAGGTGCCACAACAATGTGTATCTGTGTGTGTGTGTGTGTGTATGCAAATTATGAGTTCGTCGTTATGATGTGAGCAGCCCTGTGTGATACGTAAAATGCTGAATGTGATTTATGAATGTGCATGTGTCTGTGTTGTGTGAGGAAGAGAGAGTGTGTATGATCACGTTCCATGCCAGCATGTACTTAACATTCAAAACACTGTCATTCATAATGATACCAGCACCTCAAAAGACACACCCATCCAACACCATTACTGCTTGGTACAGTTTACTGGCTCCTTTCCCACAGTTGGAACTACGGGGGAGGGTGGCCACAGGTGGTAAACGCTTGAAAAAATATCAGAAGGAAACTGGTCGACATAGATTAAAAAGAAAAAAAGACCCAAAACAAAGACCTGTGAATGAAAGGGGGAAAAAAAAACCCGACACACACACACACCACACATTGGGTTATAAAATAAGTTATCACAGTCTTGTTCAAACTCATGGCTGATAAAACAAGGGAGGATGAGAAGGACCAGAGGGAAGAGCGGTCAGTATGTGCATGTGCATGTCTGTAAGGGCATGAGATGGTGGAAGCCACTGATGTGACATAAACACATTTTTTCACGAGCAGACATGTGCTGTTTCGGCACTGCAGATCTTGTCATATTCTTCTTTGCCAAATACTACAGCAAGGGCAACAACCACAAAAATATACATTCTCAGTGTACTACTCACTAACCATCTTGAAAATAATGTAGCTGGGTTTTCTAGTCTACTTGACACTGTAAGAAAACAACAAAACAAAACTGTCAGTGAGGCTGTTCACAGGGCATGCACAGGGACCACCTCTTGTTGCCAGTCAAAAGATGATGTCATATAGCTACTGCTATTGGTATGCCTTTCAAGAACAACTTCAATAAATCCTCCCTGTATAAACAAAAGACAAAAAACAAAAAAACAACAGCAACAACAAAAAGTCTTTATTTCGAGAGGCAGTCTTTCTTAGAAAGTTCTTGAGATAATGATGACACCCCCCCCAAAATCCAGATACACAAATCTGTGAATGGAAAGAGTCCTTTTTTTCAGGACGATTGACCGTACTGCATTCTTTATTCGACAGATTTTGAAAGTTAAAAGCTTAATACTGTATTCTCTAGAGGCTCTTCTTTGCATGTTTTTGTTTGTATTAATATCTTTTTCTTCATGTTGTTGTTAAAGTTTTCCTTGGAAAAAAAAAAAATAAATAAATAAAATAAATCAAGGTCCACAACCAAGAGCCCTGCAAAAATTAGAACCGACAACCAGGCATAGTCAACTGAAGAACAAAAACACCCCCACACAAGCCCATGATCAACTTTCTAAAAAGTATTAAAGAAAAAAGAGAGAGAGTGAACAGGGAGCGGAAGCAGCACAGCAAGAGAGGGGTGGGGATAGGGGAGAAAAACCCTTGGCTTTTTCTCTTTGTTGGTTTGCTTGTCTGCAGTGTCAAAACCATCTCCCTCTATTACTATGAATTGGTTTGTCTGTCTGCAGTGTCAAAACCATCTCCCTCTATTACTATCAATTGGTTTGTCTGTCTGCAGTGTCAAAACCATCTCCCTCTATTACTATCAATTGGTTTGTCTGTCTGCAGTGTCAAAACCATCTCCCTCTATTACTATCAATTGGTTTGTCTGTCTGCAGTGTCAAAACCATCTCCCTCTATTACTATGAATTGGTTTGTCTGCAGTGTCAAAACCATCTCCCTCTATTACTATGAATTGGTTTGTCTGTCTGCAAATCATATCGCTTTGTTTCCATTAGTTTTTCAGTCAGAAAAGTCATGTCACTGTCTCTTTTTGTCTGTTTGCAAGTCATGTCACACTGATTCTATTACTAGCATTACTTTGTTTGCGAGTCATGTCACACTGATTCTATTACTAGCATTACTTTGTTTGCGAGTCATGTCACACCATTTCTTCTATCAGTTTGTCCGTTTGCAAGTCATGTCACATTGTCTCTATTAGTTTGTTTGCATGTCATGTCACAGTGTCTGTTAGTTTATCTGTCTGCAAGTCATGTCACATTGTCGATTAGTTTGTGTGCAGGCCATGTGACGCTGTCTCCATTAGTTTGTCTGCAAGTCGTCTTGTTGTCTCTAACTATTGAATTGCCCATCTGCAAGCCAAGTCACATTGTCTCTTGTCAACTGGTCTGTCTGTCTGCAATCATGATATGTTGTCTCTGTCTACTGCTTTCTCTGTCTGCAAGCCATGTAACGTTGTCTTTGTCAATTGCTTTACTTCTCTGCAAGTCAGGTTATACTGTGTGTAATAACCAGTTCACTGTAGATGCCATGTGAGAGCTACTTTCCTTCATGTAACTAAGAAACCACTGGGTATAAAAATCCACTGGATTCTTTGCAGTGTCAATTGCATAACAGGGTGTATAAAGGATTAAAACTGGATTGATGAATCTTATGCCACTAGGAAGAAAACACTGAAGGAAAAATAGTTCAGTGCCACATATTATGTTCTTTTGTACATGGAATGGTGTAAGTGTGCACACAGTATGTGCATTCTTTTCATAAAAGTAACACTGTGATCAGTTTATTTCAACTACTTAATAAGACCCTTTCTTTCTTGTATTAAATTCTTTTACCTGCAACCCTAACATACTGTCTGATTTACATCATATATTTTCATATCAGTATTTCATTGTAAAAGATTACAATTTGAACTACTTAATAAGACCCTTTCTTTCTTGTATTTAATTCTTTTACCTGCAACCCTAACATACTGTCTGATTTACATCATATATTTTCATATCAGTATTTCATTGTAAACGATTACAAAGTTTCTGGACATACTTCAGTATTTGAGGAATTTGTTGGTTTCATACTTTCCATTTCATATTGTTGTAAGTATATTTTACAAAAGAAAAATTCAATAAGATTTCATTGGCTCACTGCAACAGACTCTACAGGAACCAAAGTAACAGCATTTTACATTTTTACACATATTGGAACATTCTAAAGATAACCCCAAATCACGCATGTTGAGTAAAAAATTGGTTGTGAAACCACATTTCCATCAGTTTTATTCTCTATCATCTGAGCCTGCTTCTGCTGACTTCATGATAGGCTGTGAGGCTTTGAGATGACAGATTTGTCATCTTGAAAACTGCATAAATATACAGAAATGAGTCATATTGAAACTAGTATGAGTGAGCCCTTTTACAAATTTCCATTACAACAAAAATCCATCTTTTTCACCCTGACCTGAAACAAAACTTTAACTACTTTGCAAAATAGCAAAATCCACAACTGTAACATTCTCAATTAGAAGAGATGAAAAGCAGCATTGCGAATAAAACCACAGCTGTTAACCTTACAGTTGGGTCAACATAGGGGAGTTGCAAGTTCTGCTGCTGTGACAACTTTTCTGCACAAAAGTTCAGAAAGATGATTTTGCCGCAAGCAGTTACGTTGCATTTATTCTGGAAAACTGAGGCATGAGAGGTCCACTAGCAAAATGGAGAATCAACCCAATCTTCTACATTTTTTTCCTTGAATTTGGTTAATTTGCATGATGTAATTCACAATTGCTAGCTGCTAACTTGAACTAACGACGTTGCTTTGCACCCTTAGACTTACTTTTGGCTTTGGACAGGCTAAGAAAACTGCCTATAGAGGTTTTCTTTTTAATTTTTATTTTTATTAAAAGATCATATGCAGTAACAGCTTAAAAAAAAAAAAAAAAAAAAAAAAACCTCTGCATGTTTCCAGCAGTGTCGACTATCTGGCATCCCCCCTATTCACGAGCTAGGGATGACAGTGAAAATTTGGATTGTAATTGAAACCACTTTGACTAGTTATCAATTTAGTTCATCAGCATATGCCTTCAAAATAATTTATATCATCTATTACAACTGAAGACTGCATTTCGTAGAGTATCATCTGAGCTCTATTCCACTCTCCTTCATCAACAATAAAGAAAGTAAAATGATCCCCAAATCAACATTTCTCAACATTTTGAAGTTCTGGGTTTTGTCACCTATGAGAACATTTTTTGTCGTCGTTGCAGTGTGCCTGTGTACCCATAGGTCAAGAGAAGATAATCTGTCGATGGAAGAAGCTCAATGAATAAATCAGAAACTTCTATCTGTTGATTATCTTCTCTTAGTTTACTTCAGCTTTTTTCCCCATTAACAGATTATCTTCTCTTACCTGTGGCTATGCAGTCATAGCTTTCTTTATTCCCCCAAATTAGATAAGAAAACACCTGGAAAAATATGGAGCCAATAAGCAGTGATACAAAGATTACAAAATCAGCATAAGAGCCTTTGGAATAATCACATACCACTGCGTTCATTATCCCAGTGACTCTATCTCACTTCCCTCTTTCTCTTGCACCCATTCTGAATTTCTTGATGCATTTTTGTTGTCCAGATATTACTCAATTTATTTGCCAACATGTAAAGTACTTATTACTGGCATTAACATAACTGTTTCATCAGAATTTCATTTCTCTCTTTCTTCTTCTTTTTTTTACTTATTCACTTAATTTTTTTTTTTTTTTTATAAAGTCTTTAGCGCGTATATGTGTGTGTGCTGTCTTGCAAGACCAAGCATCTGTGTGAGATTTCAGTGGCATGGCCATATGTAGAGTGTTCTGTGTATGATGATAAAATTATTCCACAGGGCTACAAACCACCACACTCGGTACTGCATTTCTAATGAAACTGATGGCTGCAGTTACTTCCCTTGCCACAGTACATATCACATCAATCATCTGCTCAAGATGCAAAAGTAAAGCAAAGAGAAACAAAACAACATGTAAATAAAAACAATCTGCTGTAAATTAAAACAACAGTAACAAAAATGTATCAAGTGCAAGTCAAACCAACAGCATTCCATCTCTCGTGTCCTTTGACACCTTATTGCTGTGAATATTAACGTAATCGATTCAGAGAAAAATCAACATGTCATGATAAAAAGGCAATTACATTTACCATTTTTCAGGCAAAACAAACCCACATCTCACAAACTCTCTCTCAGAAAGTTTCATCACAGTAGCCATTATCAATGGGGAAAAAACATCAACCAAAAATCTATTCCTTCGAGCACATTGAGAACATTTCAAATGTTTAAGTGTGCAAGAGTCCTACGTATGACACAAAACCCTCTGGCAACTAGCATTATCATCACTGTCCTATCACAGTGGGTCATAAATGAGCTGTGATGGACATTAGGGTAGCCAGGGTTCTCAAAAAATTCTCTGATCTTTGTCATGTGCCACAGGGTAGAGGTTGGATAACCAGTTTAGTCCTTCAGGCTGCCCTCAAGGACTTTGTCTGCCCGAGATGTCCAGCCTGCACTGTGTCTTGTGGTATGGTCTTGAACAGGGTCTCATGTCAAGAAGGAGACCATAGCTGGCAGGTTTACAGTGTCTAATAGTGAATGAATGAATGCAGGTCTATACTGTGCAAACACACACACACACACACACACACACACACACACACACACACACACACACACCACACACACACACACACACACACACACCACCACCACCACCACCACCACATCACAGTCCCCCAAAAACTTGAGGTCTGAACCGAAAAGAGTTGAAGTTCGCGAATGCAAGCAGTGCGTTGGCTTAATGGCTGACTGAAGTCATCTGCTTCTCTCCTTAAATGGGGTGCAGAAAAGCCATTTTAAGCCTTCACTCTTGAAGCCTGGATTTTCACGGGGACACCAGCTGTTGAGCGTGCAGCTCGCACATCCATACTACAGGACTGTTACCTCATGTGACTTGTGCCAGTCATAGAGTTTCATCTACACTGGGAAACTGTCGGGATTGGATTTCCAGGTGAAAATGATTCAATGCATCTTCCACACACCCCATCTCTTATGATTCCCAGGTGAAAATGGTTCAATGCATCTTCTACACACCCCATCTCCTATGATTCCAGGTGAAAATGGTTCAGTGCATCTTCCACACACCCCATCTCCTATGATTTCCAGGTGAAAATGGTTCAATGCATCTTCCACACACCCCATCTCCTATCCATCCCCCGACATTGGATTCAGTTCTTTAATGTAACAATTATTACAATGATTTGGGTTTTTGTTATTATTATTATTTTTTTTTGGTACTGAAATATGTGAGCAAAGCATTACTTCAAATCGACTGGGATGTGAAGCAGTTATCAACAGCAGCTTTTAGATACATATGCCTAATGCAGATGCAGGATGAACAAAAAGCAAACATGCTCATTGGCAGGGGTGGCACAAGTACACACACTGCAGGCTCCACAAGTTCAATGCAGTCGGAGCCCTAAGAGCCCCAGACCTTCCTATAAAAAGTCAACAATGCCTTGGAAATGGTAAGTTTCATATTTTCATACCTGCAGATGTCCTTTTCCACTTACACTGAAGCTGAGTGGTATGAGGAGGGAGTTGGTTCCATATAATGGTTTATGTTACGCCCAGAGTTACCGATAACAATGAAGGATTTCAGCCAGAAAAAAAACCCCAACAACTTCAGTACATGTACCTTGGCACAACTGACACATGTTTCAATTGTGTTCTTGGTCAAAGTAGCACAACTCACTATTGCTACCTGATGTGTATAATCCTCTCTGCAGCTTACAGACTGACTGTACCTGGTGCCCATTCCTTTTCTCTTTTTTTTTTCCTTCTACATTATGAGAAAACTAAAAACACACAAAATTCCCAACCACAGTAGAAACAAACAATGTCACCAAATTTGAAAAATACATAAACAAGCAAAACTCTAAATACAAACGCATAAATAAAAACAAAGTCCCCAAGCAAAACTCCAGATACAAACATATAAATAAAATTGGAAATGAAATGAGGTAGGGAACAGTAAACGATAAACAGTAAACAAGTGGGGTATGTTTTGCTCCCATAAGGAAACCTAACACAGAGTAACTTTTATTCAAGACTGGCACAGCCTTTTAAACTTGAATAAAGTCAGACAAATACATAGACGAACAATCTAATAGTGGGGGAAAAACAAGCGCAGGCCAACAACTGAACTGTCTGGCAAAAATTTGGACTTGAGGGGAGGGGAGAGCAGAGCTGCCAACCTGCTCATGCGGCTTACAGTAGCATTTCACAATTTTCACAGTAGCATTTCCAATTTGACAGTAGCAACTTAATTTTGCGCGCGTTCTAAAAAGAAATCGGGCCTATAACCAGTTTTACGGACCACATTAAAGCTACAGTACTCTTAGTATATCTATAAATGTTATTATACAGAGATGAAGCAGAGGAAGAGGGCAAATTGTAAAAAAAAATCTATGTGCTACAGTAAAACCGAAAGCGGAAATGCAGTTCCGACAGACCGATAGAGACGTTACTTAGCGCTGTCCAAACAAAACGAAAGTATATTCGAATTTTTTTGTTTCGCCGTAGCAATTTAATGATCGTAGTAGCGTCGTAGCAAGCATTCTCTTGGCGTAGCAAACTACGGCGATATCGTAGCAGTTGGCAGCTATGGGAGAGGGGAGTTTAAAGATGGAGAAACTGGGAAAATGAAATTTAAAAAAAAAAATAAAAAAATGTTACAGATATGAAAACTCTTCACTAGCTGCATAAGGGAACCATCGCAATCCCTTTTGAAGGCAGATATATTTGTATTGCCTGCTCCGAGGCCTTTTGCCCGCTGGATCGGGACTCATCAGGGAGACACGGCTGGTTGTGTCAGTCTTGAATAAAAGTTACTCTGTGTTAGGTTTCCTTATGGGAGCAAAACATACCCCACTTGTTTACTGTTTATCATATAATAAAAACAAAGTCCCCAAACAAAACTCTAAATACTAACACATTAATAAAAACAAAGTCCCCAAATATGAAGTAATAAAAGAAAACGGACACAAACTTCCTTGCAAAACAACAGAACAAAACTAACATCCTGACACAACACTACAGAAACAAAGAGGTAAGCAATTGTACGGCACACAATGTTTGGCTTTGAAGAAATCAACCAGGATTCCTATAAAGAACGCTGTGGACCAGGACCCAAACCCTCTCACACCAGAATGAAACACACATGGTAATTGACTGTTGGGTAACTGGGCCATGACTCCATTGCAGTTTACTTTGAAATGACTCGACACTCACAGCCAAATGAGCAGCTTTCTCTGTGCCACTATTCCATTATCTCTATGTACAATTAGTGACCCCACCTCCCCCCCAAAAAAAAATACAACAGAAACTACCTTTAATCAACACCTTCATTAATGGCTGACACTCGTCCATGTTTATTGCCTTTGTAGAGCACATAATTTTCTCGCGTGTAAACACCATCAACCACTCCAGGTGCAAAAACAAACCAATCAGAACCCCCAAATCTAGGATCATCACTTGAAAACTGATCCCACACGGCATCGATCGCTTAACTTGCAAGGGGTAAAAAATATCAGTTCTGAAACCAGGAACTCAACAACCAACACTGTCAAAGAAGAAAAAAGCATATTTCTATCATACAGCATCCCAAAACATGCATGTTTATGTGTCAGTAACTGTAACAATGACCATAAGTGCTTGACTAGCAAAATCAAACGTAAGTGATTTTTATTGAATCTAACGAAGCATGACCTACATGATATAAAAGATGGACAAAGAGGTGGGTAGGGTGGAAAGGAGCAAAGTAGTGACAGGGACAGAGATGGAAACAGAGAGCATATGGGGTTAAAAATAATCTAAGGTAGTGTACATTATTCTGATATGTCTCGTTCTAAATGAATGACACAGACATTAAAAAGCAATTATCAAAAACAAACAAACAAACACTATAACCTCCTAAAATGATAACAACAGGAAATGATAAGTTACTGATTTAGAAATGTACAGGAATGACTTAGTTTTTCTTTCTCTCAATAAAAAATTCATTTTTCTTTCTCTCTACAATTTTGTCATGACATCGATATTATGATCACTACTATTGTTGTTACTATCAAAAGTATTTATCAAAGTAGCGTCATAATCATCATCCTCAAAGCATTACTAAAGACACGACTAGAATAAACTTGTAGAGTAACGGGAATAAGAGTGGCAAAAATAGTGATGTCACACTGGCAGCAGGACAAGATGAGGAGAGGGAAAGGGGGCTTGGTGGGATGGGGAAACAATGGAGGAGAGGGAGGGGGTAACATCTTCTACTGCTTGACATTAACAAGACACACCAGCAGCCTGCCTTTTCAACTCTACAAATGATGAGGTTCACATCCCACTAAGATGGAGCTTTTGAGGACCAGTCGTGCCCAGTCAGAAATGCATCTGTATGGGGTTACAGTAGTAACCTGCAACAGTATGGTCTGTATCTTCCAAATTCTTAATTACCTATCATCATTTTTGGTAGTGACAGCAGTAGCACTGGTAAACTGTGGCACAGCCATAGCACCAGTGCTTGAGAGTCATAAAGAGGAGCCTTCGGTCAAACAGACAGAGTGTTTGCCTGCGGGGCTAAGGCTAGAGTTTGAACCACTTGTGGAGTCGGATTTTCTTCGACTTGAAAACTCTATATATCTAGCAGTAAAGAGATACCCGTTTAAGTTCAGGGAAGGCTAAAGGTGGTTGGAAGAGAGGGTTGTTCTCCTCCTGTAATCATCCAGTGCCCTTGACACAGGTGAGCCTTTAATAGCTCACTGCCCCTACCACCACTAGGTGATGGGAACATTATCATTTTAAGTAGTTATGTAGTGGAAATACCAGTATATTATCTTAGTTATCTCTATCATTATTCTGCAATCTAACCCATCTTACCTGCTGACTTTTCTATGGACAGGATTCAACACAGTCACAAAATCGTTTTTTTCTTTCACCGGTGAGCACATGAATACTTGCATAACTGCAACATGAATGGGAGGCACAGTAATGGGAAGTGATTTTATTCGTACGAAAATTCATCCACAAATTCTGACACCCAGTATCATTCACTGGCTTGTTATCATTCTTTAGTTTTGAAAACATAAAGCTAGAAATCTTCATAAGTTTTCAGATTCTTCTTTTTTTTCTTTGAAAAACTGTAGATCTTCATGACTTCGCTGTTAACAAATCAAAGGAGAAGAATTCCTGGACTGTTTTTTTTTTCCCCAGTACTTTTCAATCCCTGAAAGAGGTTATATCAAATTTCAATGTTTTTTCTAGGATTCTGTTACATTCTAACCCCCCCCCCCCCCCCCCCTCTTCATCCCCTAATCCCTCTGCTCTCCACACCCTTTTCAATCCCCTTCTCTCCCTCCTAATAGCACTCACCCGAAAACAAAGAAGAAATAAAGATGGTCACACCAGTCTCAGCAGACAAAAAGCATGATTCAAATATGGACAGTTACCCAATTTTCTTTTTCTAAACCCTGTAGCGACCCATTTTATCACGTCCATCATTCACACTCATCATTTGTAAGTCAATTCAGAGGACCTCAAAATTGTTCTCTGGTGATTTACAGTTTGTGTGCTAAAAGTAGATACTAGGTATTCTGGTTGATGTTACACTTGCACACAGTGTTCACTGTGGGTTTACCTCTGAAGTTTGGGTTTCTCCCTGACTTACATAAACAGTCCACAGCAGATCAGCTGTACTTGTCATGTCTGTGCTATTATTGCTGTAAAAACATAAACGAAAAAACAACAACATGACAAACAGAATGGGAACAAAAAAGCAGATGGACCAAAAAAAACCCCTCATACCACAAACATATTTCTGACCGGAATACACCACTAGACTACTGCTTGGTCAAACAATGTCATGCAACGACAGGAGTCTGAAATCTCCTAACATCGGACAGCACAAACACACACACACATCAGACTTTCGACGCCTGGCAATGATGTGTTAGAAATGATCTGTGATTGGAGTTTTTTGAATCTGGAAACCAAGCAAAGATGCAAAGAAGTACTTTCTCATTCTCCCCTTTAAAATGATGATATGTATGCTGATGATGATATTCATGATGATGGTGTCATTATTTTTCTTTCTTCTCCATCCTTTACAAATATATATATATATATATATATATATATTAGAGTTATTGATAAATTTCAGAAAGGAAACTGTAGCCGAAAGCTCATGCACATTTTACTAGCGGTCAGTTCAAAGATACTGTGAATTTGACAATCTTCCATCTTAAACATGCAAACCAACACTACCGATGTGACTAACCACCAAACAAAGAGCAAACACTAAACACACAAACGTACATACCATTTTGGACATGTTCATAATTTCACAATCTGTCTTTTTAAACATGCAAACCATCGCTTCCGACATGATTAACCACTGAAACAAGAGCAAACAACATGTGCACACATTCTGGACATGTTCATAAAAGATCCCACAAAACTGAACATCCGCTACATGTTCAGTACTCCACGTGCACATTTCTACCAAGCAAAAACATGGCAAGCAAACAAAACTTCTCGACAGAACATAGGCCTTTTCATCTGACCCATAATTTTGGCTCATTCTCAATGGGGGGAATGGAAATCTGAAGGAAAATAAAAATGTGGTGACATGAACGCACAGCACTGGCATTTGAACTAGTTTGATTGGTTTGCCACTTTGAGGTAGTAGGTGAAGTATGATCACAGGTCGTGTTACCCTACAGTGTTTGTCCACTCATTGTCATCTACGGCTGTGAAGGATGCTCCAACACAAAGCACACACACACACATTTGGAAGGGAGGGGGGGCGGGGGAAAGGGGGGGGGGGGGGGGGGAGGGAAGTGCAAGCAAAAATAAATATAGCAGGAGTTTTAAGTGGCAAACGTGCATCCTGCAGTTTTTGATGCGGATGTGACTGCATACGTTGTCGAGGATCAATTTTCAATCACACATGTAGGTGCACACACATACACACACACAGAAACACATATGGCATACTGTCAAAGATGCATACATATGCTGAAGGATTAGCCCTCCATAGTAGACGACAGGTACATATGCGCTGAAGAATTATCACTCCTTTACAGATATACTTCCCTTTTATCAGTTTTTCCAAAGTAAAAATATTTACAATCGTGACAAAGACCAAGCAAGTATTTTTATGATTCTCACAAAAGAAATAAGTAAATATTGTCAATATTTACCGGCCATATTGAATCATGATGAACCAGATCCAAGCCCACCTGGAGCCAAAGAAGAAAACAAAAACAAGAAGAAACAACAAAGCCTTATTATCTCCCTTTCCACACTCATCTGAATTAATTCTGCATCGACAGGAAGTCAAAAACGGTTCTTCAGCATGTAAAACATATTGCTATGATTTAATTTGTTTATTTTTGTATGGTTCTTCAGCATGTAAAACATATTGCTATGATTTAATTTGTTTATTTTTGTATGGTTCTTCAGCATGTAAAACATATTGCTATGATTTAATTTGTTTATTTTTGTATGGTTCTTCAGCATGTAAAACATATTGCTATGATTTAATTTGTTTATTTTTGTATGGTTCTTCAGCATGTAAAACATATTGCTATGATTTAATTTGTTTATTTTTGTATGGTTCTTCAGCATGTAAAACATATTGCTATGATTTAATTTGTTTATTTTTGTATGGTTCTTCAGCAATGTAAAACATATTGCTATGATTTAATTTGTTTATTTTTGTATGGTTCTTCAGCATGTAAAACATATTGCTATGATTTAATTTGTTTATTTTTGTATGGTTCTTCAGCATGTAAAACATATTGCTATGATTTAATTTGTTTATTTTTGTATGGTTCTTCAGCATGTAAAACATATTGCTATGATTTAATTTGTTTATTTTTGTATGGTTCTTCAGCATGTAAAACTATTGCTATGATTTAATTTGTTTATTTTTGTATGGTTCTTCAGCATGTAAAACATATTGCTATGATTTAATTTGTTTATTTTTGTATGGTTCTTCAGCATGTAAAACATATTGCTATGATTTAATTTGTTTATTTTTGTATGGTTCTTCAGCATGTAAAACATATTGCTATGATTTAATTTGTTTATTTTTGTATGGTTCTTCAGCATGTAAAACATATTGCTATGATTTAATTTGTTTATTTTTGTATGGTTCTTCAGCATGTAAAACATATTGCTATGATTTAATTTGTTTATTTTTGTATGGTTCTTCAGCATGTAAAAATATTGCTATGATTTAATTTGTTTATTTTTGTATGGTTCTTCAGCATGTAAAACATATTGCTATGATTTAATTTGTTTATTTTTGTATGGTTCTTCAGCATGTAAAACATATTGCTATGATTTAATTTGTTTATTTTTGTATGGTTCTTCAGCATGTAAAACATATTGCTATGATTTAATTTGTTTATTTTTGTATGGTTCTTCAGCATGTAAAACATATTGCTATGATTTAATTTGTTTATTTTTGTATGGTTCTTCAGCATGTAAAACATATTGCTATGATTTAATTTGTTTATTTTTGTATGGTTCTTCAGCATGTAAAACATATTGCTATGATTTAATTTGTTTATTTTTGTATGGTTCTTCAGCATGTAAAACATATTGCTATGATTTAATTTGTTTATTTTTGTATGGTTCTTCAGCATGTAAAACATATTGCTATGATTTAATTTGTTTATTTTTGTATGGTTCTTCAGCATGTAAAACATATTGCTATGATTTAATTTGTTTATTTTTGTATGGTTCTTCAGCATGTAAAACATATTGCTATGATTTAATTTGTTTATTTTTGTATGGTTCTTCAGCATGTAAAACATATTGCTATGATTTAATTTGTTTATTTTTGTATGGTTCTTCAGCATGTAAAACATATTGCTATGATTTAATTTGTTTATTTTTGTATGGTTCTTCAGCATGTAAAACATATTGCTATGATTTAATTTGTTTATTTTGTATGGTTCTTCAGCATGTAAACATATTGCTATGATTTAATTTGTTTATTTTTGTATGGTTCTTCAGCATGTAAAACATATTGCTATGATTTAATTTGTTTATTTTTGTATGGTTCTTCAGCATGTAAAACATATTGCTATGATTTAATTTGTTTATTTTTGTATGGTTCTTCAGCATGTAAAACATATTGCTATGATTTAATTTGTTTATTTTTGTATGGTTCTTCAGCATGTAAAACATATTGCTATGATTTAATTTGTTTATTTTTGTATGGTTCTTCAGCATGTAAAACATATTGCTATGATTTAATTTGTTTATTTTTGTATGGTTCTTCAGCATGTAAAACATATTGCTATGATTTAATTTGTTTATTTTTGTATGGTTCTTCAGCATGTAAAACATATTGCTATGATTTAATTTGTTTATTTTTGTATGGTTCTTCAGCATGTAAAACATATTGCTATGATTTAATTTGTTTATTTTTGTATGGTTCTTCAGCATGTAAAACATATTGCTATGATTTAATTTGTTTATTTTTGTATGGTTCTTCAGCATGTAAAACATATTGCTATGTTTTAATTTGTTTATTTTTGTATGGTTCTTCAGCATGTAAAACATATTGCTATGATTTAATTTGTTTATTTTTGTATGGTTCTTCAGCATGTAAAACATATTGCTATGATTTAATTTGTTTATTTTGTATGGTTCTTCAGCATGTAAAACATATTGCTATGATTTAATTTGTTTATTTTTGTATGGTTCTTCAGCATGTAAAACATATTGCTATGATTTAATTTGTTTATTTTTGTATGGTTCTTCAGCATGTAAAACATATTGCTATGATTAATTTGTTTATTTTTGTATGGTTCTTCAGCATGTAAAACATATTGCTATGATTTAATTTGTTTATTTTTGTATGGTTCTTCAGCATGTAAAACATATTGCTATGATTTAATTTGTTTATTTTTGTATGGTTCTTCAGCATGTAAAACATATTGCTATGATTTAATTTGTTTATTTTTGTATGGTTCTTCAGCATGTAAAAACATATTGCTATGATTTAATTTGTTTATTTTTGTATGGTTTGTTTCCTGGTGCAGTTTACCTCATTTTCGTTTTGCTTTCATGGGGTTTTTTTGTCCTGTGGTTTTTTTCTGTTTTTTTTTAAATCAGTTTTGACAGGTAAGTCAAATGCTCTCAGTTAGCAGAGAGCTGTGAACAATATTGTTCACTTAGTTCTCATAGTTTCTTTCCTCTTTGATTACCAATCTCTTCTACCATTTTTTCCAATCATGAGTCAAAATAGAACTTTAGTTTGTTTCCTTTAAACTTAGCAACAATCATCTGTGACACCTCACAAATACTTATGATCAATAAACTGATGTTGAAGTATAACGGATACCTGCGGTACATATTTTCTTGCTTCTTTTCTTGTCCAATTAAAACTAAGAAATCATGGTGCATAAATTGCAATGCTGAATGATATCAGCTGATGTAAGTATGTATGATGATTAGAAGCGCTGTGTTGGATTTTTGACCATAGAATGGAGACTCCATCAAAACAACTGTATGAAAGCAACGACAGTCGTAAACCTAAATTACTAAAGCAAGAAAATGGAGAAAAAAATCTAGTCAGTCAGTTCTTCCATAATCTAATACATGTCTTAAGTTTATAATAAGGATAAAATAATGTGGATCAGAAAGAATGATGAGGGAAGAGGAGGGAGGGAAAAAAGAAGGGGGGGGGGGGAGAAGGAGGGTAGATGAGAGACAGAGAGATGTATGGAGTGAGGCAGTGACTGAAGATTTGTTTCTTTTGGAAATTTAATATTTTTTCTGAAGAGACTGGAACTCGCAGACATTTCATCTCCTCTTCTGTCTCCCTGGGTAAAACATAAATGCACACACACACACACACACACACACACACACACACACACACACACACACACACACACACATTTTTTTCTTCTCTTTACAAATCTCAGTTGTTTTGAGCTTCTCCCTAACTGTGTAGCACTTTATTTACCCCTAACTTCTTATTTCTTCATATATTCCCTGCACTCTCTCTCAAAGCTCTTTGACTGCACATATGCACTGATTTTACATCTGTCATTGCCATATATTACATTCTGTCATTTAATATCCACATGGTATATTTCATAGACCCCCAAAACATTTTCTTTGTTTTAATGTGGTGTTAAAAAAAGTGAATAATGTGGTTTGCTAGTGAGATCACTGCCACAGTCTCTTCGCTCCGTGATACATCAGCTGTCATCGCTGGCCTGTCTCATTCCCAAAGCATGATGGAAAACGCCAAGTGCGGGAGCCCCCGATGACTCGAAGTGCCAGCCATTCTTCAGAGTTGGGTACGTAGCACACATCGTTAGCATCGTGCGACTCCTCCATGTTGGCAGGTAACTCCGAGCGACTGGCACTGCGGCTTGGAGCCACCTCGCCAGTTTCACAAGCTGTAACACACAGCACAGTCAGAGAATTAAAAAATAGCAATCTCTCTCCGAGATAGGTGCACCTGTCAGTGACTTTACCAATACTTTCCTTATCCCCTTATACAAATCATCTGTGGACACCAGCTGCCATGGCAAAGTGGTTAGCATGGCAGACTCCTGGCTGGGAGGTAGCAGGTTTGACTCCCATCACAGCCATTCATTTGGGGGATTTTTCTACTCTGACTGACTCCTACCCAGAGGTGAGTTTGCTATGGCTCGGTTGGGATGACTGGGACCGGTTAAGTTTCATTCACTAAATGGATGCGTCCCTGAAAGTGTTGCTCAAATTTCCTGACCAACACTGCAGGTGTCTGTCTGTATCTCTTGGGCCTGACTGACACCATGATGTATCATCAAAGTGAGTGTAGATTGCAGCTCTGTCCTGGTCTCAGAGCAGAATGGATATCCCTAGCATCATCTTCATCAGCCTCATCCTCACTGATCAGCACAAAAAAGTCTCAAATTCTGTTGCTCTTCATGCCCTGCTCTCATGGAGACCTCAGGTTCAACATTCAGTCTGGGTCACCAATATCAGCAAATTCTTGGGGACTGTCGCTGGAGGGGGATGCAGTGGTACTCTTGGAAGGACAGCTTGCTCAAGCCAGCTCCATGACCAAGCCATTATTGTGATCAGTAGGGGGTTTAGTAGGTGGTGTTCTGCGTGTGCTGGATCAGAGCAGACACCACTGAACACCACCAAAGTGACTCGGCAGCAGTGCAGTGTCTCCTCCGGTGGGTCGACTCTTGACCACTTTGACACTTAATGCTCCCAGTGTATCGCTGGTGCTGGGACTGTGGTGGGTTAAGCCAGGCTATGGATGTTGACGAGGGGATTCGCAATGAGCAACATGAGTGCAATGCCACGCGGTGGCACAGAGGATGGGACAGCAAAAGAAAAAGAAATCTTACACACATACACACACACAAGAAACAGTCAAAAAGGAAGTTACTGGTACAAAAACTTCTAGACATTAATATACTTTGTACTGAAAGAGCCCCAACCATACCTGGCTACACAACTGGCCAACTCCATAATCAACAATAAGACCACTCCAGGGAACTACTCACACAGATCTTCACTGGAGCAATCCCGGAAGCGGCTGGTGGATCGCCTGAATGGTTGTCGTTTCAGCAGCTGCACAATGCCACTGAGCTGCCGGAAGACTGAGAGTTCCTGCAAGCCTCGCCGCACCTCCGGTACAGATGTGTCGTTCAGGAGTCGTGTGCGAAGGCTGTCAAAGTCTACACCTAACTGCTGGGCGCCGTACAAGCTGAAAGTTGAAGGTAGCTATCTGTTGTTACTGAACACAATCTGGTTTGCAACAAATTTCTGGACACAAATGTGCGCTACAATCATTAAAATCTCCTCAAAATTCAGAAAAAAAGAAAAGAAACAGTATCACACATTTATAATAACAACTATACTCCATTTGACAAATTTATAACTATACAGATGTTCACAACATTTTGGTCACATCTTCTATAATCGGTTATCTACATTGTCCCTTATTCATCACATTAACTCTCTCTCTCTCTCTCTCTCTCTCTCTCTCTCTGTTTCTGTCTCAATCTTTCTTAATTCTATGAACACATTTCAATGCCTTTTATCATTAATGTGTTATGTGATATTCTGTTGATGTCTATATCCTCCCTCTCAGCACAACACCACATTAAAATTTCTTTTACAACTTTATTTCATGAACATTTACGGCTGAAAAGATCTTTTTTAAACAAAATTCAATGTTTTATACTTGCTTCTGATGTGAATCCACTCGGGACAAAAGTTCACAATATGGCTGTCCAGTTTATTTGGTTTTTATTTTTTCATGATCATCTTTGACAAGTTTTTGTAATGCTATCCTGACAGTGCCTTTGTTTTAGTCTCACTTTTTGTCATTCCTGACTCATGCTTAAACAAAAACTGTAAACAAAATGGGTCTAAATAATTCACCCTGTCTCATTGTCTGTGGTGTCTGTGTGTTTTATACAGCCCTGATGTGGCCCTTTGCGGTCGGCTGGGCTATAAGCAACATTATCTTATCTGTGTGTTTTATAACTTTATTTTGTGAACCCTTACTGCTGATGAGACCTCTTCTATGAAAATTCAATGTTCCATATCTGCATTAAATCTGAATCCATTTAGAGCAAAAGTTTGCGCTATGGCTGTCCAGGGTTTGCGCTATGGCTGTCCAGGGTTTTCTTTTTTCATTCTGTCCTCCCTCATGAACAGCTTTGATCAATAGTTTTTCATCCTGCTGTCCTGCTAGTGTCTTTGTTTAGTTTTACTTTTTCATCATTTTTTGACTCTTGTCTAAACAAAATGGACACATATGTAAATCACCCTGTCTCACTTGCCTGTATCTAGGTGCTTGTAAATGTGGTGTGTGTGTGTGTGTGTGTGTGTGTGTGTGTGTGTGTGTGTGTGTGTGTGTGGGATGTTGTGTGTGGTGGTGTGTGTGTGTGAGAGAGAACAGAGAGAGAGAGAGAGAGAGAGAGAGAGAGAGAGAGAGAGAGAGAGAGAGTGTGTGGTGTGTGTGTGTGTGTGTGTGTGTGTGTGTGTGTGTGTGTGTGCACACATGCGTGTGTATGTGTGTGTGTTTGCGAGTATGTGTGTGTGTGTGTCCATGTGTATAAACTTTCACACTGGCATTATCTGAAGAAATTACAAGAGCTAATATATTAAAACTAGGCAGAATGCTAAGGACTGATTCGCATCCACCTCTTGAGTGAAGAGTCACTGGATGGAAACTACTACACTACATACATTTATCATTCATGTTGAACAAATGTGAAACTGCATATGAGCAACACAAAACAGTCATGCTTTGTTCAATAATAACATCTTACAAACAGTGCACAAATACATAAAATGTTCTTATCTTTGACTATGATGGATATCAGTGGCGAAAGTACCCACTAACAATGAGTTTATCTGAAAAGGGTGAATCGAATAAGACATAAAATGTATTCTGTCAGTATTACCTGATGCATTTAGAACAAGTCAGCATAGCAAGTGACTGTCGGTCAAAGAAACAAGGAACTGTGGGCGGGCAAAGCGGCAGTCAGAACCTGGTAGCTAGTAGCACACATCTTCTTTGGTCCATGGGACACTGAGTTTACACCATGGACAACTGAACACTTCCCTCCCACCTGTTCACTCACCAAGCCTCCACACACTTGTCCCCTCCCATTACTCACAAACAATTCCACGCACTGTGCAGTGACTATGTTCATGGCCATAGACTCTGTCCCAAAGGCCAACCACTGTAGCTGTCACCATGCAATAGCTTTTTATCATGCAAACAAGATCTGCATCATGCATGCCTCTCTCACTCCACACCAACTACTCTACATCCTCCTGTGGTGTTTATATTCATCACATGTGAGTCAAGATAGTTAAACAAAAAAGTAACAGGCTCCCATTTTCCACTTTAAAAAAAAAAAATTTTCTATCCATTCTGATACGTCAAGTACATGTTTAATTTTCGTCTTTTTTTTTCTGTGTTCTTTTCTTCCTGAATATTCCCACCTGAATTTGACTTTGTCTTTGAGGAAGACAGCAGTCCAGGCACCGCTGACACTGGTGACAACAGCTGTCATGACTTCCAGCTGGCAGGTGTCGGGCAGTTTGGTGACCCCCTCCAGCACCGGGCTGATCAGGTGATCCCACATCTGCTGCACGTAGCTGCTGGCATCCTCTGGAACTCTAGGAACATCAGAGCGCCACTCCATTATCATTTTCTTTTTAAACACTTTTTGTTTCAGAGTCAGGAGAAATAAACACTTTCCAACTATCTCACAGATCAGAGTAGGATTAATCTTTTTCCAGACAAGCTGAATCTTAGAGTCTCATAGCCTAACGCTCACAGTAGCAGGGAACTCTTTACAAATCTACCATGTCTAGAAGAGGACATTACTGAAGACTGAAAACATCTCGCTCCCTCCATCAAATTAACCTTCCCCAAGCTGAATCATGTTCCTGTTTACTGATGGGCGGAAGAGGATTTTCAAGCCACAGAAGTCAGACACGATCAATGATTATAACCCACAGCCTTCAGCACTGCAACCAAATGTTTACTCATTTGATCATGGACCCCTATCCAGACAGAGAACAGTCAATGCTTTCCATTTCAGATTTCTCATCAGTTAAGAATGATTTCCTCGGTGCGTATTCCAGATTTACATTCATGTTGGTTAGACTCCCTCCAGTTCAAGATTCAACTGTAAAGTTTTGCTCACATAGGAAGAACAAACTTTCAATTACCTCACTACTTATGTGGTCATACTAGGTGGGTTCACGCAAAAGCAATATGCCGATTGATCAGTCATGAGACATACAAGCTGAAACGTTCACCTCCTCAAATCCCCAGCTGACATGTACGGGACTGAATTGTCCAAGGCCAAAATGTCCACCATCCATGGTTGACACACAGTCTAAAAAGCAACGATGAATTAGTCTTGGCTGCAAATGAAGTTGAACTTTGTGCTTCTGACACATGTCAGTAAAAACAGTCATCTGAGATGATGAAAACCTTTTTGCCATCATTCTTCTTCACTGCTGAACACAAAAACTTCCTCCCATTTCTCCGACTGGCTCTCATCTTTGCTGTTACTGAGTCTTGCATGGAAAGGGGAGCCCCTTCAACTGCCCCACGCTGGGCTACAGAGCTTGCTCTTGCACTTGCCTTGAAACTCCACAAGTCAAGTGCAAAGCAAGCACTGAATTGAGTCTTACTTAAGTTACACAGAACTTTTAACTCATTCTAGACAACCATTGAGATAACTCATAACAAGACAGCTCTTGCATCAGCTGACTGACGTGATTACTAGAGAATAGCCATGTGGTGTGGAACTTTTGACAAGTCCAGTTACACAGAACTTTTAACTCAGTCTAGACACCATTGAGATAACTCATAACAAGACAGCTCTTGCATCAGCTGACTGACGTGATTACTAGGAATAGCCAGTGTGGTGTGGAACTTGTGACAAGTCCAGTTACACAGAACTTTTAACTCATTCTAGACAACCATTGAGATAACTCATAACAAGACAGCTCTTGCATCAGCTGACTGACGTGATTACTAGGAATAGCCAGTGTGGTGTGGAACTTGTGACAAGTCCAAACATTTTCAGTCAAGACCAAGTTTTCATGATTATCTCCCTTGTGCAGTTGATTTGGCACATTGGCTGTGCACTGTTCCTGCTTTGGAATTTTAAAAAAATCACAAGGAATCTGCACTGCCGATGTTTGGCTGCACTCAAGAGAAGAAATATTCATGACAAAGAACTTACTCTCAATAGCTTGAGTGTTCTCTTAAAGAAACTGTCAAAGAATGGTAAAACAAGTTTTATCCATTCTTTTCTTACTTATTCACGGTGAAACCAGAGAAATAACAACATATTTTTTTACATATTTTCCTTTTCAATATCCCTGTCACAAAGTTACCATAACAACTTACTATTGATTTGTGTGAAAATACAAGGCAATCTCGCCCCAACATGTTCACAGAGTTTTGAGGAGTTATGCGCCTAAGATACAGTTAGTGACACAGTTACTGTGCGCGCTAGGTTTTGTTTTTCTGTGTTTTCTGCCAGGCAGCACAGAGCTTTTTTTTTTTGCGACAGAAACAGAAACGACTTAAAGATTTCTGTGAATCGTTACAGAGGGTTTTGCTGTGCGTTACTTGATCCCTAGAAGACACACACCCTCCTCACCCAGGCCTCTCCCTGCCCTATCTACCTGCAGGCACTTTGCGTCGCCAGGTCTTGGCTGGAGGCAGCTGCTCCTGAAAGAAGGAGGCAGCCAGCTGGCTGTACTTCTCTGTGAAGTGCCGGATGGACGACTCTTCCAGGTTCTGCACACACACCATAGTCAGCACTGTCAGAGTCGCGTGGGGATGTACATCATCACTGTGTGCATTCATACATACTCCACCCTGCTTCCTCAACACTGGAACGCTGAGACGCTGCTAACGCACTGTTTTTCACAGAAGTCTTCACAAAGGATTTAGGTTTTGGATCATGAGTATGTAAGCTTATCACCAAGATCTATCCCAAAGCACTTTCAATAAAGTTGAAAATTATGTGCATGCTGATAAACTGATGTCTTTCAAAGTATTCTGTGTACATGATGATCAAAGTAAGGAAGTGTGTGTGCGTGTGTACACACAGGATTGGTTTAAATGGGCTGTAATGCTACATGAATCCTTTTTGAGCCATGACCATAACGGCTGATACTGAGAAAAACAATAAAAAAAAAAGTGTCACGGTGTCTGTGCATGTATGTGTCTCCATGTGCAAATGTTTGTGCAGTATGGTGTGCATGTGTGTGTGTGTGTGTGTGTGTGTGTGTGTGTATGTATACAATGCTTACTGAGTGGGAGAGGCAAAGGGGGTGGGAGGATAAGGTTTAATATCTTTTCATTGAAAGTGATGGAAAGAGAAGCAGAACATGCGCACATGCATGTGTTTAGGTGTGCGTTTTCCTCCCACACTATCCCCACTCCTTATCCCCTACAACACCTTCCCCGTTACCCTTTTTTCCTGCCCTATGTAACCAGTGCCCACCCCCCCAATCATCTCCTCATTCACCCACACACATCTTCACCACCTTCCCTACAGCCCTATGTAACCAGTGCCCATCCCCCAATCATCTCATTCACCCACACACATATTCACCACCTTCCTTAGTGCCCCATGTAACCAGTGCCCATCCCCCAATCACTCCCTCATTCACCCACACACATCTTCACCACCTTCCCTACAGCCCTATGTAACCAGTGCCCATCCCCCAATCATCTCATTCACCCACACACATATTCACCACCTTCCCTACAGCCCTATGTAACCAGTGCCCATCCCCCAATCATCTCCTCATTCACCCACCTTCCCTACTGCCCTATGCTGACTGTACCTGCAGCTGTGTGGAGATGACACTGACGTGGCGGGTGGCTTCTGTCACCTGAGCAGCAGAGAGCTGGTCCAGCAGAGAGGCAGGGGACTGCGGCAGACCGCTGGTCAGTCCTTGCAGCAGCTGACACGCCCTCTGGCTGCAGTCTTTAAGGATCTGCAATAGAGCCACATCAAATGTCAGTCCCTCTCTCATTTTGTCCCTCTCCGTCTGTCCTTTCTTGGTTTTTCATTTTTCTTTCTTCTGATCTTTTTCAAACTTACTGAACAATGACTACACTGCAAACATTTCACATTTTTAAGAGCTCTCCCTCTCTCTCTCAGGTAATATTTCCAGAGATAATCTAGTGGGAAAGGTATTTACAACAAAATTTTCTTTTTAGTCATAAACCCTTTTTGCCTGTTTGCTAAAATGATCAACTTTTCTAAAGAACTTAAAGCCTGTTAACTGTAAAAAAAAAAAAAAAGAAAAAAAAAAAGGGGAAATGATTTCAAATGGTAGTCCTTTGCACCTTTGAACTGGTTTCAGCACAAAATTTGATCTGTGAGAGATGTAACTGCCTGGAGATGACAGAGTGTTTTCCAAATGTTTTTAAACTGGGAAATGTTACGAACCTGACAGGAACAAAAAGCTAGCACAGTCTTATCTTCATAAGGTACATTGCATTCATGTATCACTACTGAACTCAGAAAAATAACCGCTATAAAAACAGCAAATTCAGAACACTTCGAGTCAACAACATGTCTTAACAAAATCATATGCTGGTGTTTTGTCACCCGCCCTCCCCCAAATTCTCCCATCTGTGAAAAAAAAAAAAAAAAGAAACTGAAATTTGTGTGTTCATGAAATGACAGATGTCAACAAAATGTCTTAACAAAATGATATGCCATTGTTTTGTCACCTACCCCCCCCCCCCCCCCCCCCCCCCCCCCCCAATTCTCCCTTCTGTTAAAAAAAACAACAACTGAAATTTGTGTTTTCATGAAATGTCACATGTTCAATCAGCTATGAGAAAAATCTTGCCCTACAGTCAGTTAAATCCATTCATACTTGTCACTTCACTCTTTTCCCATTCTTCTCCTTGTGAATGTGTCCTCAGGTGGACAGGCTGACATCCTTTATATCAAGTTTCATGAGTTCTCTCTCTGTTCTCTTTTGAATTAAGATTTTGTTTCTTTATATATTTACTTATTTATTCTTTCCTTTACTTTTCTATGTAACACTGAGCGGTCGGCTGGGCTATAAGCAACATTATCTTATCTTGTAACACTGATGCTTTTTTTGTTGTTGTTGTATGCTCTCACTTTTTTTTTGTTCCTCGGTCAGAAGTTGAGGTTCCCCATTGTTGAGAGTTTTGCATACAGACATTTTGGACCTCACCTTTATTGTAGTCACATCCTGTCTTTGGGTTTAAGGTTCTACTTTCATGTCAACCATTCTACCACCGTACGGTTGCCTACTCTTGACTAGTATGTGTAAGGGATTTCATGTGCGTCTTAGCGTTTTTTTCTTTTTCCTTTCTAACAAATGCGTTCATACACAGACCCTGGTTCTCACCCAATAACCCAGAGGGGGAGTCAGGTCTGAATGGATATTACCTCTGAAGAGAAAATCTCTGCGAACTTGGTAAGGGGAGTCAGGTCTGAATGGATATTACCTCTGAAGAGAAAATCTCTGCGAACTTGGTTATCTTGAGTTGGCATCAAACTCAAAGACCCACAAGGCCCTAAACTGGTATGCTGGTGATCAGACATCCAAAGCCACTATTCAAAGTTTGTTCAGCACTGTGATGGCAAATGCATACTGATCTGTCCTGTAAAGATTTGTGGTGGAATGGCTCAATCAAGCGTATATGTACAGAAACCCCATGGTCAGATTTTAAGAAAGAACAAACACTCGACATCTCCAGGAACAGCAAACATTCTATACTGATAAACCTCCTCTGTAACGTCACAACACTGCTTACATACTTTGGTTCATAAAGTGATGAACAGCATACCCTGGGAGCTGACTGGAGCTTCATCTGACCATTCAAGGAAAACAATATACAGACGCCATCACCGCTGTAAGCATTTAGTGAGACTGGACACAAGATTTTCAATATGCATGCTTTTAATCTCCAAATGATCATCAGGAATTCACAAAAGGTTTCTAAGACAAACAGAAAAGCATGAAGGAATTCACGAGTCAATTTGGAACAGAAAAATTGCACAAGGTATCAGACCATCTCCTAATATGAATAAAGAATGGTGTTTTGCCAACTGTTAACAAATTAGCTGTGAAGCTGCCTTTTTATGCATATTCATCCATTGCAAAGTCCTGTAGACAAGATCATCTGGAAGCTGAGACAGCCCTCTGTGTGTGTGTGTGTGTGTGTGTGTGTGTGTGTGTGTGTGTGATGTGTGTGTGTTGTGTGTGTGTGTGTGTGTATGTGTGTGTGTGTGTGTGTGTGTGTGTGTGTGTGTGTGTGTGTGTGGTGTGGTGGCATAAGCACGCACTCATGTGTGTGTGTGTGTGTGTGTGTGTGTGTGTGTGTGTGTGTGTGTGTGTGTGTGTGTGTGTGTGTGTGTGTGTTATGTGTGGTAGTTAGTTAGTTAGTTAGTGTTTATAGGGTCCAGCGGACTACTAGAGGTGTATGTGTGGTGTGTATGTTGTGTGTGTGTGTGTGTGTGCACATGTGCGCATGCACATGTGTGCCTGTGAGCATGAGCATGTAGCGATAGATAGAGATATCTATGGATTGGATATTCAAAAGTCCACTCAGCCCCTCACCCTGACGTCGGTGTTGGCCACAACAGATACACTTTGGTGTTCCAGGTGGCCAGGCTGTGGTGCAGCTTGTGACTGCACCACCTGTGCGACGTCTGACACACCCACAGCAGGCGGCTGGAACACCCCGACACCAGGCTCAGGTCAAGGTCGTACTGAGGCATCAAGTCCCTTGAGTCTGGTTTACATTAAAAAACAACACAACACAAGCAACTAAATCCAAGCAAGTCAAGGTTACAGAATTTCTAAGGCAAAATATTCTGTTGGGGCGCACTACATAACTTAAAATTATATACAATCTGGACACCTCGACATTTCTGGGCCAGACTGCCTCTTTCATATAAAGGTGAGTTCTAAATTAAGATGTTATCTTAACCCCCTATGAAATACGACACATCAAGAAAGCGTGGTTTAGTCATCCGATGCCAGTTTTATCAGAACCAGCTTAAACTTTGCTGTGTTTTGCGCATCAACTGGGTGTGGAGTGGCGTATGCTGATCATTTAATCACCATGATCTTAGTGAGGTCAGTGTACAGATTTCATTTCTATTACACTTTAGAAGTATTTTGGATTGAATTTAAGCGCCATGTGCAAAGACCAAACCGTTTAAATCCATTAGCTCAGAATATGGACATGAAGGGCTTTTGAATGGAATCTGGTAACGAATTCTATATTAAACATCAAGACAGACTTCTAGACAAAAGTTGGATCTTAGTCATGGCCTAGGCGACCTTTATTTTCGGGGCACGCACAGAAAGTAGAACTATGTCTGGCATCCTCTTTCAAAACTTTTCTTTTCAGGCCCAAACTGGTCAGGCTGGGTCCTACAGCAAGAGGCATAAAACAGCATGGGACAACATTTTATCTTAGACACTTCTAAGGGGCCTACTTAGAGCGGGTATAGAACGAATAAACCCGATTATTCGTACTTACGTTTGGAGTTTGCTAGGTTCGCAAGCACAGGCAAGATCGTGCCATAACTGATTCTTTCTACTGGATTTGATGCACAAAAACAATACTTAGCAAAATTTAGAGGACGCCATTAATTCTACAGTTGTTTACTTCAAGTATTCAAAGGTTTCCAACATGTTTTACAATTTGCAGATCGATAAGTAGGACTTTGCTGTTGGCATGGTTTTGACATGCTGCCTTCTGCCTCAGCTCAGATAGGTACAATAATAAACTATAATAATGAAATTTTATAGCTGGCAATTATGAACAGAAGGTTGGGATAAAACGACTTAAATCTGAGGCCAGTATTTACATACAATAAAAGAACACCAAGATTAAGTCATCTAATCCTCCCGAAGTCCAAACCCCAAGTCATGAAGATCTGCAACAGCTCGCGGGACTCTGTTCGCGAAGTCAAAAATAATGACCATGAATATGAAAAAGACAGCGCTTGTTCTTGGATTACAGGCCTAGGATTACTTGGTCTTTATCTCCTACTAAAAATTAACCACAAATATTAAGAGAACTAATGTCCAAATAAGTGCTCGGCCCATTAAAGCCAACTACTTTGCTGCAGTAGACAAAAGCCAGGCTAACAAATACACCCCTTATATACCAGGTAATGAGTCTATAGCTGACTACCGGCTATTTTATAATTAAACTCGCATAGATGATCAAGCTGTTTTTTACCCATGATTTATAAGGCTGGAGGCGATGGTGGGTGGGAGGCACTGAACTTGGACCACCGCCGCCTGTAATAGCCAACACAGTTTATTATTGCAAATCCTATGGCGTTATAACGCTTGACTAATGTTGCTCCAGCTCTCTAAACAGTTGTTCTTTTTCTTTTGCTAGTGTCGCGGTCTTAATATAAAAAAATTTTCGATAGTTTCTTTCTTATTCTATTCACTTGAGTTCGTAATTGGTCTCGGTTAGTAGCAGCGCTTCTAGTCTTGACTGATCTTTATGTTCAGATCTTTTAGTCTTTGGGTTATTCTTTCCTTTAATCTCTATGCCCTACGATGCGTCGCAGTCTCAGCGAGTTTTACTTTTTCTCGTTTTTATATGCTCATCTAAGTTACCTAGTTTTGCTAATTGTTTGTTAATTCGCTTTGATGGTTCTTATAAGCATGATCAAGGGACGTGATTTCTCGCATGGGTAGCGGTGAGTCGTGTATAGTCTTAATGCTGTTTCTTTGAAAAACTGGTGTCTGCTTCTATTGCATTATTATTTTTCTGCGATTGATTTTTTTCTTTAAGTGCATGTTTTGTATTTGGTTAGCTGTTGGGAGTTCCTGCAGTGTGTTTTGAAGTTTAGCAACTGCATCCTTTATCTAATTTTGGTTTAGAAAGGCCAAGGCGATTTTGATCTTTTACACTGAGTCTTTGTATAATTGTCTCTTGGCTAAAAAAACTTTTGATTGGGTTTGTTTAGATGGAAGCGAACAATGTTGCCCTTGGTCGTTTGTTTCAGGACAAATGGCCATTTCTAATTCATTAATCATTTGGGTCTATAAATTCGGGGGGTTCTTGGCCTTAACTGTTGTAAAATGCTCCGACCGTACTTTCTGTTTATTCACGCAGCTTTGAGAGGCATTGAGCGATGCCGTGTTAAAGGGATCATTTCATCATGTCGTCTCCACGATCAAAAAAAATTAATCTTCTTCTGCTTCAATTCCTGCCATGTTTTAAATAATTAATAATAAAAAAAAATTTTTTATTTTGCTTCATAAAATTGTCACAAGGCACAGTGGCGCGTTTCTTGACCCGCATAGAGACTGGAAAGAACCCTTTGGCAGTGAAGGAAATAAGGGACTATTACTGTTCCAAATAAACCATTACTATTGATGAAGAACAAATTCTTTACTGTTCAATTTTCCAGACCTAGGAGCAATTGACGTGATTGTGCCCAGTTCTGCGAGTTTACTTTCAAAATAGGCGCTCGCTCACCCACTGACCCAACAGGTCAGTTGTACAGAACAATGGGGGGCAATCGTTAAAAAATTTCTATAAATCTTGAGGGGCAGGAAATATTTTCTTTACACCAATGCAGACATATTTTTAAACCTATTCTGATTATGGCCTAACGGGATGAAGTGGGCCTGAATTTGCGTTTCAAGGAATAGAAAATGGAAGAAGCACTAAAAACATAGAATAGTGCCGAGATACAAGACGGCCAAAAGTATGAGGCTGTAAATTTTGCGTTTGGAAATCGCTTTTCCATTCCTTAGATTTTGTGTTGTTAAAAGACGCATGCGCCATACTTTCAAGGAGCATTAAAAGACAGCCTGTCATATGAACTACTTGTACCGAATAAAACGGGTTATGCATATCATTAGACACCGAAGCAAAGTTACAGCATTTCTGACATCACGTTAGAGTGGTTTGACGTGTAGCAACCCTAATTTAGCAAGGTCTGATTGAACAACAATATCGTCAAATTAGCAATATATTACGAAAAGAGTGATTCATATACAACATACCTATAAGCAGGGCAGACACTTATGGAATTTTGTTTAGGTCTCAGCAAGATCGCTTAAAGGTATTTTCTTGCTGTGTGAAGAATGAAGAACATTCAAAGAGGAAGTGAAGTTTTTTAATCCAAAAATAACGAAAGTAACAATGTTCGATTGAGGGCAGTCAAAACAAATCTATGCTAGCGAGGCTTTAATCCTTATCAGCATTTTGATGAAATAAGAATATGTTTGGAGGTGGGAGGTGTAGAAATCCAACAGTTGACCTTGTGGCATAAAGATCTCACCTTCACAGTGTAGACTTGATGATTATTTAACAACAATATACGGTTAATGGATTGTACTAAGTCAAGGAGGATAATCGGTTAACATGTAAGCGGGAGAGGAGAAGAAAACTGTGAGAGACGTAATAAACATTCAATTGTTAAAGTAGAGAGGCCGGATAAACGACTTAATGTACATTTGTTTTTAATATATTGATGCGCAGCTGAATAATGAAAATAACAGATTTAAAAGATATACAAATACAAAATTATTTTTATTTTATAAAAAAGCATGTCTGTTCAGGTTTATCCAATTGTGCTACAGCGCCGCCAAGAGGATGAGATAGTAGAAAGCCCTAACATAAAAACCTTCAGATTAACAAACATTACGCAAAATGCAACAAGTTACTAGGAGCAGGACCTTTCAAAATACGCAAAACCAAACGAAGTATTCTGCTGCCTTTAAGCTGTTCCATATGTTAAGACTGGAGCATCGATCTATAAGCGGCGCATCAGAAGGAATCGAGTGATTGGTCTCTTAGCAACGGGCATAGGGCGTTCCCGCGCTATACCTCGAGGAGGTTTGATCTTTAGCTCTCGGCCTGTGTTCATTAGCTGTAAGTGTGCTGGCAAAAAATAAAAACTAAACTCCAAAAGAACCCCCACCCAGTATTGGTTCAACTAATAAACGGCTAAACTTAGTAGTTTAAAACTGGAGGAATCATAATAAATAAGTCGTGCACTAGCTGACTCAAATATCACGGATGAAGAATTTAGTCGTTTACAGGCGATTTTGAGGACTACAAGGACAAAAGTTTGTTCTTCAAAGAAAGGGGCGAGGACAAAGTTTTTAACAGCAGACGCCGAGCAGATAAAAAAGGATTGCGTTAAAAACGTAAAACGAAACATTAAAACTCTGTTCATAAAAGCTCAATTAACAACTCCTAAAAGGGTTTATACTTTAGTTTATGAGTCCAAGGCAAAAAGACCGTTGATATTGATTTGATTTAGTTTTTTTTTTTTAATTAATAAAATATTGGAGTTAGAAAGAAAATCAACATGGCTAAGATATATGAAGGTACAAGACGAATTGTTTGAAGGAATGTTGAGTGAGAGCGTTTTATCAAGTGCACTGAATGATATATTGATCCTAGACGTCCATTGATCCAGCAAAGTGCGGGCAAGCGTTGTACATGATTTTCTCAAGGTGGGGGCTCAAGTAAACTAACAAATGACCCGCCAGTTATTAAGCTAATGTTAGCTGTTTAATCGAATATGTATCAATATAAAGGAAGAAAATCTGATGTTATGGGGTAAATCAACTAAACACCGAATATTCTTTCTCATACGACTTAAAACCCGGTTGGGCAGACGAACTGCTTGCCACAGTTGACGTGCCGCTGAAGAAGCCAAAATGAGAGGCTCTGGTTGGTCAGAGGGCGCAAGGTTTAGAGATCAGATTAAAACAGGCGAGTTTGCACCGATTGTTGGCATGTCTTACATTCCACTGCCTCGAGAGTTGGTAGCGAAAAGAGCAGTTCTAATACATAAAGAATTCAGACAACAAATGTTTCATTGTGGTGTGTTCTCGCAAAGCTGCATTATATCGCAAAAACGCAGAGAGAGTATTAACTATGAACGTAACATCAATGATCTTAATTTTAGTGGGGTGTCCTTTCCTGTTAGTGTAGGAACCAAATTGATCAGTTTGAAGACAAAAACAACCAATAACTGTCAATATCTTACACATGGGATGAGGAAACAAATATTACAGCCGAATTAAAGTGCAAGAACAGTCCAACGATTGGCGAGCCAGACAAAAATAATGTTGACTACTACTGATGTTTTCACCTCATGCAGGGGCTACCGCATTCCACCATTGATACGAACATTGAGTTAAACTTAATGCTGCATGCTTCAAAGAATGGGCATAAAAAGAATTCTGGTAGAAAATTGTTTAACAAGAATTCCATCTGTTCAAGCGCGAGCGAACATAAGAAATTCTTTATCGGCCCAGTTGACTGTAATGTACAGATACTAATTACGGCCCCACATGATCTAAGTTAGTTTTAGACTGGATATAAAAAACTGCAACATTCTCCATACGGTATAGTTTACGCAGGACTTCGAGTCGCTTATTGTTCCTTATGAAGGGCCAGCGCCACAAAAAAACTTCGAAAAACAGTTCTTTATGAGTAATCATCGATTTGTTCATTTGCCTTTTATTGTTAGGTTCGGATGCGTCATCAAGCCAAGATTATACAGGAGGGCCAGATGCGGCTAGAGATTTTTACTGCGCATGCAGCAAGTTGCGTAAGGATTGTTCATAATCATCTGAATTTATCTGTATAAAATCATAATGGCGCCTGAGACAAGAAACAGTATGATTCAGCTACTCTCTGTTGGATTTGTGGGTTTAGAACTCAGTGGGGGAAGCAAATCCAAAAGGTGGGCTTGGCGGCCAGCGGGTAAGAGACAATGATCACATTAGTGGAAAGTTCAGAGAGCAGCGCACAGTAAATGCTATCTTCAACTAAGTTTGATCCTAAGCCATGGAAGCTGCCTGTATTCTTATAACTTGCGAGGTTACGACTCTCATCTTATAATGAAAGCAAAAAAAAAAAAAACAGTGGGACGGATGCCTCTGACGGCTGGTCTTTGCATTGCCACAGTCGTCAGGAACTGTCATGTGCTTTAATTGAATAACTGTCTTTTTTTTATGACGCTATGCAACACATGATGGAGTTCATTAGAGTCGCTGGCTATGTCCTTAAAGTCCTGCCAATAACGGAAGAATATTTTGGGACCACTCTTGTTAGAAAGGGCGTTATTTACCTTATGAGTACATGAACTGTTGGGAAAGGTATGATGAAGATACAACTTCGCCTAAAAGGCGCGTTCTTTTTTTCTAGTCTTAGAGGAAAATGGACAGCAGTGATTTGATTACCCAGCATGCTCAAGTTTGCGTGGCAGAAGTAGAGTGTAAAACGATGGGAGGATATCCTGACTCTACTTGATGGATGATGTATGTTTGTTGGCGGACGTATTTGAAAACTATAGAAAGTCCTGCATTGAAAACTTTACTGCTGGATCCATGCGAATTAAATTTATGCACCCGGGATGAGCTGGGTTGCTTTTCTTAAAGTTTACTGGAGTGCAGATTGATTTTATTGTCTGATTTACTATGATTCAGATGATTGAAAAACGGAGTGCGTGAAGGATTGCTAGAAACTATGGCGTCGCATCTTACTGTAAAGCAAACAACACAATACTTGGACAACTAGATCCCAGTAAAAGGTCTAACTATCTCATTTATTTAGAGCAAACTATCTGTATGGATGAGGCAATGGCGAAATCTCGTCCATTACGTAACTTTAAATGTACACAGCGGGGATCCGAATAATATTCACAAGGCTTAAAGTGGTTAGAGCTGTTTAACGCTGTTCAACAGCGTGGTTTCATTCTTGAAGTTGATTTAGAATATCCTCATAAAACTCCATGACCTGCTATAATGACTAGCCATTGCAGGCATGAAAGTCTTAAGAGGATTCCAAGAGAGCCGCCTAAACTGGTGACTATCTTCGAGGCAAAAAAATTTTGTCTGTCATTACAGACATTCTTACAATTTTATTTAAGACTTGGTTTGAAGTTGACATGCAGTTTCATCGTATAATTGCTTTTGATCAAGAACAGTTCATGAACCATACATCATGATGACACTGATCCAGAACTAAATCCACAGATGCTTCAGAAAAAGACTTTTTCATGCTGTTGAACACAGCTGTTTCGGAAAGACTATGGAGAATCCGCACAAGCGTAAAGATGTCAGATTAGTCACTCAAAGAGAACGAACGCAATTAAGCTGATTCAAAACCTAATTATCAGGGATTCAGAAAATTTCATGATCAGCTTTTTGGCATAATGATGAAAAAAAGAAAGTCAATTAGGAAAACCTGGTATTTATTGGGGTTTACTGTTTTAGAATTATAAGCTTTTGATGTTAGAGTTTCTTATGACTACTTTAAGCCCCGTTTATCCTGAGTACAGAGTACTTTACACAGATACAGATAGTTTGTTATAGATTCCTCCTGAAGAATCTATAATGACATGGAAACCGAAGAGGCTTAAAGGGCATGCAGGATGGTATGACACTCCGATTATCCTAAAGACTCGCATTTCATTAATTATAACAGAAGGTTTTAGGGAGAGTGAAGGATGATTACCTGGGAAAGGTATCAAGGGAGTATGTGGGGTGGTTAAGGTCAAATAATGTACAGTTTTTCGGGCAGCGTGAAATTCTTTAGGAAAGCAAAGGGAATTATCTCGCAGTTGTGTGCAGTCAAAACATATCACATGACAACTACAAAGAAGCAATGTTTGGCAATAAGGACTTTTTCATCATGACATCGTTGAAAACTGCGATCTAATCTACATGAGATCAACACAACAGTTGTAACAGAAGTCATTAGATAGAACAAACACAAAAACGAGTATTTGTTAATCAGAGTTTTCATATGCTTTGGAAGTATAGAACCGTTTCAATAATTATAAGCGAAACTGTGTCTGGTGGAATTTATCTGCAGTTCTTCTTTTAAACAGATTTTGAGTGGCTGGTTGTTTTGTTGTGTCAGAAACTTTCTTGTAAATAATCACGGGGGAATCATCTTTACATTCCTTTTTATTTCGTAAGGGTCATACTCCAAATTGGATCGGTTGCCCCTGATGAGAGTGTCCCTTCGCTTCCCCCGGTAAATAAAGGTACCTTAATTTTTTTAAACCAAACGGTAATAGTTTGCCCGGATGAAGACTTATCTTCAGCAACATCTATTGTTTGTTTTTGATTGCTTGTATGGTTTTAGCCCTTTAATTCTTATTATTCTTGCGGCCCAAAAAACTGAGGCAATTTATAACCCATTCTGTGTTGCGAGAATTGTCCAATCAGCTCTCTGTGATACTGGTAGGAAAAAAGGCTTTCAGCTTAACTGTTTGTTAAAGTTTAACTAAAGGCCTGGTTAGCTGTGAACTCGGGAATGCCACGTTTAATGGTAACTATATGTTGAACAATAATTGATTCACTTGCCCTTTAAATTTCTTTTCCATCATCGACTTGAATCATGCGAGGATAAGTTAAAGGGCCTCGGTGATATATTAGTTGTATGGCAACAGCACAGCAGAAGCACTCTTGTGTGTTAATGGTCTGATCTTTGTATCTGAAGCTATGTCAATGACTGTGAGTGCGTCGTAACTTAAATCTTTTTCGTCTAATCCTATCAGAGGGTAAATATAGAAGATCCATTTGATGGTGTCGTTTGGAGTTGTATGAACAAAGTTGGTCTTATTGTATTCGTCTAGGGGCAGGTAATTAAATTTGCCAAATTGCTTGTTTAGATAAAACATTCCTTTGCTGTTTGTACACTGACCCCTGCGCCTTGGCTTTGTTTGTATTGCTGTGTACCAATTACTATATCCTTTGGGTGAATATAGATTTTGTTCATTTTTGTTTATTTCAGCCAATATTTTGGCAAAAAAAGACACAACAAGAGTCATACCAAAGACAATAAACGCGATTTCTTGCATCTTTTGTTTTTCTGATGGGGTAATATGTCACTGAATTTTGGTGGGGCAATGCCTGGATTGTTGGCCTGTTACAGAATTAATATATAATTAAATTATTACAGATTCATAAGGATATTAATTATTTTATATTAAGTATTTTTTATAACTTCCTTTTAATGTATCCTTGTTATTGTTTATTGCTTGGATCACATTTTTTAAATGAGTAAGCTGCATGCCTGTCTTTTCAAGTGTGCCATTAATAAAATCTAACTGCTCAAGTCTCTGCCTTTATAGGCGTTTTGTGCAGCTGCTAGTTGCTCCATAGCTTTGTTATGTCTTTTCTCTCGCCGCACCCCCCCAGTTTACTAAATGCGAAATTACTTCCGCTAAAAGCAGCGCATTCACCACAGCGCCGCTATCAGTATTGCGAGTGAGCCAATTTTTATAATGTCTTTTTTCTTTACATAATTTAATGTCTGGAATTATTCCTTGCTTAACTAGAAAATCTTTGTAGCAAAGAAGCTGCTATGATAGCAATCAGCTTTGCTGAATCCTCAAAGTCTAGTTTGCCAAGATCTGTCGGTTTTATTTTTAACAGGCTATTTCCAAGCATTGTGTATCCTAACACTTAAAAACTCCAATAACAGCAGAATGGTATACAAGGTTAGCAAACAGTTTTTTCGGTTGCTATTTTTAGAAAATATAAAATATTATAATTTAATAAAAAACTGATCAGGGATGATCTACTTAATGATACAAGGCGGCCTCTAAACCTTCCCTGATCTTATGAATGACCAAGTTTGGATGATCAAGCTATTATGCCAAAAGGAGAGGCTGTATTTCTTTGGCAGCATGTGGGAAAACAAAACAGTTCTTCGGAACTGAATTCAGCATTGAACAGATTCAGCGATGTCTCACAAGGACTTTATAAAGTATCATAACATGTATGAAGCGCAGTGGGGTTTGAAGGTGAAAAGTGTGGGGGCAAGGTTCTTAGTTTGTACACTAAAACTAGTCAGTAGATTTGCCCCCATTGATTCTGAAAAAACGATTTACGTTGATTTAAGCACAGATCGGTTTTAACAAAGTCATTAGAGTCTCCTAGGGTGTTGATTCTGTATTACGATTTGGAACATTGTTACCGCCATTAATCATGGGTATTAATAACTTTTTATATATAGATTTTGTTTCCCTTCAAAATGAACGAGCTGAAACTCAGCAGAATCAGAAAACACCTGATTCAGGTGGAGGAAAGTAACCAAGCCAGTAAATCAGCTGAAAATAGCTGACGCAGGTGGAGACCATTAAAAATCCTGGGCGTTGTTAAGCAGGAAAAAAATTAGCAGAGTGGAACGACAAAAAAAAATTAATGTTACCAGAATATGACTCATCATGAATAAATATAACACGCAACGCCAGAACAAGTTGATTCAATGACCGCTATAAAAACGCATGTGATCAAGGGGCCCGAAGTCTTCATGGTTTTTGAACTTAAAACTGTTGCAATTTTTGGCGCCCCTTGCTGCTGTGGGGGCTGTTATTACGGTTATCAAAATATATACAAATGGCAGACAGAAAACAAATTGCAATCAAAAAAATTGAACCACTAAATACAGAAAAAGACAACTGCACGCCAAAACGCCAACAACAAAAGATCATTTTTGACATTTCAAATGGAATAATATTTTAAGAATTAATTTTAATTTTTTTTATAAATAATAGATCATGGCGTATTATAATTGATGGTGTCAATACATAATGACATGGAGTCTATAAAAGACTTTCCATAGACCTGATTGTAATCAATGCGGTTGCTTAGGGATGTAAAAATTCATTAAGTTCTATGCTAACCAAATCTCACGCCAAGGACGCTGGAGCAATGACATCTCAAACGATGTAACGCGTTTTTTGAGGCGTTGTGTGTATATATTAGGCATTAACTATTTAAGATAAAACATAGATTGTATTTTTTTTAAAAAATTATAAGATAACTTGAATAAGAACTTGGTTGTACTTAGAGGATGTCTTAGTTTGATCTAGGTTAACTTGGGTAAGAATTGAGGATAACTTGAGGGAACTTGAATATAGAACTTAGATGTGGACTTGAGAATAATTGAGGATAACTTGGGTACAAATTGTGGATGACTTGAGGATGACTCAGGATGACTTGAGGAAGAATGAGGACAACTGAGTAATAACTTAGAGTGACTTAGGGGTGACTTGAGGATGACTTCAGGAGATGACTTGAGGATGACTTGAGGGACAACTTGAGTTAGAACTTAGAATTGACTTGAGTGCTGCGTGTGGTGGGGTGTCGGGTGGGTGGGGGGGTGCATGCTGTGGGTGGGGGTGTGGGGTGGGGTGTGTGCATGCGTGGGGTGGGGGTGTGGGGTGGGGGGTGATCGCATGCGTTGGGGTGGGGTGTTGGGTGGGGGTGTGTGCATGCGTGGGGTGGGGGTGAGCAGGAGTTACCTCCTTAGCTGTCCGCACATAGCAAGTTCCGCAGTACAGCAGCCCTCTTGACTGCTATAAATGGCGATCACGCCCATGAACGGTTATTTATAGCAAGGCGGATTTTACTGCAGCCTCTTGCTACTAAATAAGGCGTTCACGGCATGAACGGCTCTTTATAGTAAGCAGTCAGCAAGGCTAATTTTACTGCAGTCCTCTTGCTACGAAACATATGGCGTTCACAGCATGAACGGCTATTTATAGTAGCAGTCAGCAAGGCTGACCTTCACGCCAGGTTGCCTCCCACAACAAAGAGTATTTCATTTATACTTTCCTTCTGCACAAAAAAAGTTTATACACCACCCCTCTCTTTGTTCTGCATCAGTTTCTTGCATATAGTCATCATTATTCATGTGGGTCGTAAAATGAACGCCTTGTCTCAGTTGAGTTTTGATCTTTGTAAAACAGTGTTGCGCCTTTTCCAAGGCTAGTGACCCATAATCAGAGCTGTGGGATAGTTTTTCTTTCGCAAGTTTTTGTAAAATATGGAAATCTTTTCGTCAACAGTCGTAAGATTATCAAAAGCCATCAAACATCTCTTTCAGTAATATGCCCAAATCTCGTTTCTAAATCTCTTTGTGGAACCAACAAGCTTTCTAGGTAGCTGTGTTGTAGTTCATCAATGGTTAGTTCTCGTTTTTCTTTCAACCCCACCTTCCAAAAACGCAATACTGCTCTTTGGCTTACAAGGTAAATAACTGCGATCACCTCAGTTTTCTTTTGTTTATATACTCCATCATAAGCTTGTAGTATTGCATATGATCCTCATAACAAGAAGTTGGTTCTCTGTAAACAAAGCGACGTACGCGTCTCCATTGGAAGCCATGGCTCTAAAAGGGTCTCCGGTCGTGTCATCACTGCCCGTCGACGTGGTTACTCACGAATATTCGAGACATTTTCTGATGCAAGGTTGCAAGTTGACTCGTGTCGCTCGGCCTGCGCTGTGTTCTATGTGAACGAAGGCCTCTCGTCTGCGCCAGCCGTGCCATAGCATAAATTAAGTGATCAGGTTTTCAGCCTCGTGTCTGCCTGTCTGTGTGGGCAAAGTTTTGTAGGTAGAAAGAAAGAGAAAGAGTGTGTGTGTGTATGTGTGTGTGTGTGCCCGCCTCTCTGTCTGTCTGTCTGTCTCTCTCTGTCTCTCCCTTCTCTGTCTGTCTGTTCTGAGGGCAACTTAACCTTACCCTATGGGGCGTGTTCAGTCCCGCTACTTTCCCCTACGCTACTCTCTGAAAACTTTAGTAAATTAGTATTAAAACGGATAACCCTATCGTTACTTGTCAGAGAACAGTAATATGCCAATCCTGGGTCACTTCGTCCGAACTTGGTGAGGACGAAGTGAGTCAGGATTGGCATATTACTGTTCTCCTTCTCTAAAGACATTATACTGGCTAAAAATTGAACTCAGGATTTTGTATAAATCACATGTCCTGTGTGTAAGATTATCACACGTGAAGCCTGCCCATTTCTCTGACCTCTTCGAAACATACCGGATCCCTATTCCTCTAACCACCAATTTTTATTTTATTCCCTCACCTAACCAAAAGCAGCATGGTTCTAGGGCATTCTCACTTTCTCTGGAACTCAGTATCTTTCCAACTACGTTATGCCCTTTCCTTCATGACTTTCAAGTCTGCACTTAATCTCTCTGAACGCCTTTTACAGAATACCACCTAAAATAGTGCTATATGTTACCTGTCATTTGCACATGTTTGCTCGTAATGTGCAGTTCCCTATTTTACACAGAGTGTGTGTTTATGTATGTGACACTTTGACACTGTGTGCCAGTGTGTATAATGTGTATGAGTGTGTGTGTGTGTGTGTGTATGTGTTGTGTATATGTATGTATATGTGTGTGTGTATAAGATAAGATAATCTTGCTTATAGCCCAGCCGACCGCAAAGGCCACATCAGGGCTGGTGTTGTGTAGTATGTGTGTGTGTGTGTGTGTGTGTATGAGAGAGAGAGAGAGAGAGAGAGAGAGAGAGAGAGAGAGAGAGAGAGAGAGAGAGAGAGAGAGAGAGAGAGAGAGAGGGAGAGAGAGATAACGCATGGGCATATGTATGTGTATGCACGTTTATAAATGCCTCATGAACACAAAACTCGTGTGTGTGTGTGTGTGTGTGGTGTGTGTGTGTGTGTGTGTGTGTGTGTGTGGTGTGTGTGTGTTAGTTATTGTAGTTAGTGTGTGTGTGTGTGTGTGTGTGTGTGTGTGTGTGTGTGTGTGTGTGTGTGTGTGTGTGTGTTTTAGTTATTCATCTTTTGAAATTTGTTAAATTTGTAAAGCACTAAGTAGCCTATGTCATTAGGACATTCACTACAGAAATTCTCCTCATTACTATTATTATTATCCTGAACAGATCTGATCATCACAAAAACAATATCCTGAAAAAGAAACAAACAACAATGGCAAATCATGACATGGCAGCTAAACATAATATCCAGATGGCAGATAATGCTAGGTGGTGCCGAAAGAGCTGGGCATTTCCCTGGATTTCTCAATGCCAGATTTGGAAGGGAAAAAAATCTTTAAAAAAAAATCCTGGAAAACATTTTATAGCTACCTTCTCATATACACATTTATCTCCAGCCCATCCTCCATACACACACACACACACACAACACAATTCACACATCCAACTTCCCTGTCCCTCTGACTCACTCACAGACAAATGGAAACAAAAGTGGATGCACAGATTCAAATCTTGGCGAATGAGCTTCATTACTCTCTCTCTTCATATAAAGGTAGCGTGTGTGCAGTTGACTGAACAAGTTCAATCTTCCAGACGGTGAACAGAACCTTCACATCACTCCGTGGTCAAGAGGCAAAACAACACTAGAGAAAGACAGAAGGTATCAAGCAACACACTAACGAGACAAAGACAGGTTTTGTTTTGGGGAAACTCCTCCCCTCTCCCCTCACTCTGCTTCTTCTTTCCTTTCCACTCTCCCTTGGAGCCAAAGCCATCGCAAGTTCTCTTCTCTTCTGCCACAGTTCTGTGCTTAGATTACAATCAAGTTTTGCATACCCTATGTTTAGATTCACTTGGGAATGTGTACACTTGCAATGAAACAAACAAACAAAACAACCTTGAATTGCGATCATCGATTACAAGACCCCATTTTCAGATCTCTAGAACGATCTAGGTTCCTACCAACACACTTCAGTCTAAAAAGTAAAATGGCCCACATAGTTCATTTTCTGTACTTTATAAGGTTGTGGTTTGAAACGGTCTGGTGCAGTTTGTACAGTGATTTCCAGTTTTCCAATTGTTTGAAATAAGAATGATCATGCACATTCATAATACACAATTCGGTCAGGCTGGAAAGAGGCCAGACGTGTTTATTTCTGTAGAACGAGTGTTTCTGCAGTCCGTAAAACATGACAGCAATGCACGGCCTGAAGTATCTGAAAACCAGGCAAAAATGCACTCAACTGTTTCTTACTCAATCCGACTAGTGCATGTCTATAAATCTTTGCCTTGTTTCCTGTGTCTTATCCTCTACCAGTGATGTAGATCTTCCCAAGACCCATACTCTTTTAAAAGCAAAGTCTCTGTGGAATGTAAGATTGTGCGTGACCTGTACTGTTGTGAATGTATACATGCAGCCAAGCAACATCTGGCAGGTAATTACAAATATAAAAAACTTTTTAAAAAAAATGAACACACACACACACACACACACACACACACACACACACACACACTACAGACAGACCAAGATCTTACCTTTCATGCAGATGATTTCGATCATGTGGCGGATGATGGCAATGACAGAGTCACTGAAGGTGAAGACAGTGCCTACTTCTGACTGCAGCAGTCCCACCTTGCCTGCCCAGGCCGGTTCATCCAGGAACAGGTCCAGGTTACGGCCAAAGTGTTGCCACAGCACATTCATGTACATGGCCACAACCGGAACGTATGGAGGAGTCTGCATTGTCGCCCCAGGATACTGTCTTGCGGCGTGAGTCCGAGCGTGAAAGAACTGGGGTGTCCCCCTGCAGTTTAGGCTGTCGCCCTACCACAGGGCTCATGGGGGCGCTTTGAAGTCTGCTTTGTGTTTGGATTTGGCCTTGTGTGCAGCGCCTGCATCGTTCTTTCGCAGCAGGGAGGTAGATGTGCACACGATCTGCAGGAAATTGTCTGCAAACTGCTGTTCCTTTTGGGAAAACTCTATGAGCGGGGAAGGCAAATGGGATAAGTCTGGCACACGGAGATTGCCAATATGTAAGAGGGCACTTCTCAGACTGGCGTGGCTCCCACGCAAATCAGCGGTAGAGCTGTCCTGGTGAGGATCTGAGGAACTGCCTCTGGGAATTCCCTGGGACTGGAGGTTGATGCTGCTGATGGTGGATCCCATGTCGTCCTCCCAGTGAAAGGGAGGGTGTTGCGGCATGTTGGTGAGGATGGACAGGAAGGCATCATTGGCGAAGAAGAACTGGTGGGTGAGTTGGGCAGCGTAACGTGAGCGTTCGTTGGCCAGTATAGCCAGCACCTTCTGGAAGGGAATGCTCTTGATGCCTTCACTCAGGCGACCTGGTGGGCTAGCTACAGCTGCTGCAGGGTGTAGGTAAAGGCATGAATAGGAATGACAGTTTGGGTTTCTTTGTGCGTTATGTAGCCCTTCTACCGAGGAGTGCATGCGGTACATGGACACAATATTGTTGAAGTCCTCCAAACCTCGAGTAATATTCCACAGAATGTCGGGTGTCAAGCTGCCCATATCACAGTGTGCTAACACTTCAAACCCCACATGCACTAAACGTCCATCACAAAAATTGCATGATCACATACGGAGGCTAATGTCCTTTGCACAGCCACCAAATCCCTACAGAGAAAGCCTAACAGAGGTCTGAGCCAACGGCTTGTGTTCACCCGCTGCTTTATAGAGTTCCAGGCCCCCACATGGACACGAAGGTCCTCACACAAGGCATTCAGGCAGTACAGTTTACTGACTGGAGCCTCTAACACACAACCATGACGGATGGCATAGGCTGTCCTGTACTCAGCATTCAGAAGCCCCTGGATTTCCTCCAGGAACAGCTGTGCTGAGCGCACACGATACACACAATCCCTCAACAATTCCATCCACGCTCTCTCCTCCAACAGCCTCCGCAGCCGGCTGTAATATCCTCCCAGCTTGATGGCCCGTCGACAGTGCACAAAATGGCTGCCCCCGTGGTCAGGGTTCCGCTTGCAGGCATGGCGTCCTGGCCCCAACATGTGGAAGGCTTTGCGCAACAGTTTACACACATCCTCAGCATCACAGGCATCAAAGACGCTCTCTACTGAGGAGAAGGAATGATCTCCGTCCGCCTCAAAGCCGTAGACGTGCATGGGCACATCAGGAGCTCGTCCTCGTCCACTGTCTTGGCTTTGCCGATGGCGTGGATCGGCGGCAGGCGTCCAGAGGACCGAGAACTGCTGTAGCCCTGGTACATGGGTTCATACATCGTGCTGGTCACCACAGCTGGACAGCGGTTGCTCTTCAAAAATACATTAACAAATCACATGGCGCACAGGCAACTTTCACGGATCTACATATCTGCTGTCTGTAAACATCTCCACGCGGTACCATCTCAGCAAACAAGAGCTCATGGAGTCAAATTTCACATCTTTTTTGTTGTTGTTGTTGCACAAATAGCTCGTCAGCTCTGTAAATCAAGAACCATGGAGGTGATGGTCAAGTGGGCTGAGGGAGACGTCCACCCCATGCAGAAAGGTATGGTGCCACACACAGCTCCACAGAATGGTACAGCCCCTGTCCAGCTGACTGCATGGAAGGCATTTCGGTCTTCATTCTGGTACAGCTGTCTGCAACACACATAATTATATACTTCATATGTACTTCACTGACTTGTCCTGTTTAGTACAGTACAGCCACAAACAGTAGTCATAATCAGGCAGCTGATAAGCATGCTTTTGTATTGATGCTGTGATTACGAAAAAAAAAAAGTCTTAAGTGTGTGTGTGTGTGTGTGTGTGTGTGTGTGTGTGTGTGTGTGTGTGTGTGTGTGTGTGTGTGATAGTTAGATTAGGGATAGATGGGTAAGTGAATGCATATAGTATATGAGCAAGAATATGGAAAGGTTATTTCTGACTGCATGGTAAAAAGAAAATCAAAACAAACAAAACAAAACAAAACCCAAAACATATGGAAGTAAATTTTACTCTAAAGATTAGTTGTTTCAATATAAGTGCAAAAGGGAGCGTCTTTGCATATTATTAGCCATGCATGTCTTTCTATGTCATTGAAAATGTTCCTTTCACAACCAAACTAGTAATGGTATAGCAGCTAACATTGTATCAAAATTCTGATCTCATAGTAATGCCACAACGACAGATGGAAAAGGCCAACTTTAAACGCAGACTGAACAAAGGAAAGAGAAGAGGAAAGAATGGGGGGAAAAAGCATGAAAAAGGAAAGAATTATTTAGAAGAATGAAGGAACCAAATAGAGGGCAGAGTAAGAACTGAAACAGAAGAAAAACCCTGATTTAGTATACATAAATTGGCGAGTCTTCAAGTTGTGCATGCAGTACAGCCCCAATGACAGTGGAACACTTCCTGCAGGACTGTCCCACACATGAAAAGCTAAGGGCAGAGACCTGGCCTGCCAACACACCGATGAGGAAAAGCTTTATGGATCACTGGAGGGCCTCTGCCGTACAGCGGCCTTGGTCAGTGCCTCTGGGGTTCCTGTTTGAGTGAACGAAGAAGAAGAAGTATACAGAAAGAACCTGATGATACCAGGATTGTAGTATCTCTTGGCCTCCAATCATAACATATATTCAAGTTCAAAGATCTGGATTGCCGTCACAATGATCCCAA
>CM031597.1:29035083-29037583 GCA_018398815.1 Conus ventricosus
TGTGGTGTGTGTGTGTGTGGTGTGTGTGTGTGTGTGTGGTGTGTGCGCGCGCGCGCTGTGTGCGTGTGGCGCGCGTGCTCATGTGGGGGTTTTTGGGCCCTCGGTGAATGAAATTTTAAAAAGGGGTTTAAGCCTGAACTGCCGATAAAGTTCAAGCGTTCTCTCCTGTTTTTTTTGTCAAACGCTCTTTTTGGGTTTTTCGTTTGCCTGAAATTCCTCTTCTCCTCTCTCTCTCCCTCTCTTCTCTCTCTCTCTTCTTCCCCTCAATGTCCATCTATCCCCAAACCCCCTTCATCTATCCGCCCCCTACACCTCTCTCTCTCTCTCTCCTCTTCTCTCTCTCTCTCTCTCCCCTTCTCTTCTCTCTCTCTTGTCCTCTTATCCCCCCTTCTCTCTCTCCACCTCTCTCTTTGTCTCTTTTGTCTCTGTCGTCTATCCTCACCTCCTCCATACATTCCCGATTTCCCCCTTTTCCCTCTCTCCTCCCTCTCTCTCTCCTCTCTTTTTCCTCTCTCTCCTTGCGGTCCCCCCCCCCCCCCACCCCCCTCCCTCCGTTTTAAACCTGTTCGTCCCTTTCATCCCACTACCATAAAACCATACACCCCCCATTTTTCTAATTTACCGCCACACTACCTCAATACCACAAAACCATCTTTCTCATTCTACCGCGCACGCGTCGCGCGGTAGGCTTTTTGGTGTGTGTGTGGTGTGGTGTGTGGTGGGGGTGTGGTGGTGTGTTGTGTGGTGGAAGAGAGGGGGAAAAGAGAAGAGAGAAGAGAGAGAGAGAAAAGAGACCGTCATTATCGCACAAAACCATCCCCAATATAATGTTTACTTTTTGATCACCCCCCCTTAGTTCTCTTGAGGGAAACCCCCCCCCCCCCCCTTTTTATTTTTGTGTGTGTGTGGGGTGTGTGTGTGTGTGTGGTGTGTGTGTGTGGGTGGCGTGGGCGTGGTGTGTTGTTGTTTTCCCTCCCCCCTCCTCCCCTCTCCCCCCCCCCCCCCCCCCCCCCCCCTACCCCTGACGTCGGGTGACTTCAAAAAGGGGCGTTAAACAGGAAGTTCTCTTCCCCCTCTCCCTGCTGAGCTGAAGACCCCCAACCACACCACCCTAAGGGGGTTTCCGACGTCAAACCCAAAGTAACAACCAAACACATCAACAAAACAACAACAAAAAGTGGGCGGGGGAGAAGCTGGGCACTGTCACTCACTCACTGTTTAATCACAAAAATATTTCCGCCAACACCAGTCATGCCCCTTGGGGCGACAGACCCTTTCCTTTTTGTCCCCCCGAAAAAAAGGGAAAAGGGGGCGGAATGGGGGCGGGGTGAGGCTGTATTTGGCTGGTCGGGGCGTTTAAGCCCCACCGACATTCATCCTGGGGGGGCCTGACAACAAACTAAATAATAAACAGCTGGTGGTATAAACTCCAGCTGGTCGAGCGCGGAGTTTTTCGCAAGACCTGCCCGAGTTCCATCCGCGCGCGGAATCCACATTAAAATTTTGGGGCGTTTTTCTGTGGGTTTTTTATCGCGTGGGGACTTCAAGCAGGCGTCGTTTTTGTTAATGAAAATCCAAAAGTTTAATTTTATTTTATTTTTTTAAATCTTTTTCTCTTTTTGAATAATTACATTTTTCTCTTCTCAGAGGCATTTTTACTCCTTTGCTGCACGTCAACCCCCCCCCCACTCCCTTCCCCCTCCCTTGCCCCCCAACCCTTCCCTCACACACCCCTTATTCTAAAACCCCCCCCCACCCTACCCTACACAAAGCCACATGCCGATCGCCATCGCAGACCCTGTTTCGGCATGCTTTCGAGCGATGATATCATGTCACCAGAACAAAACCCCCTAGGAACACTGCACTGCGATGATCACTGAGGAGGGTCCCATGGCCCCTGTTCTTCTTTTTCTTCTTCCTCGTTTGCTTCCCATTGATAGCAGCCCGGGGTCCTCGAGAAGCGCCCCTCCACCGAGCTTTCCCCCGGCCCAGGGTGCCGTACACTGGCTTCCACTGCTTCGGTGTTGGCCCGTACTTTCCTTTTTTGGGTGCCCATGGGGTCATTTAGTCTTAAGGGTGTGGGTTTTTGTCAAAGCCCCCACCACAAGGCACTCCCCCTCTGTCCCAAGGCGCCTGTTCTGACCCCACGCGGGGCACCACATACCCCTCCCCTCTAACGACAAAAACGCTGAATTTCCCCGTGCCAAAGTGAAAAATGGTCCCCGGGCTACAGACGCCACAAGTCTGTACCTACAGTTCCCCCTCGGGTTTCATAACCCCGACTTTACACAAACCCCGGGGAAAAACAGACACCCGTATGTTGGTCAGGGAAAACTAACCCGTCCGCACACGGGGTGAATGAAGCTCGACGGCGCGGCCCCATCTTTCCCGGTCACCTACAGTCAGTACTCGACTACACGTAAGCCCGCCAAAGGGGGAAAAAATCTTCAAGCAAAAGTCTGTGGGGTGGCATTTCAAACCCGACTTCCCTGCTGGTAGC
>CM031597.1:29042583-29046757 GCA_018398815.1 Conus ventricosus
GCGCGCGCGCGCGCGCGCGTGCCTCCTCTTCTCTCTTCTCTTTCGTTGTGTGTGTGTGTGTGTGTGTGTGTGTGTGTGTGTGTGTGTGTGTGTGTGTGTGTGTGTGTGTGCGTGGTGCGCGTGTGTGGTGTTCGCGCGCGCGCGCCTGTGTGTTTTCTATGATGTGAATGGCGCTTTTAAGCTTCGCGCAGGACAGTCATTTTTCTTAAAAATGTAGTAAAGTCGTCGTCGTCGCTGCCGCCGCCATGAAGTTGTACTTCCTCAATAAGGAACCCAATCTACAGACCTTACAATGCCTAAAATATTCAATCATCTATAACGCTGAACCATACAATCAACTCTGAAATTCGATGGGCGGTAACCGCCCGATCATAAAATTCGATGGGCAACCGGCCAATCATTTTTCATGTTAATTTGTGCATCCCCGCTCCCCCTCCCCCCTCCCCACCCCCTCGCCCTCCGAAACACACACACACACGCACGCGTAAATATTCCATCCGCGTGCGAGTGCGTGCACACATAAATCTGCACACAAATCACACGTGCACGCACTAACACACACACACACACACACACACACACACACACACACACACACACACACACACACACACACACATACACGAACACAAGGCAAACAGACTCGCATAATCACATGCACGTGCGCCTATTGGGCTAAAAACAACAATCTACCTCGCAATCTGCACTTCGTGTGCAGGGTGAGAAAAAAAAATAGCAAAAGCCGAAGAGGAAGGAAGAATAAGAAGGATGGGGGAGGAAATGAAGAAACAGAGGAGAGATTAGGAGGGGATGGGGGTGGGGGTGGGAGTGGGACAGCATGGGGAAGGTGGAGAAGGGGGATGAGTGGAACAAAGACAGAGGAGAAGAGAAGAGAAGAGAAGAGAAGCACACCGGTTGAAAAAAAAAAAAGAAAGAGAAAGACTTAAGAGGACGGGAAGAGGATGAAATGAAGCGGGGAGTGAAGTAGAGGGGGGGAAAGAGAGTCAGATCAGAAAAAAAAGAAGAAGAAGGAAAATAAACAGGATAAGCAAAAGGCACGGTATGAGAAAAAAAAAAAAACCGAAGTGGAAGAAGAAGAAGCAGAAGAAAAACAAAACAGAGAGAGAGAGAGAGAGAGAGAGAGAGAGAGAGAGAGAGAGAGAGAGAGAAGAGGAAGAGAGAGAGAAAGGAGGGGAGAGAGAGAGAGAGAGAGAGAGAGAAGGGAGAGAGAGAGAGAGAGAGAGAGAGAAGAGAGAGAGAGAGAGAGAGAGAGAGAGAAAGGGAGAGAGAGAGAGAGAGAGAGAGAGAGAGAGAGAGAGAGAAAGGGAGAGAGAGAGAGAGAGAGAGAGAGAGAGAGAGAAAAAGGGAGAGAGAGAGAGAGAGAGAGAGAGAGAGAGAGAGAGAGAGAGAGAGGGGAGAGAGAGAAGACAGACAGACAGACAGAGCGAGAGAGAGAAGCAGAATAAAACAGAAGGAAGAGTGTAAACAAAAAGAGCCGAAAATGAGTATGGGGATGAGGAGGACACGGGGACGGGGAGGGGGGGGTGGGGGGGGGGGGGGGGGGGGGGCGGGTGGAGGGGGGGGATCGGAGGAGGAGGAAGCAAAAAAAAATTAACAAACAAACAAAACAAAACAAAACAAAAACAGAGGAAGAAGCAATCGAAGTCAAGAAAAAAAAAAAGGGGGTCAAGATAGGGAGGAGTAGAAGTAAAAATTAAAAATTAAAAAAAAGGAAGAAGGGAGAAGTGGAGATCGGGAAGAACACGGGAAACGAAGAAATAAAAGCGGGTCGAAAAGGGAGGGAGGAGTGAGGAAAACAAGGGGAAAAGGAAAAGGAGGAGGAAAGAAGAAGGCAAAGTGGGAAAGGGAAAAAAAGGAAAAGAAAAGAGAGGCAGAAAAGGAGGAAAAGGAAGGGAGGAGGCAGGAAAAAGAAAATGGGAAAGAAGAGGAGGAGAAAAGGGAAAATGGAACAGGAGAGGCAGGAAAAGGGAAAATGGGAACAGGAAGAAACAGGAGAAGAGGGAAAATGGAAAAGGGAGAGGCAGGAGCAGAGGGAAATGGGAACAGGGAGAGGAGGAAAAGGGAAAGGGAACAGGAGAAACAGGAGAAGAGGGAAAATGGGAACAGGGAGAGGCAGGAGAAAAGGAAAAATGGAACAGGGAAAAGCAGGAGAAGAGGGAAAATGGGAACAGGAGAAACAGGAGAAGAGGGAAAATGGGAAAGGGAGAGGCAGGAGAAAAGGGAAATGGGAACAGGGAGAGGCAGGGGAAGAGGGGAAAAAGGGAACAGGAGAAAACAGGAGAAGAGGGAAAATGGGAACAGGGAAGAAACAGGAGAAGAGGGAAAATGGGAACAGGGAGAACAGGAGAAGAGGGAAAATGGGAACAGGGAGAAACAGGGAAGGGGAAATGGAACAGGGAGAGGCAGGAGAGAGGAGAAATGGGAACAGGGAAGAGGAAGGGAAAGGGAAAATGGGAACAGGGGAGAAATGGGAAAGGACAGAGAGGGGAAAATGGGAACAGGGAGAAGGCAGGAGAAGGGGAAAATGGGAAAGGGAAAGAGAAAGAAAGAGGGAAAATGGGAAAGAGGGAAAGAAACAGGAGGAGAGAGGGGAAAATGGAAACAGGGAGAAACAGGAGAAGAGGGAAATTGGGACAGGAGAGAAACAGGAGAAGAGGGAAAATGGGAACAGGAAGAAACAGGAGAAGAGGGAAATGGGAACAGGGAGAAACAGGAGAAGAGGGAAAAGGGGAACGGAACAGGGAAGAGGCAGGAAGAAAAAAGGGAGAAATGGGAACAGGGAAAGGAAAAACAGGAGAAGAGGGGAAAATGGGAACAGGGAGAAAAAAAGAAAAGGAGAAGAGGAAGGAAAATGGAGGAAACAGGGAAAAGAAAATGAACAGGAGAAGAGGGGAAAATGGGAACAGGGAAAACAGGAGAAGAGGGAAAATGGGAACAGGGAGAAAACAGGAGAAGAGGGGAAAATGGGACGAACAGGAAGAGGAAAGGACAGGAGAGGAGAGAGGGAAAATGGGAACAGGAGAAACAGGAGAAGAGGGAAAAGGGAACAGGAAAAAACAGAAGAGGGAAAATGGACAGGAGAAACAGGAGAGAGGGAAAATGGGAACAGGAGAAACAGGAGAAGAGGGAAAATGGGAACAGGGAGAACAGGAGAAGAGGGAAAATGGGAACAGGAAGAAACAGGAGAAGAGGGGAAAATGGGAACAGGGAGAAAACAGGAGAAGAGGGAAAATGGGAACAGGAAGAAACAGGAGAAGAGGGGAAAAATGGGAACAGGGAAGAAACAGGAGAAGAGGGAAAATGGGAACTGGGAGAAACAGGAGAAGAGGGGAAAATGGGAACAGGGAAAAACAGGAGAAGAGGGGAAAATGGGAACAGGGAGAAACAGGAGAAGAGTGGAAAATGGGAACAGGAAGAAACAGGAGAAGAGGGAAAATGGGAACAGGGAAAAAAGGAGAAGAGTGGAAAATGGGAACAGGGAGAAACAGGAGAAGAGGGGAAAATGGGAACAGGGAGAACAGGAGAAGAGTGGAAAATGGGAACAGGGAGAAAAAGGAGAAAAAGGGAAATGGGACAGGGAGAGACAGGAAAGAGGGAAAATGGGAACAGGGAAAAAGAGAGGGGAAATGGAACAGGAAAAATAGACAGAGGAAAATGGGAACAGGGAAAAACAGAAGGAAAATGGGAACAGGGAAAAACAGAAGAGGGAAAATGAGAACAGGGAGAGGCAGGAGAGGGAAAAAAGGGGAATGACGAAGCAGAAGAAGAGGAAGAATGGGGAGGAAGAAACAGAAAAAAGAGGAGAAAGGAGGAAGACGAAGCTGAGGAAGAAGAAAAGAGGAGGGAAAAGCTAAAGGGAAAACAAAAACAAACAAAACAAACAAACCAAGATGAGGAATAAGAAGGGGGGGGGGGGGGGGGGGGGGGGGGGGGGGGAAGCAGGAGAAGAAAACTGGGAGGAGGGAGAACCGCGGAGAGGAAGAAAAAATGAAAGGAGGGGGATGAAGCAGGAGAAGTCGGGGGGGTGGGGGGGGGGGAGGAGAAGGATGAGGCAGGAGAGATGAAAAGAAAAGAGGAGGGAGAAGCTGGAGAACAAAATAGGAGGAAAAGCAGAGACAGAAAAAAAAATGAAAGGAGAAGAAGCAGGAGAAAT
>CM031597.1:29049357-29059357 GCA_018398815.1 Conus ventricosus
CTCCTCCCAGTTTTGGGAGCCAATCAAAACACGACGTTCTTCTTCTGTCTGCCGGTTGCTGGCAGCGCCAGGGATGTCATGGCCACACGATTTTGGCACCTTCCAGTGACATGAACGAATCCCCCCCAACCCCCCCCCCCCCCCCCCCCCCCCCGCCCCCACCCCGCACCACACCCACACCACAATCTAACCCGACCCTTTAAATCACAAGCCTTTATTGAATTTTCCGTGGGACAGCAGCGTGTTTTTTAAGCGTCCACCTTGCATCCATAGCCTTGGCTGCTGGTGACCGATGACTCCAGCCCGGAGAGAAAGATAGAGATAGATCGATACATTCTGATCATTCATACACCCCCCACCATCACCCACCACCACCCAGCCAAAAGCAGCTGAAAGGACACGGGACGGCAGACGGGTCTTTCCTGTTCAACTGCCTCCTTCAACCCCCACACCCCCTCCACCCCTCCCTCTCCACAACCTCCAAACTCCTTCGTCCGTCCTCCCTTCTCTATCGCCATCACACCACCACCACCACCACCACCAGGGTCCCTCTTCTATCTCACGTCAGCCCCCTTCCGCCTTTCCCTCTCTGATTCACGACTGTCTCGTGTAGCCATGCAGGCACAGAGAGAGAGAGAGAGAGAGAGAGAGAGAGAGGAGAGAGAGAGAGAGAGAGAGAGAGAGAGAGAGGAAAAGAGAGAGAGAGAGAGAAGAGAAGGAGAAATAATGAATACATAGTTATTTCCCAGAGGTTGATACATTACTACAGAGGTCAGCTTACTTTATCTACCGCTGACACAGAGAGCCAGCGAGCGCACAAGAGAGAGAGAGAGAGAGAGAGAGAGAGAGAAGAGAGAGAGAGAGAGAGAGAGAGAGGGGAGAGGAGAGAGAGAGGAGAGAGAGGAGAGCAGGCAGACAGAAACAGACAGAGACAGAAACTGAGAGACAAAGACTTGGACAGAGAGAGACAGACACGCAGACAAGGCAGGCAGGGCAGAACCAGACAGACAGAAAGAAAGACAAAGGTGGGGGTGGAGGAGGAGGAGGATGGGCGGAGGTAAGAGAGGGCGAGACGTCGTCATTCTCTGGGGTCCCATTCACAGAAAGCGGAGACAAGAGCACGGAAGTGCTGAAGAATGAATGAGCTGGCCAGCACAGAACAACAGGGAGGTAGAGGTCCAGATTTGGGAAATGAGACAACAGACACACACAGCAAGACCAGTGGCACTCGGGATAACTCGGAGCCCAACAGACAGAACACTTCAGAACGAAGGAAACAGGACAGACATAGACTGACACCCAATGCAACGCAGTTCAGACGACAGTCAGAACACTTCATGACGAAGGAAAAGCGGCAGAGAGACACACCCAGAACAACGCAGGACAACAGCCAGAACACTAATAAGACGAAGGCAAAGCGGCAGATAAGACACATCCAGTACAACGCAGGACAACAGCCAGAACACTAATAGGACGAAGGCAAAGCGGCAGATAAGACACATCCAGTACAACGCAGGACAACAGCCAGAACACTAATAGGACGAAGGCAAAGCGGCAGATAAGACACATCCAGTACAACGCAGGACAACAGCCAGAACACTAATAGGACGAACAAAGCGGCAGATAAGACACATCCAGTACAACGCAGGACAACAGCCAAACACTAAAGGACGAAGGAAAACCGGTAGAGACACACCTAGAACAACGCAGGACAACAGTCAGAACACTAATAGGACGAAGGAAAAGCGGCAGACAGCCCACGTTAGGTAACAGACAGAACACTAAGGACGAAGGAAAAGCGGCAGATAGACACCCAGTACAACAGAAGAACAATAACAGAATGAAGGAAAAAAACAGCAGATAGACACCCAGTACAACAGACAGAACACTACAGACGAAAGGAAAAGCGGCAGATAGACACCCACTACAACAGACAGAAACTACAGGACGAAGGAAAAGCGGAAGACAGACACACAGTATACAACAGACAGAACACCACAGGACGAAAGAAAAGCGGCAGATAAATACCCAGTACAACGAAGAACGACACAGCCAGAACCCTACACGACGAAGGAAAAGCGGCAGATAGACACCCACTACAACAGACAGAACACTACAGGACGAAGGAAAAGCGGCAGATAGACACCCACTACAACAGACAGAACACTTCATGAAGAAGGAAAAGCGGCAGATAGACACTCACTACAACAGACAGAACACTTCGTGACGAAGGAAAAGCGGCAGATAGACACCCAGTGCAACGCACAACAACAGACAGAATACTTCATGACGAAGGAAAAGCAGCAGACAGACACCCTGCACAACGCAGGACAACAGACAGAACAGCATAGGACGATGGAAAAAACGGCAGATAGACACACCCAGTACAACAGCTAGACCACTACAGGACCCAGGAAAAAGCGGCGGATAGACTCCCAGTACAACAGACAGATCACTCACTACAGGACGAAGGAAAAGCGTTCGGTAGACCCCCAGTACAACACAGGACAACAGACAGAACACTACAGGACGAAGGAAGAACAGCGTCGGTTAACCCCCAGTACAAACACAGGACAAAGACAACACCAAACACTCAAACAGACGGAAGGAAGAAAGTCAACGGAAAAGCAACAGACAGGTACCCAACGTACCCAACTACCAACGCAAACCACCAACAAACGACCAATAACGCACAACCAACCAAACACCCGTCCAAACCACAACCTCAAGATTCGTGTTTGTTATTAGACGGAACCCTCACCACACGACGAAGAAAACGGAGAGGTGCCCTATGCCACGCAGAACAGAACAACGGAAAGAACTCTGTGGGACGAAGAAAACGGGACAGGACCCGCCCCCCCCCCCCCCCCCCCCACACACCACGCACACACAACCACACACACACACACACACACACACACACACACACACACACACACATTACAATGCAGAACAACAAACAAAACCTACAGCAAAGAGGAGGTGGGTGAGGCATCCATCACGACGCAGACCGACAGAAGTACAAAGGAACTGTAGGGACAGCTTGACAGCAGAACGTTCTCAGAGAAGAAGCCCCCCCCCCCCCCCCCCCCCCCCCCCCCCTCACCCCCAAGAATTCTGGCCCTGAACTCTTTGCACGCTGGAGAGGGGCGGGCCGCATCGAGGTCATGACCTCTCAGATCATGTCTACTGCCAACTTTCTTTTTCTTTTTTTCTGGCGCTGCCGGGATTTGAACCCGCAACTTTTGGACGGATGGGCGTCTCAAGGCGTGCCTTTTAAAAGGGATATCTTACCCCACTGCTAACAGACACAAATCACACACACACACACACACACAACACACCACACACAAAACACACACTTCTGCACACGCACACATACGCGCACCAGCCCTGATGTGGCCTCTGCGGTCGGCTGGGCTATAAGCAACATTATCTTATCTTACCACATACGCGCACACATACGCAGGCACACTCGCACACACCACACACACACACACACACACACACACACACACACACACACACACACGCGCGCGTGCACCAAACACACACACACACACACACACACACACACACACACACACACACACACAACACACGCACACACATACACACACGTGCGCGCACACATACAAGCACGCACACATGCATGCGCCGCGCGCGCCACACACACACACACACAACACACCACACACACACCACACACACACACACACACTGTGACACTCATGTATACGCATACACGCACACATCTGCCACACACCATGCGCACGCACATGGGCCTGCCCACTTATTCATTAGACACACAGTGTACATTCACCACACACACATACTTGGGGAAAAAAAGACGGAACCAAGCTTGGTAGACAGTCAAGTCTGACTAGCGCGTTGGGCTAATGCGTAGGTCAGACATCTGCTAAGTCGTAGCCACGAGACCATCTTCTTCAATCTCTCATTTATTTGTTCATTCATTTCTCCGTCAGCTTAAAATCATGCGCAGTGTGGTCTCAAAACTTAGCGGATGTGGTGCAGCGTATATGGACTAGTCTGCATGCACGCAGTGACGCCTCCTTGATGAAACTGAAAGCTGAAACCAACAGACACCTTTTTCTAAGTTGGAACATTTCAGCCATATCAAAATTCCCGACCAGATCCAGCTGCAACTCTTTTCGGCTGCCTCTGCCATTGCCTTCAGGGTTCTTCCTCTCGTTGCCTGAAATCCCGAGCGACAGAAGGACTGACAACGCAGATGAAGAAATTAGAGAATACTACAGGACGAAGGAAGCGGGACAGAGACAGATCCCAGACACAACACAGAACAACAGCAAACAGAACATGATAGAACAAAGGAAGCATAACAGACATAACACCCGACACAGCGCAGAACAACAACAGACAGAACGCTGTAGATTGGGAGGGGTGAGTCATATAAACACACCTACAGCGACACACCCACACACTGTACGCTATCTCTCTCTCTCTCTCTCTCTCTCTCTCTCTCTCTCTCTCTCTCTCTCTCTCTCTCTCTCTCCCCTCCCTCACCAGTCCAAGAGAGAGAGAGAGAGAGAAGAGAGAGAGAGAGAGAGAGAGAGGTGTCAGTTTACTGTGAGATTAACCTTATCATGTTGTCCCGACATTACATGACATTTAAAACAATACGCGTGAACCAAATTATAAAGCAAGGGAAACAATTCTGGGTGCTGTTGTTGCTTTCTAGGTTAAGATGGTAACTAACGAAAATCTGATGGAAAAATATCACCGCAGAATGTCTCATTCACTCCTCACCTCTTCCTCTCGTCCTGTAACCCCCCCCCCCCCCTATCTCTCTCTCCTCTCTCTCTCTCTCTCTCTCTCTCTCTCTCTCTCTCTCTCTCTCCCCACCTCACCCCCCAAAAGTACGTATAAACAGCGGCAGCAGAAAACACAAAACTACGGCCATGGGGGAGAAGAACTTTCCAAACAGTGCGGGTCCGTCTAGTAGCAAGCAATTTTCAAAATAGGACCAGGTGAACTCTCTCTCTTCTCTCTCTCTCTCTCTTCTCTCTCCGTCATACTCACCACCTCGAAAAGCACGCATTAACAGCGGCAGCAGAAAACACTGATCCATGGCGAAGGGGAGAAGAACGGTCCAAACTAAGAGTGCAGATCCGAAGAGAAGCAAACAATCCACAGAACATGGACGACCATGTGAACAGAAAAGGCTAGAACATAATCAGCACCATAGCAAGTGCCGGGGGAGTTTAGAGGAAACAAGACATGGGATGGGAGTGGGGGGTATGAGAGAGACGGTGACTAAAAGAAACCATGGCATGTTATACACATGTGAACACATTCACAAAAATGAAAGAAAGACACAAAGAAAGAAAGAAACTAAACACACGGACACACACACCACACACACACACACACACACACACACACACACACACGCATGTATGCGCATGCACACAAACACCCACACCTACACAGACATGAACGTACACTTGCATCCATACCGAACATTAACACACACACACACACACACACACGTCTAATATCACGATTAGTGGAAAGACGTTAAATGAATGACACACACACACACACAACACACACACACACACACACACACACAACACACGACACGACCATACACAATGATGATTCGAGGATCACACCCATTACAAATAAAGGAACAGGATTACCGCGGAACACCAGAATGAAAAGAAGAACAAGAAAGTACAAAAATAATCATTACACACACACACACACACACACACACACACACAGAGTGAAAACAAAATCGCAAAAGAACGTCAGAAAACGCACGTCAACACGGACCTGGCTTCAAACACAACCGTTTTCTAATTATCGTAGTTCTCGAGCCCTCGACAGGTTTCTCCTTGGGGGACGTCACTCCTGCCATCATGCCGGCACCAAGCGTTGACTCCCACAACTCCGTCTACTTCTTCCAGCCTCTCTAAACTCGTGTGGCCACACACCACGTTTAGAATTTTGCACTAAAACACTGTAATGTTTATAATCCATGTCAGTATTTTGAGGCCTACCATGAATTTTCAGCAAGCCTTTAATGTGAAACTGAAACTTGATCAAAAGAACAACTCCCCACCAATTATTTCCCTTTCTGGGGGAGATTTTCACCGATGAAACCACTATCTTCAAAATACATGACCTTCCCCTTAGTTGACGTCACATTTCAGGCCTTTGCACTCACCCGTGAGCCCTATCCTTGCGCCAGTTGGGAGCGCCCAGATAGTCCCCCATTCCTTTGATTTTAATCTGTCTGCATGGAACCACGTGACTTGAACCTTGGTGGCCATATCAAGAAAGAAAATGAGGAGTATCAACTTTAAGACACAATAAAAAAAATTCTCAAAACAACCTAACTGCGCCAGTCTATAAATACTCGACTCCTTAAGCAAGGCCTTGGCGCACTTTTTTTTTTTTTTTTTTTTTTTGGTGTGCAGCCACTCCGTCTATTTATTCCAGACTCTCCAAACTCGGTGTACCATTACCGCTCCATCTAAACGATGGGCTGGTATATCGCCGGAGTTCAAAACAGGAACGATTAAACTGTGCGTCCAAGCCTGAAGCAGTAAAGGAGCAACTGTTCTGAACTTTTCTATTCTAAGTTGGTGCCTCGCTTGCCATGTAACTGTCACCTTGTCCGAGGTCACTACCAGGTCACCACTAAGTTGTTGTGCAAAGCATTGACGTGTTGCGGAGGGGTGGGGGGTGGGGGTGGGGGCTGGGAGACGTAGGAAGGGGGTAGGAAAGGAAGGCGAGGAGAGGAGAGGAAAGGAAGAAGAGATATGCCAGAAACAGAGAAGGGAAGATGGACATCAAAGGGCTGTGAAGCGGAGACAAAATGTCACCAGTTGTGTGTGTGTGTGTGTGTGGTGTGTGTGTGTGTGTGTGTGTGTGTGGAGAGGAGAGAGAGAGAGAGAGAGAGAGAGAGAGAGAGAGAGAGAGAGAGAGAGGAGAGAGAATAGGAATGTGTTTGTGCGAATGTGTGAGAGACAGTGTGTGTATGAGAGGAGGGGATTGACACACACGCCCACACACATACACACACACACACACACACACTCCTCCTCTCTCTCTCTCTCTCTCTCTCTCTCTCTCTCTCTCTCTCTCTCTCTCTCTTTCTCTCTGTGAATATATACATTAACATAGGCGTGTGCATAGACATACGAGAGACAGACAGACAGACAGACAGACAGACAGACAGACAGACAGACAGACAGAGAGAGAGAAGGGCAGACAGACAGACAGACAACAGACAGACAGACAGAGACAGAGACAGAAAGAGAGAGAAAGAAAGACAGACAGACAGACAGGCAGAGACAGTATGTGCGTGTGTGTGAGTGTGTGCGTGTGCATGTACGTGTGCGCGTGCTTGCTTGTTCGCGTTTCGTTGAAAGCATTCCAAGGTAGCCTGCGCCCATACTTGTCTTGGCCTGTTCATCGCGGGTGTTGGTCCACCCCCTTGCGTGGGCCTGAAAAGTGAAAACTCCATCAGACTCTCACTGAGCATGTACGTCACCGCCCAGCAGGCTGACCAGCAGGGCCACCTCCACTGGACTCCTCAGAGAGATGATGGCGTGATTGAAATGGCCCTCTCTCCACCTCCCTTGGGTGCCTTCGACAGTACAAAAAAAAAAAAAAAAATGGCGACGGTTCTTCCTACCAATTACAAAACGTTACTATTTGGGGTCTTGAGAGACAGAGAGAGAGAGAGAGAGGAGAGAGAGAGAGAGGAGAGAGAGAGTGAGTGTGTGTGTGTAATGTGTGTGTGTGTGTGTGTGTGTGTGTGTGTGTGTGTGTGTGTGTTGGTGTGTGTATGTATGTTGTGTGCGTGTGTGTGTGTTCGTTCTTCTGTTTCACGTCTGTTCACTTTGAGTGATATTAGACGTGTGTTGTGTGTGTGGTGTGTGTGTGTGGTGTGTGGTGTGTGTGTGGTGCGTGCGTGCGGCTGCGGCGTGCGTGCGTGCGTGCCGTGCGTGCGTGCGGCGAGCGCGCGCGTGTGTGTGTGTGTGTGGGTGCTGGAGGGGGGGGGGGGGAGAGAATGGTGGCTAAATTAGAGTTATTTCTTTTTTTAACCTCCAACACTTAAAGGTGAATTATCTTGTTAGCGTCGAAGTGGAGGAGGGTTTCGATCGGAGACACGCTGAATTAGAAACTAGATTGTTTCAACTTCGTCTCTGTCTGAGTTGTTTTGTTTGGTTGTTGGTTTGGTTTGGGGAAGGCGTGGGCGCTGTTCTTGTCTTTTATCTCTGTCTCTTCACCCATCAATAAGATGGCAGGGTGTGTGATTCGAGGAATTCTATAAACCTCTGTGCCATTAGTGGGAAGGACCGTCTGTAATCACCTGTCGTTGCACTGCAGTTATCACAAATTTTAAGGCTAGTGAATCTCTCTCTCCTCTCTCTCCTCTCTCTCTCTCTCTCTCTCTCTCTCTCTCTCTCTCTCTCTCGTTCGTGTGTGAGAACGTTAAACTCAGCCTACTGAATGAACGAGTAAAGATTGCACAGTCGACAGCCCGGCTGGCCAGGGTTACAACACATACCCGAATCACTCTGTGTGGAATGAACTACCACAGTCGTTGTAGCACTCAACAGCTGACGCTTTGAAAACTACCGTAGTGCCTGTGGCATACGTTGTAAACACGACTGTCTTGACAGCGTACGCCTGCACCTCTAGTCCAGCCCACATGGACCACTCTACCTTCTAGCTGCAAACACCGACTTCCATGCCGAAATACTGTAAAACGCCAATGCATGATGGGATACCGGAAAAGGGGCGTAATTTGAACCAAATTCTTCAGCAAATTGGGAGAGATCGTTCTGAAGTAGTGTGTCTTGATTTTTTTTTTCTCCTGCAAACCAAACTGAATTCTTACTGTAAAATATAAAGAATCAATAATAAAGTGAATAACGATAATGATGAAAACAAAAATTAGACTAGTGCCTGAAGAATTTCTGAATGCATATAAACAGGAAGAAACTCCAGGGAGACATTGACAGCAGAAGGTCTTCAGAGAAGAAACCCCCTCAGACAAGTGTTTCGGCCCTGAACTCCTTACACTTTAAAGGGGCCGGGCCGCATCCAGGTCATGACTCCTAGATGCCCTTCTGCTGAATGCGCATACTTGCTGAGGCAAAATACAGTTTGTCCAAATTCACGAGAAAATAAACACTACATCTGTGAAAAGGCGTGGTACGGAAAACCAAAAAGGTAGAGTGTGTATAATTGTGATGGCTCGAGTTCCTACCGCTTAAAAGATCGTGTTCACAGCATACGCACGCTTTACATTAACACTACCGTAGTATTCTTCACAACCTATGCTGTAATCAGTGCAGAAGTACTCAGACACGGGTAGTATTTAAAGCGTGTTACACCGGTATACGCTACGTCAACTTTAACAGCCACGTGACATGAGAACACAGACATAGGCCTACACGCACACATGAGAACAAGTCACCGATCGTTTCATCTGCCAAACAGAGAACATTACCGTTTTTAGTGACGACGGGAAGAGAGAGTGTCGGGCGGGGAGTAATGGCTTTGCAGATTTAGACAGGATTTCCTTTCAGACCTCCAGTCCTTCAAGACAACATTCATCCTGTTTGCATCGAAGAGGGAAGTGGATTTTAAACGGAAGGAAGCGTAGAACGGCGACGACGTTGTTTACACACTTCGTCACTGTTGTTGTTTAACCCCCCCCCCCCCCCCCCCCCCCCCCCCTCTCTCTCTCCTGTCTCCTCATGTTGTTTACACTTCATCGTTGTCTGTCTCTCCCTCTTTCTCTCTCTCTCTCATGTTGTTCACACTCACGCACGCACGCACGCACGCACACGCACGCAACGCACACACACACACACACACACACACACACACAAGTGAGAGAGAGAGAGAGAGAGAAGCGAGAGAGAGAGAGAGAGAGAGAGAGATGTCAGGAAACCAGACTCATCGAATTCTGTCTTCTTCCTTGCCACGA
>CM031597.1:29061857-29064357 GCA_018398815.1 Conus ventricosus
CACGAAAACTTTCAACTCTGCACAGTACACTCCACGCACCACACCACACGAGAGAGAGAGAGAGAGAGACGAGAGAGAGAGAGAGAAGAGGAGAGAGAGACGCACGCAGCACACTGACACATGTTTATTGGCATTAGCTTTTACAGCCTTAGTGCCAAGGGAACATTTCTGAAACAGCAGTATACTAATAGCAACGAGAAAGGGCAATACTCTGCCCTTCCACTTACATGTATACTTCAACCACACGCAGTTTCCAATCTAGGGTAACATCTCCACACACACACACACACACACACACACACACACACACACGCACAAGCACACACAAATCCATCATCATCATAAATACAGACTCGACCATCCATCTGTATGTTATTCAAGTACTAAGCGTTCATTGGAACTCAAGAAAATTTCGAGTAGTTATTTTGTCTTTTCAGTTTCTTCCGCTTTTTTTTCTTCACTGTATTTTTTTCCGCCTAATACCTTTTTGTTCTGTCTTTTTTTTTCTTTTTCTTTGTAATTACTTTCGTTATGTTACCATTGTCATTTCCTCTCTTTTTTTAATTTTTAGTGTCAGTGTTGATCGGATGACAGTATCTTGTTCCTCGTATTATTTGCTTCTGCAATAAATTTTGAAAGCGATGTTATCATTTCTTCGTCTCTGGATATAAGAATAGCTACTAAATCATGTCTTCTGGAAACAGGTAAAGAAAACAAACTATACTTATTTCGAATTGACTCATATGCAGGGCAATGAAAGATAAAATGCCGTTCGTCTTCAACTCCCTTACAACACATTAAGCACAAATTATCCATTTCCTGATCGTCAATAAACCATCTTCTGTTAGCCTTTAATCCAAGAGTTCTCATTCTTAGTCTGGCAAAAAGACTTCGATGCCATCTATTTTTAATGACTGAGATATATTTTTCAGCTTGGAAAATACTTTTAAATGAGGAATACCAATTATATTTTGTGTTTTCTTCTACATGGGAATGCCAGTTTTGCTTATATGAATTGATTAAACGATCCTTAAATTCTGAGATAAAGGAACGTCACTTCCAACTCCCTGACTCATCCAAACTATACCGAAACCGTTCTCAGTAAGAACCTTTCTTATATTGTCTACCCAATTTTGCCTTCCTTCTTCATGTTGCTGCAACAGCATTTCATACGCCTGCCTACATAATCTTTCTATTGGAAGCTTTATAATCTTTAGCCAATATTTCACACTCTTAATAGTTGTTCGGAGCTTTAGTGGATATCTGCCAGTCTCGCCGTATGCAAGTATGTTAGAGGAGCTAAGGGGTATATTCAAGAAACGTTTAATAGCAAAGTGTGTGCACTGTTTCTATATGCTTATTCTCTGCTGCACCCCAGATTTCTGCTGCATATGTCAGGATAGGCTCGATCTGTGTGTCAAATAACTTCCAGAAAAGTGAAGAATCAGCGGATACTAATTTGTTCATAGCTCTGAGAATTTCAGTGACTCCCTTCTTCCCTTTTCTACATGCCTCTGTCCAAACTGTATTTAAAATGAGCTTAGTGGTAAAAATTACTCCAAGATACTTATAGGAATTTGTAACCTTTACTTCCATATTGCCATACCACCATTTTTCATGAATAGAAAGATGTCCGAGAGAGAGAGAGAGAGAGAGAGAGGAGAGAGAGAGAGAGAGAGAGAGAGAGTGAGAGAGAGAGGAGAGAGAGAGAGAGGGGTGTTTTATATACATATCAATGGTAATATCATGCTAAATCCCGTTGTATTATTGGATGTTTCTGTTGCAAACACTATGCTGAATTTCGTTGTATTATCATTACGTAGTTTCGAAATCCTCTGTGCCCAAAGACGGATCGGAGAAATAAATCAAAACGTTGAATTGGAGTCGTTAATGCCTTCTCCAGAATCAGAGACACAAAAAAAAGAGGAAGGAAAAGAAAAAGAAAGACTGACGACGGAAAACCCTGCAAGAATGGGAACAGGTCGGATTTGTGTTTTATATTTTTTTTCCCCACAGTCACAGACCACTTCCCGGCAATGGACCTGCGCGGAAGAACGGGCCAAAACGTCAGGGGACATGGCGATAACGAGCCGATGATAGCAGGGAAATTGTCAACCAGGTGGTGGAAGGGATAAACAAGGGTGGTAAAAGGCGCCTTTGGGGAAGACAGTTTTATCAGGACCAACGGTTCAGAACTTTTAGGGCCATCCATACAAAAGGGCCACCCCCCATAAAAACGTTCATGCCCTGTTTGGTGGCGGATGTTTGGCGATTGGAATCAAAGATAGTAGTCTGGTTTTCCTAAAACTAAATATCTCTCCTTCAAGCCGCGCATTCTTGCGGAAAGGAAACCCTGACCAGCTGGCCACCACTTAAGACACATGTGCGCGGAGGAGGGAGCCGTTAAGTCTGTGAATGACATAACCAGTGCTTTTTTTTATAAAAAATCAATGGGTTCATACATTTATTGTTCATACACTACAATTCATTGTCCCTTGTC
>CM031597.1:29071857-29081857 GCA_018398815.1 Conus ventricosus
ACTCTGTTTCTCTGCTTTTTATATTCATCTACTTTTTTTGCGGTTTTAAGTGCATCCCTTAGTGCCATTTCTATAATAATGTCTTTTGTCAGCCAGCGGGGAAGTACTCTGTGTTTTACCCTTTTCTTCTAAGTGGGGCATGTTTATCAACGATTGAGAGAAAGATATTATACCAGGTATTATACGCTTCATTTGGATCTGTGTAATTGAGTACACTGTAGAAAGGAGCTAAGCTTAAGTCGAGGAAAAATTCATCCTTACTGAAATTTTTGAAGCAGCGATATTGAATGGTTTTTGTGGCCCTTATTCTGTTGCTTTGGAAGTTTACAAGACCAAGTACACAAAATGAGACAGTGGTCGCTGATGCTTTTGTTGCCCACTGTTTATATTGGATACCATGGCTTTGTTGTTCGTGTAGATAATTATGATCCACAATGTAGAAGATGTCTTTGCGATTCTAGTTGGATTATGAATAAGCTGATGCAAGCCAAAGAGTGTGGTGGTCGCATCCCAGGCGGGCTGCCGTTTTAACAGATCAATGTTAAAATCACCAAGAAGAATGACATTTGGATAGCTCTTATATACATCATCCATCATGTATACAAAGTTGTCATACCAAAGGAAAGTGGCAGCGGGATTCCTGTACACAAAATCCAACTAGAAGAGGGGCTGAGTTGGAGGTTTGACCTGCAGCCACATACATTCAACATTATCAGGCTCCAGTCACGCCGCCTTTTTGTACAGTGAGCGATGCTTTGATGAATATATATTCCAAGTCCTGTTTCACCAGAGTGATGTGCATCGCGTCGGACAAAGTTATAGTTAGTTATGGATAAAGCTGTATCAGTGAAACGGGAGTCAAGGCGAGTTTCACTAAGACCAAGCAGATGAATAGAAGGGGATTCGTTAGAAGAAAACAGACATTATGAATCTTATTTGGCAGATGATAAACATTTAGGTGACCAATGCGTAATCCAGTATCATTATTAATTACATTACAATGGTCCATTGAAATTAATTCTAGAGCAAAGTCCTGAGCAATAAAACAAAATAATACTGTTACAACAACAATTAAAAATATAAGATCAGCAATTATAAAATTTCCAAGAACACACAAAATCCAGAAAGCAGGGCAATGAAGTTCAGTCCAAAGGACAATTCAAGTATGTGTACTGATGTGATGATTATAGGAGACGACGATTTTGCACGTTAACTGTCGTTAAGATTTGTATAGTCAAGGAACACGATAAAAGCACATAAAAGAGAGGAATATGGGGCTGGTTTACACACCGTAACAACATTTAGGAAACACTAGAAGCGAAAGAGAAGACAATAAAATCTTCACAGAATATGCCCGGAAGCTCCTCGGTCAGATAGTATACTTATAGAAACACTTTTCTGAAATGAAAAGATATACACAAAGGAAATACTTCTAAAGCAAAATTACGATGAAGGGTACAGAAGAGAGATTAAAAAAAAAAAAAAAAAAAAAAAAAACCACACCCACACACACACATATCAAAAACAAGTCACGTATAGGTCTAGTCGCACTTGTAACTACGAGTTGGCAATGCACAATATTGCCTCGCTCGCAGTAAATAGTATTATTGCAGAAGTCCCTGCTGCAGAGGCTTTGTTCAGTCTCTTTTCTATAAGGATTTTTTTTTCTCTTTGTTTTACTAAATACAAACACGAATGTGTCCGTATAGTACACACACCAACAGAACAATCTTCAATGCAAAATGATAATGAAATGAGAAACAAACAAAAGTTAAAGTTACAAACAATTGTGCAACAACATATACAAAAAAAGGTAAACAATGTTCAAAGGAAAAAAAAAAAAAATAAAAAAAAAAAAAATAATGAGTATTGGTTTATGATGATGACTCGTATAGTCCCCTCAATACGAGCACGCGTCACACTCCCAGTGTCGGCACATTTTGTTCTGTCTTTTTAAACACTGAGTGGTAGCACTTCGATGACGACGCACCAGTTTTTGTTTGTCTACAACAATCCCAACGTCAACACATTTTGCTCTGTCTTTTTAACCACTGAGTGGCAGCACTTCGATGTCGACGCACCAGTTTTTTGTTTGTCAACAACACCATAGAACACACTTCTTGAGATAAAAGTAACAAGTCGTGCAATACATCTGACAGGCACCCGACAGACTGCAGCAGCCAGACAAGGAAACGAACCAACAAACAAATACACATAGATTCACACATACACACGCACGCGCGCGTGCGCGCGCGCACACATACACAGACTCACACACACACATACGCACGTACGCACACTCACATACACACACGCGTGTGTGCGCCCGCACACACGCATGTAGAAACTATTAGATATGCGCTCAAAACAATTAGATATGCGCATGCATACATAGCACATGGATGATGAAAATTAATAGCATATCGCACTACATACCTGTGTGATATGAAGTGGATATAAACATTATGCACGCTCATAACCATTAGATATGCGCACACATACATAGCACACGGAGATGAAATACATATCGCACTACATACCTATGTGACATGAAGTGGATATAAACATATGCAGGGACGGTGATGAAGCAATAATATACGAAATATAGGATGCATACAGTGACAAATTAATTCAATTCAATGAGGACATGGGGAGAGGAGCTGGTTGGGGTTGCTGTGACAGGGAACTGAGCAGTCATTTGTTCAGGAACTGAACAGCAAGTGGATGTAGTGGGCTAGGGGGTTGTACTGACTGCTGTGGGATGTGTGTGATGGTGGGGGTTGGAAGTGTAATGTGTTGGGTGGTGGCAGGAGTGCTGTATTGTGAAGTGTAAGGTGGGCATTGTTTGGAGTTGGTGGATTGTATGGGTATTAGAGGGGGGTAGTTGTGCTGTGCTGGGAAATTGTAGCCAAGATGTGTTGTGAGGTTGCAGCTGAGATGTGTTTGGAGATGGGGGTGTTGGTTGCTGCTAGTGTGTGGGTTTGGACATGGCAGGGGGTGATGTGCTATGTGGGTGGGGGGTGCAGGTCACGTTTCTGTACTCTTCACAATGCTGTTTGTTATTTCTATTCACTGGGAAGAAAAGGAGTCCATGTGGGTGGGGACTGTAGAAGGGGTTGCTTTTTAGGGCGTTGATGCCGACCTAGTATACTTTCACACACTGCGCGAGTTGGATTTTGGGGAGTGTTCGCTGGAAATCACTTTCATAGTTATAACTAGGTGGACTGTAAGTGGTCACTTGGGCGTCTTGTGTTGCAAGACGGTCCCTTCTTGCTCTGTGTGTGGTGGGCCTGATGTAGTTGGAGGGTTGGGTCTTGTGGTTACTAGTGGGACAGATGTTGGAGGCAAGGACTTTGCAGCCATAGGAACTGGGATGTAGTCTGTCTCGGTACATGGCTTTCTTTGGCGCCCCAGATCTGGCGAGGAAGGAAGGGGTGTTATCTCGGTAACTGATCCCCTCTTGACGGCAGGGGAGGCGAAGATTGGCCGTGGATCGTGACACCATGTCCTTAAGGGGGTGTTGACCAAGGGGAGGAAGAATGGAGGAGGCCTGCAGTGAAGCACTGGGGAACGCTTGCCTGAGTAGGTGGATTAACTTAACCCAGTCTGCTACAGGCACTGCCTTTCCTCACAGCTGTTGATCCCCACATGGAAAGTGACCCCTTGGATGTGGGGTGATGGGGCAGTGATTTCAGCCATTGACACAGATGATGGCCTGTCAGACCAGCACTGACAGATTTTTCACCCTGTAGCGCTCTGTTGACATTTCCTTCTCATCTACCCCCTGTAACACAGAGTCTCCTAAAAGCAGCATGTTACAAGTGTCTGGGATTGTCTTTTGTCGTAGGATAGCTAAAGGAGTGGGGGATTTGGATTCTGTTTGTTGATGGCAGTGGGGATTTCTGTCATTGTGTTTGTGTTTGGTTTTTCTTGTTGTGTAGAGATTTTGTTGACGGAACAGATGAGCCTGTGTTTTTGCTCAGTAGAACTGTCTGACAGCACACTGTATGTATTAGATGTCTCCACTGCATATTCAATCTGTGTAGATGAAGTAGATGAAGTGTCACTGTGTATCTGGACTGCTTGGTTGTCTGATTGTTGTGTTTGATTAATTGGTTTGAGGGCATGCACTTGTTTCCTAATGTCACTGGTTTATGTTGTTTTGACTGTCTTTGAATGATTGCAGTCTGCTTGTGCTAACTTTCATCTGACGTTGTAGATGTGTGTGTTCATCCTGTACTGTTTGATTTGTGTGAAAGATCTTGATTTAATGACTTAATGGAATTTTTCACCCTAATCTCCATATCACCAGTGTTCTGAGTGTTCCGTTCAACTTGCTTGGATGTGTGTTCAAGCTGATTTTTTAGTGTTTGTATGTCTTGCTGCATGTTGGAGATAGTGCGTGTGGCTGAGATAAGCTGTTTTTGGAGGTGTGTGATAACGGCCATGCTTGCTAGTTGAGAGAGTGTGGGGGAAATCCGATGCTGAGAGCTGGCACTCTGGGGGTCAGTGTGTTGACAGAATGGGTGGCAGGCAGAGGGTCAGTACTGGTGGGGAGGGTGACAACACACGCTGTTCTAAAACACACGGGGTAGGCGTGGGAGGATCAGATGGGGGTCAGTATTTTGGTGGGTGGAGGAAGGGACTGAGGAGTGAGAAATGTCAACAGGGGATGAAGGACTGTCGATGGCTGGAGACTGGAGGGATGCAGGTGCGATTCCATGCTGTCTGGGGCGGATGAGGGAGGGAGTGTGGCACGGGGCGTGTTGGAGCTGGCAGGCAGTTGGGATTCTTGAGTCAGCGAGGGGTGAGCAAGTGATGGTGGAGGGTGGAATCACCTGACTTGAGCAATGTTTCCACAACATCATTTATCTGTGCATCACAGATGGCCAGTGGAGTTGGAGGAAACGACTCTGTGACATTGTCAAGGGCATCTGCAATTTTACAATATGAAACATCTGGTGCAGACAAAATGGGACACAATTTCTTTTAGTCTACCAAACTCCTGCTGTACCCACTCTTGGCAGACATGTCCTTGCACTAAGATTTTTCCTGTTGTGTAATAGACGTGAATTGTCAAAAGTTTGTGTTCACCGTTCAGAACTATTTGGTAGGATGAATGCCATAACTCACTGGGCAGTGGGGGCACAAAGCTGGGCACCAAATCCAAGAGAGTCTTGTTATTTTGTTGTACTCTTTCAAAACACAAGAGGTAGATGACGGACGATATTTACCACAGTACCTTTCACATAATACAAATCTCCATACAGGCAGGTTAGTAGGGGAGAATCAAACGTCACTTGGCAGGGGTCTTTGGTGAGTTTAATTGGGCTCGTTTGGGGGAAATATTTGGCACTCATAGAGCGCGTGGTGAGAGGCATTATTGATTTGTATTATGAACATTATTTGTGGTGTTTACCCAAAAAAAAGAAAACAAAAAAAGCAGAAACTTGCATTTACAGATACACATAGACTACACAGATAATGCTGGCCGCTGCAGTGTGTGCCATGGCGGTTAGCCGTCACAGCACACCCGCCACATCTTGTCTTGGGAGGAGAACATTTTCCGGGACACTGCAGCGAAACAGTGAGAGAGAGAGAGAGAGAGAGAGAGAGAGAGAGAGAGAGAGAGAGAGAGAGCGAGAGAGAGAGAGAATGTGTGTGGGTAGGTATGTATACGTGCACGTCATACGGATGATACTCTTGTGCACAGGTATGTAAGCCATCCCACCTTCCACTATTGTGCACAGGTATGTAAGCCATCCCACCCTTCCACACTTGTGCATGGGAATGTAAGCCATCCCACCCTTCCACACTTGTGCACGGGTATGTAAGCCATCCCACCCTTCCACTATTGTGCAGCGTATGTAAGCCATCCCACCCTTCCACTATTGTGCACGGGTATGTAAGCCATCCCACCCTTCCACTATTGTGCACGGTATGTAAGCCATCCCACCCTTCCACACTTGTGCACGGGTATGTAAGCCATCCCACCCTTCCCCTACTGTGCACAGGTATGTAAGCCATCCCACCCTTCCACTCTTGTGCACAGGTATGTAAGCCATCCCACCCTTCCACTCTTGTGCACAGGTATGTAAGCCATCCCACCCTTCCACACTTGTGCACAGGTATGTAAGCCATCCCACCCTTCCACTCTTGTGCACAGGTATGTACGCCATCCCACCCTTCCACTCTTGTGCACAGGTATGTAAGCCATCCCACCCTTCCACTCTTGTGCACAGGTATGTAAGCCATCCCACCCTTCCACTCTTGTGCACAGGTATGTAAGCCATCCCACCCTTCCACTATTGTGCACAGGTACGAGGGTTGTTCAATTTAAGATGACACTAGGCTTGCCGTTTGGAAACGAAGCACCGCACAGAAAAATGTTTATACCAAACACAACTTTAAAGTTTACCTGATTAGAATTGCAGAAAATAAAGTTGACGTCATGACGCAACTCGGAGTATGACGTAATTACAACTGTGTTTCAAACAGCTGAGCCTGAAAAAAATGGACGTCACCAATGAGCAATTTCGTTTCTAAAACTTTCACAAGGCTACAACTTGGTGACGATTGTAGGAGGATACACGCAGATTTGCAAGCTGTTTACGGAACGGATTGTGTGTCTTACCGCACAGTTTGCAGATGGGTCAAACAATTAAGAGCAGGTAGGGCGCCATCTGATTGGGGTAATCGTGCAGAGCGAGCTTTACCAGCTCGGAACGAACAAAACATTGCATTTGTGAAAAGACTGATAGAGGAGGATCCACATTCGACTGTGCGGAATTAAGCGAGGGATGTGAGCTTTCAATTGGCACCATAACAACATTCTGCACAAAGACCTTCACATCAGAAAACTGGCTGCAAGATGGGTGCCACATCTCTTAAGCGATGATCAGAAGCAGCAGCGGGTGGCATGTTCACGCAAACTGCTCGACGAGTTTGAGCCCAATGGGCCAAAACGACTGTGTGACTTAGTGACGGAGACGAGAGTTGGCTGACATTCTACGGCATCCCCAACAAACGCTGCAACCGCATTTTGGGGTTGGCCCTGACGGAGACCGACCAGTTGTTCTTCGCCCAGGATTCCAGAGTCGCAAGCGAATGTTTTTCTATTTTTTTCAACACGCAAGGCCTTGTGGCAATTGACATTTTGCCTGAGAAATCAACAATCAAATGCCTCCTACTATACCCAAGTGTGCTCCCAAAAGTTGTAGGAAAAATCCATGAGCAGCGCCCAACCGTCAGCACCCAGAGGACCCTTCTTCTGCATGACAATGCCAGTGTCCATAAGGCGAAGGTCACCACGACCTTCCTGAGCGAGCAAGGAATCCAAGTTTTGGACCACCCACCCTACAGCCCCGACTTGGCCCCATGCGACTTCTGGCTGTTCCCTGCTCTGAAGAAAAGCTCGCTGGGCGTAAGTTTGACCGGGTACAAGACCTCGCCAAAGCCGTAAGATCAGAGTTGTCCGGTCTGCCTAAAACCGACACCAGAGGGCGCTTGAGAATTGGCGTAGGAGGCTTGAAATTTGCATTCGAGCCAACGGAGAATACTTCGAGGGGATTTTAAAATTTTCAAGTTGCTGAGATGAGAGGTACGTTTTTTAAGGGGTGGTGACATCTTAAATTGAACAACCCTCGTATGTAAGCCATCCCACCCTTCCACTCTTGTGCACAGGTAGTGTAAGCCATCCCACCCTTCCACTTTTGTGCACAGTATGTAAGCCATCCCACCCTTCCACTATTGTGCAACAGGTATGTAAGCCATCCCACCCTTCCACTCTTGTGCACAGGTAGTGTAAGCCATCCCACCCTTCCACAAATTGTGCACAGGTATGTAAGCCATCCCGCCCTTCCCCTACTGGCACAGGTATGTAAGCCATCCCACCCTTCCACTCTTGTGCACAGGTATGTAAGCCATCCCACCATTCCCCACCACAGACTACACCTGTCTGTGTTCCCAGCCCGGTTTTCTCGCAATCCGCTTCCACAGGCGATGCCGCCGTCAGGAAGGCACAGACGGAGTCAAAACGGATATGTCTAAAATCGTGGGAGGAAAAGGCATGTCCCAGAGTAGCGGTAGGGTAGCGCTCGGCTGTTGCAGCTACTCATCCTGCTGGAGGTGGTAGCGACCGGCAGAAGACGCCTAGGTGGCAGATAGGCGTGGGGCGGCACCGATTTCCTTCCACGCACCCGGGACTGACGACGGGACTAGCCTGTGTCGCCGGGGGACGCTCTCGAGGCGGCGGGGCAGTTTGACGACGAGCTATGCCCACTCTTGCGATTTCCCCAGTGGCCTGCACGGCCAGCAGGGCCCTCCTTTTGGGGTGGGTTGGGGGGAGTGGAGGGGGGGGGAACGTCCCCCATGGTGCAGAGTGGACATAGATCTACGTGCAGCGGCTCGGCGACTTGTGTCTTGTACGTCGCCCGCGTCGGCCTCACGCGGCACAGGATCGTCGCCACCCAGAATGAAGACGCCGCCCCCCCCCCCCCCCCCCCCCCCCCTTCCCGGCAGCCCTGACAGCAGCTTTGGAGGAACCGCCACGATGACCACGACGACGACACCAAACAACATCGACCATCGCCGAACAACAACCTGCAGACGACCGCTCGGCGGTGCTAACGACTTACAACTTCACCCATCCAGGCTTCCTGCCTGACGACACCGTCTAACCCCGCCGGTCCCTCCGCCCGACCGCAAACACCAACTCCGACCAAACCTGCCAGCCTACAAGTCTTGCCGAGATGATCGACTCCACCTGCAGCCGGCTGCGGCGACAAACTTGTCCCTAAAAGCTCATGATGTGAGGACGTAAACCTCATCCATTCAGGGAATCCCACGGCGTTCCGTTAGCGCCTTGGATACAGCGGGTATGCAAGTCCTAAAGCTTTCGTCAGTCACACATGTGACCCTAAAGTGTTCGCTGAATCGGTTTACTCTGTCTTTCCCAACAAACCAACCCCAGCTCACTCACTCCTCTCTCCAACGCCATTTAAGACTGGGCTACATCGATACATGCTATTTTCTTCTCGTTAATTGGTTTTGTGGTTGTTGTTGTTGTTTACTTTAATCTCCTTTGCTTTTATTTGCTTGTTTCTCCTCTCTCTCTCTCTCTCTCTCTCTCCTCTCTCTCTCTCTCTCCTCCCTCCCTCCCTCCCTCCCCCTCTATCTCCCCCCCCCCCCCCTCTCTCTCTCGGGTTGGAGAACGAACGTGTGGATGTGGTAGGGGGAAGTTGGGATGGGAGATACGGAGCGGAGGCGGATGGGGGTGGGGGAGGGGGATAGGGACCGACGAGTGCAGTAAAGCAACACTAGCCTCAGCATATGCCGTTCTGCACCAGTGGGAAAGCGCTGTTCACCCGCTGCTGTTCCGTGTGTACACGCCACAGGTTAAACCCCATCGGCTTCTGTCTATGCAAACGCGAGAGGGAGGCTGACTGTGTATTGAGACGGGCCTGGCATGCAAGTTGTAACTTAGACGATTGAGGCCATGCTGACGACTAGACGTCACATAAATAGTTTTTATTGGCGTTTTTTTGGAAAACGTCAAAGCAAAAAAATAAAAATAAAAAATAAAAAATAAAATTAAGAAAAAAAAAATCACGCGCTCACTAAAGTGACATTTTACTGACACAGAATGATAAAGGGTTTGTGTCGCCCGGCAAATCTTTATGTCCAGGCACAGTAGCAGACTTTGGGAATGACTCTGAGATTCGACTTTTCTGAATGCCTCACTTGAATCCATAAATAAATCCACACATCCTCAGCAGCATGGTTATGCCAGAACATGAGAGGAAAACGCACACAAACACACACCCGACACCCAGAGAGAGAGAGAGAGAGAGAGAGAGAGAGAGAGAGAGAGAGAGAGAGAGAGAGAGAGAGAGAGAAAATACATATAAGCGTATACATACATTCAGACACAAACACAAATCTCTCCCTGTCTCGCTCATTGTCTCTCTCTCTCAGACACACACACACACACACACACACA
>CM031597.1:29091292-29096292 GCA_018398815.1 Conus ventricosus
CCGTCTCTGACATCACAGTCAACGTTAGTTCGTACTCCTAACCACCAGACCACCTTGGGAACTCCAGCAGTTCCTACTCCCCTTTGGGCGGCTGAATAAAGAGGAAACGGGTGAAGGAGCGTGTCCCAGACTACCGCGAAAGAACGACTTGTCCCTAAGGGGGCACTCGATAGATCCCCGTCTCGATGGATCCCCGTCTTGATAGATCCCCGTCTCGATAGATCCCCGTCTCGATAGATCCCCATCTCGATGGATCCCCGTGTCGATTGATTCCTGTCTCGATGGATCCCCGTTACTGTTTTTTGGATCTACCGAGACGGGGATCTATCGAGATGGGGATCTACCGAGACAGGGATCTATCGAGACGGAAATTCGTCCACATGTAGTGGGGATCTATCGAGACGGGGATCTACCGAGATGGGGATCTACCGAGACGGGAATCTATCGAGACGGAAATTCGTCCACATGTAGTGGGGGATCTATCGAAACGGGGATCTACCGAGATGGGGATCAACCGAGACGGGGATCTACCGAGAGGGGGATCTACCGAGACGGGATCTATCGAGATGTACCCGTCCCTAAAAGGTTTTCTGTGAGGGCGTAAAACTCAACAACATCTGTAACGAACGTTTAAAAGGCCTCTATTCTTTTGATGCACGACGGGTCTGGCAACTGATCAATTCGACGTGACAACTTGCATTACACTGGATAAGAAACCTGTTTGGGGTACTTAGTAATCGACGGTAACGAGTTTTCAATCCCAAACACCCAAACCAAAAGTCGACATTTTTCACTGGGCAAATCTTAATGTGAGTTTCTGGTGGTCTCTGTGAGATGTTTAATATCCCCCATCTCCCCCCCCCCCCCCCCCCCCCTCCACCCCCCCCCCCATCCTGCCATCCACCCTTCCCACTCTCCCTTCTCCTTGGGATCATTATCCATATCCCCCATATGTTAAAGTGACGTCAATCCATGAATGTAAAAGATACATTCAACAAAAACAATGTAACTGACAAACGCATCAATAACTGGAACTGTCAAAACGATGAACAGATTTTAAAAAGGGGAGAAAATAGTTAATAGGAAACAAAAAAACAAATACATTAATGATTAACATAAATATTCATGCAGACAAGCACACACACACACACACACAAAACACACACACACACACACACACACACACACACACACACACACTGTATCCGGTCCACGATCCTCAGAAACATCCGTTTCGTCTGGTTCTAGTGCATGTTTTACCACCCAAACAAACCGTTCCATTTTTTACAGGCATTCTGTGTCCCAGCAACAATTAATGCATTAGACTGGTACATCCCACAAATGTTTGATTTTAGATCCAAAAAGGGAATGGGCTTCTTAAGAAAAACACAGGGTCTCTTCTTTAAGATAATTATAAAGCACTCTGAAAAAAATGCATGATCTGTTTTCATTCTGCAAAAGACATGTGTCTTTTTTTGTACGCTTTCTGCAGAAATTACTTTCACTTACTGTGATTAAACAATTTCAGCCAAAACATGATTTCTGTAAATGTTTCTTTTTTTAACTCCAACATGTATGTATTCCTGAAAACGGAAACAATTTTGTGCCAAAACAGTGCATCAGTTCATAATAAAGTTTTGGCAAAGAAATTAAGAAGTATAAGTAGAGATGTATCATTTTGCACAAAAAGGTAGAATCTTCTTAATGTTCAAAAAAAAAAAAAAAAAAAAAAGCAAACGAACATCACTCATAACCTTTCATTAATAAAGATGTAGACAGAAAGAATTGACACACATTTTTGTAAGCATATGCTTACGAATCCCTAATCCCATCCCCCCCCCCCCCACCCCCCACCCCCCAGGTCCCCTACCGCCACCAGAAATGTGTAACATGAATTTGAACGTTTTAGTTCTAAGTCATCGATATGCGTACACACACACACACACACACTGAAGAGAGAGAGAGAGAGAGAGAGAGAGAGAGAGAGAGAGAGAGATCTAACAGCTTTCCGATCCCACATCAGATTTCTTATTTAAAACCATTACACACCCACGCTCTCAGAACGCCACTTCATCTGAAACTGAATCCGAGGAAAAACAGCAACAACAACAACCAAAACAAACAAAACACACTAAATAACACAACCCACGCAAAAGCAAAACTTCTGACAAAAGCAAAACCACACAAAACACAAACTCACAAATCCCGTGCAACACCTTGGAACAGTGGGAAGAGTTGGAGAGCTGGAGACTGTGTATGTATGTGCGTGTGCGTGTGGAGGGGTGGGGTGCAGTGACGACAGTGGAGCAGGGAGAACGACAAAGGAGTCAGAGGTGGGAGGCGAGTGTGTTGGGGGGGGTGGGGGGGGGGGGGGGGGTGGGGGGGGGGGGGAGTAGGGGAGGAGGACAACGTCTTGTCTCCATGGCATGCAATCCTGTGGAGCGCACGCTGCCAGCTTGACATCAGCCGAGGAAACTTTCAGCACACATGGAATAACTAAAACCCGCAGAGGTGTGTGTGCGTGGTGAGAGAGAGAGAGAGAGAGAGAGAGAGAGAGAGAGAGAGAGTGCAAGTGCGGGGGTGCATGTGTATTCGTGTATGCGCGCGCGCGCGTGTGTGTTTTGGTGTGTGTGCACGCGTATGTATGTGGGGGGCAGGGGGTGTGCGCGCACGCGCGTATCCACTCCTGCTTTTGCGCACGCGCGCGTATGTGTGAGCACACATAACATCCCGGCTTTGTTCGGCTTCTCTCGATGTTCTGTTCAGGCTCAGAGAACGTTATTCTCGCTACCAACAACCGCCACTGACCATAAAACAGTACCTTGAAAACCAGTAACGGGAGAAGGATAGCGGAAGGTGGGGGGGGGAGGGAGGGAGAGGATGGGAAGAGGTGGGCACAGGGGTGAGGGTGGGGGGAGGGGTGGTAGTCCGAGGATGCTTTAACACTTACAACTGCGCACTACCTCTGATAAGCGGCAGACTGACGGTGCGAGTTTCACAAAAGTTGTTTTCACTCCTACTCTGACTAGCTGGAGGAAAGGAAGGAAACAGGCACCGAAATCAATCAATCAATCAATCAATGATTGACGAAACGTCGGAAGGAAAGAGCGTCGACAAAATGACGAGCCATACGTATGAAATACCTTCAACGCCAACAATGAGTGTGATACCCCACCCCCCCCCCCCCCCCCAACCTGTGTCCTGAAAGTGGAAGCAAGAGTGACAACGACACACGCTACAAGTCAATCAAGTGACAAAATGTTTATAATGAAACATGACGTCATCATTGAGTTCGTTGCATCCTGGGAGTGAAAATAAAAAACCCAAAATTTACAGCTTGTCAGTTTTCCTCACAAAAAGGCTAATAACAACTTCAGGACTGTTCGTCTGCGATGTGAACGAACATGACCCAAGAGAGGAGAAAGACAGCTGCCAGTCCTCTCTGAAAGATAACCTCAAAAGATGAAAATGGCTGTTTTCACACCTACGCAAACGGTAATTACCGTTTACAAAGCTGTCATGATTACTTTTTATCTTGAAACTGCTATTATATTACCACTGTAAAGAAACGGTGTTTGGGAAGTGGAAAACGAAATGCCACGCAAGACCAATCCATTTTACTATTATTTACACTGGTTTGGGCGCTGTTGATATATCAGATCATCGGTAAATCGAAAAACCATCTGATGGCTCTGCAGAGCCGTGAAGAGTGTTAACAGTAAAATATGACAGTCATTTCCGCTTTCCGGTATTCTGTGCCGTTGAAAAGCAATTTTTTCAAAGTCTACAGTCCGCATAACGAACGCCCAAAACACCAGTGCACAGACAAAATTAATGGGTTATAATTACCTGGCTTTATGAGTCCTTAATAATCAATTCTTAAGAGTCATAATCACCTACTGTCATGAGTTCATAATTATCCTTCTTCCTTAGTGACAATCATGGAGATCACTGTCTAACGGCCGGGACGCCAAGTGGTCATGAAGCAGTAACACCAGTGAATATAACATCAGTTGCCTGGAGGAAAATTGCTTTTTTTTTTCTGAAAGAATGCAGTTATGCCAAGCTTCTGACACGCATAGGTTCCCATACATCTCGGGCAGTCTGCTCTCTCGATCTGCTCGGGCTGTCTGGCTTGGGCACATCCGGTCGAGCCAGACTGTTCGTGTCGCTTGGCACATCCAGCAAATGCTTTCAATGGATATCCGCCAGCAAATCAAACATGCACCCAGCCACAACCCACCCACCAACAACTACTCTCTCTCTCTCTCTCTCCCTCCTCTCTCTCTCTCTCTTCTCTCCCCTCTCTTCTCTCTTCTCCTCTCATCTCTTGTCTGTGTCTGTGTCTGACTCTCGACTCGAGATTTTTAGGGTGAGGAGTGAAGTGAGAGAGAAAACAGACAGAAGAGAGAAAAGGCAGCAACAGACAGAAGACAGAAAGACACAACAATGGCAACAACAAGCGAATCAAATTATCACACAACCCAAACACACACACACACACACACACACAACACACACACACACACACACACACACACACAGATAGACAGAGGCTGACAGCCTGACGGGCAGACACAGATAGACACACACACACACAGACAGAGAGACAAAGATAATAAACAGGCAAAGAGAGCGCACCGTGACACAGAGAGAGAGAGAGAGCCGAGGAACAAAACGAAACGACATCGGGACGGACCGGCGGAGAGACAAACAGGGCAGACTGGCAGAAGAAAAGCAGAGACAACAGCTGCGGTAATTTTCACACGCAACGTGCCAGTCCCGTTTCCTCCCATCCCCCTGGCGTGATCACAGAACAAGCCCCCACCGCCTCCATCATCTACAACTGCACACAGACAGCCTTTGCCTTGCCTCCAGCTGGTGGAAACGGTTCTCTGGCAACTGATCGACAAGGACGGACTTGAGGAGGAGGAAGAGGAGGAGGAAGACGAGGAAGAGGAGGAAGAGGAGGAGGGGGGGGGAGGAGGGAGGGGAAGGAG
>CM031597.1:29098792-29107594 GCA_018398815.1 Conus ventricosus
ACAACACACACAACACACATACACACACACACGCATAGCGAAGCACGCAGAGAGAGAGAGAGAGAGGGGGGGGGGGGCGCAGACAGATCCAGACAGAGAGAAAAGACAGACAGACAGACAGACAGACAGACAGAGAGAAAGAATGAGAAACACAGGGCCACAGTCAGACAGAGGTAGACAGAGAGAAACAGAGGCAGAGGTGAGTGGTTCACGGAGAGAGAGAGAGAGAGAGAAGAGAGAGAGAGAAGAGAGAGAGAGAGAGAGACAGACAGACAGACAGACAGACAGACAGACGGAGAGAGAAAGAGAGAGAAAAAGAGAGAGACAAAGACAGAGACAGAGTGTGGTGTATGTATCCACTGATCTAAACAGACAGAACAGTTTCGGTCGACGCAGAGAGTTTAATGCGTCAGTGAAGCCAAGACAAACAGAAACCGCTACGCTAGTTAAGTAGACGAAGAAAGCCGTATTGGGATTCGATCCAATCATGACTGCAATCACAGACATTATCTTTTTTTTTTAAACTGAAGTGCTCATATTCCCATTTTCAGTTTCTGACGAGCCCAGCTTGAAATTTTGGGTTGTGTTTGATGAGCTTTAAAAGTGCCTATAAGAAATCCACTTTAGATGATATCAGGTGATGATGTTACAATGTTTATCGCCCACAGCGTCTAAAATCGAAAGTGGCAGAACTGAACGCAGGTTTGAATACATGACTGTGGAAAAGAAAGCCCACAACACCCAGCCTCTGCTTCACTTTCTTTCCTTCAAAATCCCCTCCGATGGAAACATGTGAATAATTTGTCCTTGATGTCGACCGATATGAAAGCAAGCCATTTGATTGGGCTGTCTAAAACCGCCCTCGTCTCCCTTCTTCCTTTCTTTTTTTTCCCCCCGCACAACATAGATTTAAAAAAAAAAAAAAAAAAAAAAAAAAAACCGGGTAATGACTGACATAGGATTCTACATGGAATGCTCTCAACTCTCGGCACAGCACATACCCCCTACCTGTACAAACACGACTCTGCCAGTCAAACAAAACCTTCACACATCTGAACACCAAGAAAACAGCATCGCAACGAGCTTCTCTTCTCTTTTTTTTTTTTATTTTTTTTAACCCCACAGACACAACACGCAAGCCAAACCGTTAAAAGTCCTGACGTATATCGGACTATCAACGCAGCGGCCGGGTGCAAGCGAAGTTAAGCGAGAGAATAAGAAGGGGGGGGGGGGGGGGGGGGGGGGGGGGGGGGGGGGGGGGGGGGGGGGGGAAAAAGGGGCGGGGGGGAGGGGGGGGGGGGGGGGCCGGGGAAGGAAGGGGGAGTTTGGCTGAAAAAGGGAAGTGGAGTGTGTGAATGGGGGCCGGGGGGGGGGGGGTAAGAGGGCACGGGGGGGGAAGGGGTTTTCGGGCTCTTACGGGTGACATCTACTGGCACTTCCCCAATCAAAACCGATACCCCCCCCCCCCCTTCCCCATTTTCCCCCAAAACCCACCTCCACCCTACCAACGCCCACACACACGCCGCACTCGCGCCGAAAGCGGCGCGCACACACCACACACACACACACAAAAACTTTCATACTCCCGTCCCCCCCCAACCCCCCTTTTTTTACCCTTTCCTACCCCTAAACCATACCGTCTTGCGGCCGGGTGCGCGATACATAATTAAAGTCTTTCCCAAAGGGGGGGCTGATGACGAAATAGTAATCCCAAGGCCCTCCGCTCTACATGAAGGGGGGTAATCATTCGACTCCCTTATTCGACCTCCCGGGACCGACTGCAGAAATATATCAGTAACAGCCCGGAAAATTTCTAGATTTTGGGGTCACAAAGTACAAAGGAAAGGGTGAAACAAAGTGACTTTTGGGGGCTTAAAACCCCAAAACATTTTGGGGCCCTTTTTGGGGGCCGCCCGTCAGGGATTTGGGGCCATTCAGGGAAGCCCCACCACAACTCGGGTTTAACCCACGGTGTTCTTTTTTTCAATCATAAAACCCCCCGGGTTTTTCTTTGGCGGGGGAAATTTGAGTTTTTACCCAAACCAGCAAGCGCACACACACCCCACCCCACCACACGCGCGCGCGCAAAACACCCACACACACACACACACCCCCCCACACACACCCCCCCAGCACACACAAAATTAAAAAAAAGAAGAAATCTTTTTTTTTCCCCCAAATTTCCCTTTGGGCCACTGTTTTCCCTTTTGGGACCACATTTTCGCATTTTGGGAAACGCTTCGGGTCCATTTTCTTGTCCTCCCATCTTTTTAGGAAAACCCGGGCGGGCGTTGCAAGATCACAGGGCAACAGCCGAAAAAAAATCAAAATTTTCACAAACCCCCCTTTTTGTGGTTTTTTCCCCGAAACTTTTCTACTCCTTTCAAAAATTACTTTAACCTTTTAAAAGTGCTTTTTTTTAAAATTTTAATTTCGGGCCAAAAATCTGATTCTCCAACGCTAAACAACCCATGCACCTGGACTACCACAGGAAGAACGGTTGGAGCCGGGGAAGACGGATGACTGGTGTGAAATTAATTATGAAGCCCCAACGCACCTTGAAAAAAGGGAACTGTTCTTTTCCTGCCCTTTGATCTTGTCTCCTCGAAGAGAGAACCTGTTCAAACCTTCTTTTATCGGGAGGCCCTCCTCGAAGAAGAACCTGTTCATTCCTGTCTTTGATCTGGGGGTCTCCCCCGAAGAAGAACCCTGTTCTTTTCCCCTTGTTTTGATCTGGAGCCCTCCCAAAAAAACGCGGGTTCTATTCCTGTTTTTGACTGGTGGCCCCTCGAAGGAAAAACCTGTTCTTTTCCCTGTCTTTGATCTGGGGTCCCTGGAAGAAGAACCTGTTCTATTCCTTTTCTTTGATCGGGGCCCCCTAAGAAAAGAATGCTTTTTCTTTTCCTTTTTTGACGGGGAGGTCTCCTCGAAAAAAGAACAATTTTTTCTTTTCCCTTTCCCTTTATCTGGGGGTCCCCTCGAAGAGAAACGCGTTTCTATTCCTTCTTTGTTTCTGGTGGTCTCCTCGAAGAGAGAACGCTTTTTCTTTTCCTGTTTTTTAAACGGGGAGGTCTCCCCCGAAAGAGAACGCTTTTTCTATTCCTTTTTGGGATCGGGGCTCCTTAAGAGAAAAATCTTTTTCTATTCCTGTTTTTGTCTGGTGGTCCCCCTCGAAGAGAAAACGATGTTCTATTCCTGTTTTTAAATCGGGTGGTCTAGGGGTTTTTACGCTTCAGACAAGGCCCCCCCCCGCCAAAAGACTGATCTTTTTTCTCTTATAAAGGGGTTTCTGCCAATATTTATATAAAAAAGGGGAAGAACCCCAAAAGAAAAGTGCAAAAAAGGAGGGGGGGAAGAGGGAAGAGAGGGGAGAGAAGAGAGAAAGAGAAGAAGAGAGAGAGAGAGGGGTAAAGTGAGTGAGAGAGAGTGAAAGAGAGGGGAGTGAGAGACAAGAGAGAGTGAGAGAGTGGTAAGAGAGAGTAAAGAGAGAGAGAAGGGGAGAGAGAGAGAGAGTGATGAAACAGAGACAGAACACCCAGAGAGCGAAAGAGACTCGCAAAAGAAAACCCAAAGAGAAGAAAGAGAGAGAGAGGGGAAAACAAGAACAGACAGACACAAGCAGAGAGGGGGACAAAAAAGAAACAAAAAGGGAAACAGGAGGGAAGAAAAGAGGGGCCCAGACAGACAAAAAAAAAAGGGTTTCGGGTACTCGGGGGACAAAAAAAGGGAAACAAAAGAAAGCAAAGACGTGGGGGTAGGGCCAACAAACAACAAAAAACAACAAAAAAGGGGGGGGGGGGGGGGGGGGGGGGGGGTTTCCAGACGAAAAAAGGAGAAAAAAAAGGTGGGCTTTTAAAAAAAAAAAAAACCAAAAAAGAGGGGGGGGGGGGGGGGGGCAGGCAGGAAAAGGGAAAGGGAAGCGAAAACAGGGGGACGCAGACCGAAAACCCCCCAAAGAAAAGGGCCCTTTGGGAATTGGGGGGGAGAACGAGAACAAGAACAAAGAGCTTTAGACAGGTTTAAAAAATCCCAAAAAAAGAAAGAAGGGGTTGCTTCACACACACAATAAGGGTTTTGGGGAATTTTTTTGGGGTACGAGGCCCGTTTTTCCCTTTCCATTTCCCGGCATCTCTTTTAAGGGTAGAAACACAATCCACCCATGTTTCCCGGGCTCCGTGCGGGGGGCTCGGTAATTTCCCCTTGAAAAATTTTCGACAGATACACAACAAACAGATACAAAAGAAAGGCTGACAGACGGCAGAGAGATCGATGGGGGACACTGAAAAGGGGAGAGAGAGAGGAAAGAGAGAGAAGAGAGAGAGAGGAGAGAGAGAGAGAAAAATTTACCCGACGACCCCAAACCCAAAAGCTAGCTAGAACTAGCTAGGGTAGTCAGACCCAAAAACGACAACAACCCGACAGAAGAAAAGATAATAATAGATAGATTATAGATAATAGATAGACAATAGAATAGAGAGGAAAACAGACAGAGAGAAGGCTGGAGAAGGGGAAACAACGGGCTTTGAAGTAAACTTTATCAACAAACCAAAAAAAAAAAAGATGGGAAAGGGTACGGGCCCAAAGTAATTTTGTGAATTTTTTTCCCCAAATGAACAAAATATTTCGGTTTACACTCAAAGTTCAAAGATCAAAAATCCGAATCATTAAACAGGGGAAAATGTCAACCCCCAAAACAGAATGAGAAGAAATTGAACAAACTTTTCCCGCCTCTCCGCGCTCCCGAAAAAAATGGACTTCACACACACCACACCCACACACACACACACAAAACCCCAAAAACACACGGAAGCACTCCGCTCCGCGCGCGCCAAACACCACACAACAAACAAACACACACACACACCCCACACACAACACCCACACACACCACAACACACACAACCCCCGCCCCGGGCTATGCCAAAAAGAAGAGAGAGAGAGGAAAAGAGAAAGAAGAGAGAGAGGAAGAGAGAGAAGGAGAGAGAGAGAGTCAGTGAGAGAAACACAGAGAGAGAGTCGAGGAAAAGAGAGAAGGCCCGAGAGCCCAAAAAAGAGGCAGAAGAAAAGAGAGGGTCAAGAGAGAGAGTCAAAAGAAGAGAGAAGAGAGGTCAAGAGAGAGAGGGGAGAGAGAGTCAGGGTGAAGAAAAATCAGACAGCAGAGAAGAGAGAGAAAAAAGAGAGAGAGTCCCAAAAGGGGAGATGAGAGGTTCCCAAAAAAGAGGGGAGAGGATCGAGAGAAAGAAGGGGTCAAGAGAGAGAAGAACAAAGAGAGAGCGTCATAAGAAAGAGAGTCAGAACAGAGAGAGAGAGAACAAAGAGAAGAGGACAAAAGGGGAGAGAGAGAGAGAGAGAAGAGAGAGAGAAGAGGAAAAAGAAAAGAGAGAAGGGGTCGAACAAAAGAAGAGAGATCCCTGGAGAAAGGCACCACCAAACCGGCCCAAAACTCCGCCCGCAAAATGTCCCTAGAACCCAAAGAAGGATAAACACACCGAAATTTTTTTTTCCCTCAAGCAAAAAAATTTAAAAAAAAAGAAACACTTTAATCAATGAATCAATCAATCAAGGGAAAAAAACATTTTTTACATCTGAAAAACAAAAATAAAAAGAAAAATACAAAATTTTCCCCAAAAAATAGAAAAACAAATCAAAAGTAAGATAGGAAAAAAAAACCACCAGCTGAAAACTAACAAAACCTTAAAAACCTATACAACTGCGTACTCAACAACAAAGACAACAACAAACAAAGGAAAACAAAAAACCCAACATGAAAATGACTACATTCTGAAGCCCTCTACAATTTCTTAACTTTTACGCAAAACCCCCCCCCCTTTTTCCTCGTCGATCCCCACCCTTTTTCCCCCCCCCCCCCCCAACCCCCCCCCCAAACCCCCCCCCAACCCACCCCCCTCTCCTCTCCCCTTCAAACTAACCATCCTCTCTCTCTCTCCCTCTCTCTCCTCTCTCTCTCTCCCCTCTCCCTCCTCTTTTCTCCACACACCCACACCCCAGGTTAACAACACAGGGCAGCAGGTGGGAGGGGGGCAGCAGATCGGCGGGGGAACCAAGCAGTTACAATCATCAGCCCCTGGCATCAGGGGGGTAGAAAACCCAAATGACCGTGAAACCCCCTCCAGGGTAGGCCCCCCACCCCCCCACCACGTTGGGCAAATTCATCCAGGGTTTGGGACTGTACGGGCACCCAATGCTCCCCCCCCCCCCCCCCACCACCCCCCTCTCCTTTAGAAAAACAAAGGGGGTTTATGAAAATTCTGTTTTGCATTAAACCTTCCGGATAAAAAGAATCATTTAGCCAAAAAAAACCGATTTTTACACACAAAACCACAAAATAAAATTTAAATTTAAAAAAAAATCGTGTGAATCAAAGGATAATTTTTTCACGCATTAAATTTTCTAAATACTTCTTGCCAAATTTTTTTCAAAGTACAAAGTCATGTAAAACAGAACAAAAACCTCCGAACTGCAACATTTTTTTCAAAAACCCGAGATATTGAAATTACGAAAGTAAATTGCCGGGGAAAGAAAATTTGTATTTGGGGATTTCATTTTTAAAAAACTCCCTAATAAAACAAAAAATTTTTAGACCCCGGGGTTTAAAAAAAAATGCATAGACCTTGTACATTATGGTATTATTGATATGATCCCTTGCCCGCTAAAACCCGTTACAATGTTGCCCGAAAACAGCCCCCCGTAGGAACTTTTCAAACCTGTAAAAACCAAAGTAGTTAACTTTCAATTTTTTAATCGGGTTGCCCCCCCCCCCTCTCCCTCTCTCTCTCTCCTTTTCTCTTCTCCTTTTCCCCTCCCCTCCCCTCCCCTTTCCCCTCTTCTCTCTTCCCCCCTCTCTGCCCCCAGTAGGTACTTTTTTTCCCTGTTGTCTTTAACGTAAAACTTAGTTTTTTAATTATGAAACATATTTTTTTTTATTTTTTAAGTAAATTCTTTTCATCTTGCCCCTTCTTTATGCAATGCATTAATTTTTCGAAATAAACCCTTTAATGATGAGCTTCCCTTTTTAAGGAAAAAAAAACCAAAACAGGTTTTATTTTCCGCAAACCCCCCCCAATGTGCGCTTACTGGGGAAACCCAAAAACCCCCCCCAAACCCGCACAAGGGAGAAGGGCCCGTCTTTAAACCCCTACAACTAATACCTTTGGCGGGAAAAACCAGTTGGTAAGCCCCGGGAACCTTAAAACCCTTTTGGGGATCCTGCGGTTGCCCGGGGTTTGAAATCTCCGCCGGCCCGGTCGGGGACAGGGGGGTTTTTTTCCCCCGGGGTTAACATTTGGGTTTTGACCCATTTCCCCTACAGTCTTTTGGTTTTGAAATCCATTTCCCATACAGTCCCCTTTTTCGACTCCCCTTTTCCCCTACAGTCATTTCCCAATAACTAAAAACCGGGTTTTCCCCGGGGTGAACCCCACGCATAACATCTTGCACAAAAAAGTAAAATTCCCCCTCACCCAACTTTTGGAAGAGTAGCCAGTTTGGGGCCCTTTTAGGATGACACGTTAAAACATAGCATGCACCCTGCGTGAGAAATGGAAGAATGAAGGAAGTAAGGAAATTGAGTGAACGATATGGAACGATATTAACTGGATGACACGGAAACGATGAATGAAGCGCCAGCTGGCAGCTCTTCAGTCGGCACTACCCAGGTAGGCAGCCCGTTGTGTAAACGAGTGTGGGCTTAAAGCGCTTAGAGCTTGGTCTCTAGCCGAGAATAGGCGCTATATAAGTATTCATTATTATTATTATTATACCACCAACATGACAACGCAAGCACTGGGGATGACTTTTTTTTTCTTCTCCTTCTAATTACTGCTGCTGCTGCTACTGCTGCTGCTGATGATGATGGTGATGTTGCGCACCAGTGAGATTCGTACTCGTGACGTATGGCTGACAAATCGGTTTCTTCACCACAAGCCAACCAACCACGCACTCCCACCACATTTCACAGCGTGAATGGCACGAGCGTTTCGTCCTTATTGGTCCTGCTGGCCTAAAACCAGGAAAACACAGAGAGGAGGTAAGGGCAGAGAGGGATAAGTGTTTTCACTGGCACACAGAGAGTGAGCGCATCACTGTAAACAGCTTGCTGGCCGATGCTTCGAGACCAGCGAGCTTAGAAGTTGTTCGAGACTCCCACAAAACCTCAGGCTAATCACATCAAAAGGAGGGTTGGGGCGATGGGTGTGTGAAATGTGTGTGTGTGTGTGTGGGGGGGGGGGGGGGGCTAAAGCCCCACAGCATACTGGCCGTAGATGCAAAAGAGCTGTTGTCAGATTTTCATCGTGGTTTGGAGTTTAGTGCGGAATGACGGAAGACAAGCGCCCATTCCTGTCCTTCTGCCCCATTAACCTTCCCTGACCTGAATCAGAACCCATCTACTACTGGGTGGAGAAAGGGTTTTCAAGCCGGCAAAGATCCGAGTCCTACATGGGTTCCAACTCACGGCCAGCAGCTCCGCTGGTGAATGTTCTTGCCATCTGACCACAGACCCCTCTGATCACCTGATTATGAGAGTGATGAAAGAAGCCATTAGATACAAGTGATTAAGAATGACTAATGCGCTTCATGAGGCAAAACTCACCTCCTCCTCCTCTCCTCTCTCTCCCTCCCTCCCTTCCTCTACCCTTCCCTTCCACACTCCCAACCCTTTTCCCCCGCCCCCTCCCCTTTTTTCTTTACCCCTCTTCCCTTCCCCCTCTCCACCTCCTCCCCTTTCTTTATTTTTCTCCCCCCTCCTCTCCTCTCTCTCCTCCCCCCCCCCTTTTTTTTTCC
>CM031597.1:29112694-29120194 GCA_018398815.1 Conus ventricosus
TGTTGTGTGTGTTTTGTGTGTGTGTGTGTGCGTGTGTGTGTGTGTGTGTGTGGCGTGTGCGTGTGCGTGTGGGGCGTGCGTTGTGTGTGGTGCGTGCGTGCGTGCGTGGTGTGTGTGTGTGTGTGTGTGTGTGTTAGTGTATGTGTGTCTGAGTCTGTTTCTGTTTTGCCACACACTTAACACTCTTTAAAAATATATTTTCCATAATTCTGGATGCAGAAGTGCAAGAAATCACTGTTGGGGTTTCATCGATCATTCATGGTAATCTAACGTGCCGACATATACAGCCCATACTGCTGTGCCTTCACAATGTCATCAATAGTGCCACAGAACCACTGGACTAAACGGCTGTATGCAAAAAGGTGTACTCCTCGTCCGCTTTCTCCCCAATCCCTTCTCCATTCCCCAACTCCCCCCCCCCCCACCCCCCCCCCCTCCCATCTGTATGATTACCTAGAACCCGTTCATTTGGTAACCTGATGACATATTTATGAAATACGCCATACTGGACAGAAACCCATCATACCAATGAAGATTCTCTATCTTTCTTTCTTTCTTTCTTTTCTTTTCTTCTCTCCCTCTAAAATACATCCTACTACATCAAATGAATATGCGGACTTTTATTGATTAAACCCAAAACAATATCAAAATACAGTTTCAGAATATTCAAGGATTATCTGATAGCAATGGTGCTACTGTCGGTGTGTCTGAGCGTGGACGAGGCAATTTACGCTAGCCACCTATCCTCATTCCCTCCTTCCCTCCCTCCCTCTCTCTCTCTCTCTCTCTCTTCCTCTCTCTCCTCTCTCTCTCTCTCTCTCTCTCTCTCTCTCTCTCTCTCTCTGTCTCCCTCTTAACCAGTCAATTTTTTTTAAAAAATACACAAGTCTGATATATGAAGAACAGAAGCACCGATTGTGAGTAGGAAAGACAAATCTGAAGACATAAACGTCCATAACAAGGTAATCGGAGACGCATACAGAGCTTCATAATGCAAAATTCGGCACTATGTCCGAGAAACAGCTGGTCTAAACGAGTAAAGGCTCAGAACTGGTGGCTACGCTACCGCCCCAACCCCCCTCCCCCCCATCCTGTTCCTTTCTTCTGCCACCATAAAATCATACCCACGCCCATCTCCATTTGCTTGCCTCATCTTTCAAACTGTGAGGCAGAATTTAAAAAAACTTAGGATTTTATATCTAACACTACCATGCTGAGAATAGAATCACACACACACACACACACACAACACACACACACACACACACACACACACACACACACACATACACACACCATTTACAAAACCAACACATAACATCAATACACTCAATTTCACAAATGTGTGCCCAGACCACACTGGACATTCCCGCTGTTTTGCAACCTCTCTCCCTGCATTCAGAATGGTGTAACCCGCTAATGGCCCCAAGTTACTTTTTGCCTTCAAGTTTTCTTACACCTGGAGGCTAAAAGACAGCGGCATGATTATATCAAATAACGTGCTGCATCTTGACGATCCCACCATTCCCTCCCCCCCCCCCCCCCTCCCCTCTAACTCTCCCCACTCGCCACCCCCTTGCCCTCCCGCTCCCCTCGCACACCCCAATTCGGATACTGCGTAATGGCATGAGGGTTTTTGTGTTCGGCCTGGACCGCTGGTCTGATGGCGCTTCCACATCCATTAGACTGAGGTGGGCCGGCAGCAACAGCTCCCGCGTCAGTGATCTTTGGGGATGCAGTATTGGTTTTACGCAGTTGGAACCACAAGTCTCTTTATGACTGGGTGCGGAAAAGGCAGCTCACGTTTGCCTGATCCTCCCACACACCCCTTCTCTCTCTCAAGCTTGCTCATTCACGCCCCCCCCCCCCCCCTCTCTTTATTCTCTCTGTTCTCATTCCCCCTTCTCTCTCTGTCTCTATCTCTTTCTCACTTACACACACACACACACACACACACACCACAACACACACACACACACACACACACACCACACACACACACAAAGACAGACAGACAGACAGAAAGACAGAGAGACAGAGAGATAGACAGACAGACAGTCAGACAGACAGATGGAGACAGTAAAACCCTTCACAGAAGCCTATTCATCTCCATATCACAAGAACCTTTTTGAAAAGATAAAATCATTTACAATGCCAAGCACTCTTTTTTCTGCCGCGTCCTGTTTGTTTTGGAGTCCTCCCCCCCCCCCCCCCCCCCCCCCCCCCCCCCCCCCCCCCCTTTCCACTTTTTCCCCTACCCAGCACGGGTCTTAAAGCATTTCACCAAGATCGAGCCTCGACGAACACGAGGCTACAATGAGAGCGTACTTTTGTCTTTTCCTATTTTTTAGGTGAGGGGATAATGGGGGAAGGGTTTGCTCAGGTTCCTCCTGGTGTTCGTTTGTTTTTTTTCTTAAAAAATGGACAGGCTTTCTTTTAAAAACAATACCCAATAAACATTATGATTTAAAAGCCATTTCCATCATCATAATTTTTGGAGAGAAAAAAAAACCCCGTGGGTTCCATTTTCTAATTATCCCACAAAAGAAGGCACATGGGGAAAAAAGCAATCACCGGGATGCCAAGAACTGTCCTTTTAGAATGTCTCGTCCCTTTTCAACATGATCTATCATCTCTCCTTTACCTATCGACTATTTTCAACAATCCGTGTCTCTATCTACCAACTGCCATTTCTCAAACGACCTAATCCCTCTGCTCATAAAAATCTCTCTCCCCCCTGCTCTCTGTCTCTGTCTCTCTCATCCCCCCCTCCCTCATGCATGATTCGCTTATTTGAATCCCATCCACCTTTTATTTTATTTATTGTTAACATTTGATGCACGAAGCACAATAGTTGTATGTTTTAGCACATAGTCACATTAAACCACTATCTCAACAAACCATTTCCCTAAGTTTAGCAGCAGCAACTCAACACATCATACAATAAGCATTGCACAGATTATACAAACGAAATATCAGAAATTAGACAAGCAAGCAAGAAAAAAACACAAATAATTTCAAACAAAGTGATGGGGGAAAACAAAGCAAAACAAAACACTACAAAACAGAGAAAGGAACGGCAGTTACAAATGGCAGAGAGGGAGAGAAGAACAAGGCACTGGCAAAGAAAGAATAATAAACGAAACCAAAACTAAAGAACTCTAAACAAATTAACGAATAAACAAAAAGAAACCACAAAGAAACAGACACAACACACGCGCGTGCGCGCACGCACCACACACACACACACACACACACACACACACACACACACACACACACACAACACACACAAAATTAATAGCAACAACAAAGAAGGCATTGCACAAACACACAAGAGAACTCATTATCAGCTAATCATGATCGGGCTGTGTCCATCAGAATAGTTTCACCCCGATCCCTCATTTCTGATAGCCTATCCACAAACTCCTCCCACGGATGGAGTAAATAGCCCACAGAGTAAATAGCCCCTAATAATAGCTGCTGAAACCAATGCTCACCCAGTTTTCGCTCATTTCGCTACCGGCTGACCAGCTTGCACTGCACAGGCTGCTAAAGTCAATGCAAAACCAAAAACAAAACAAAAACAGTTCCCATGCTTTCTGTTCCCGACAAAATGGGAAAACATATGCAGTCGGGTGTGGTGAGTTTTGCTCACGATTGCGCAATGAATCAGCATCCGGTGTAATGATGTTTTGGCCAGAGCCTACCATTAGGACGTTCATAGAATTCCGCGAATGGTTCAATGAGTTCCCCTTTATTCATTACTCTGATACTACGATCAAGCAAGCATGCATGCACGCTCTAACATCCACACACAGACATACGCTGACACACAAACACAAAAACCCGCACACACACAAACACACACACAAATACACACATGCATACACGCACACACACAAACACACACGGGCGCGGGCACACAAACATACGCACCGCCACACACACACACACACACACACACACACACACACACTCTCTCTCCCCCTCTCTCTCTCTCTCTCTCTCTCTCCTCACTCTCTCTCTCTCTCTCTCTCTCTCTCCTCTCTCTCTCTCTCTCTCTCCTCTCTCTCCCCTCTCCTCACTGTGAAACACTACGTGAAACGTTTCTGTTAGGAGGGAAATGCTCTGTTTTGTGTCACCACACCAACCCTTCTCCATAATAACGCCAGCATTCAGTTAAACCAGCGTCACCAACAGGAACAAGATATTCATTGTTTTCGTCACCAGCTTGTTGTGGCGCCAACTGAGTTAGCATAACCTGAATCATGCACCGCTTTGATGTTGAACTGGTTTGAAAGTACATATAAATATTTGTACCTGATTTCCTGCGTTGTATATAGTTTTGGTTCGATTGTAATAAAGAAAAGGAGCTGTACTGTACTTTAAGAACATCCGTCCAGCTTATCAATTTCCTTCTGTTGAACACGGAAATCACGGCGAAACTTCACTTTGCATTATGTTCCTGAGCGTTATGTGCACTGTGTACAGGGTAAATGACCGAGATGGAGCCCTTAGGGACACATCATTTTTTCCCTGCGGCAGTTGAGAACAGCAATAAGTATTGTCTGCTGGTTGGTAACTCTCTTCCCCCTCCCTCATCTGTTTCTAAAAATTCCACATGTGATCATAATGCCAAGAATGGTTAAACAACAACAAAAAACGATAAGACCCAACAACAAAAACAAAAAGGGCATAACAAAAATCCACTGCCTGATACAGGAGTGCCGACAGATACAGCTGGACCAGAAAGAAAAAAGACCCCCCCCCCCCCCCCCCCCCCCCCCCTCGCAAAAAAAAAAAAAAAAAAATGAAAAACCAGACACTGTTGAAAACATTTCGAACTGGGATTAACCCCGTGTTTGAGGGTATAACTCCTGGACCCAAATTAAGTCCTACCGATCACTAAACAACTAGTCCACACAACCATGTTTGTGAACAATCCTAAGAGAGATCCACCGTCATCACGATCAGACTCAGAAAACCATATTGCCGTTGCCCCAGTATCAACACTGCTGTACACCGCCCTGTACTGGTCCTTTGGGTACTTGGTGCGGAACCTGATGGGAAAAAAAAAAGCGATGCTTGCCTCTAACAACTCTGTGCGGGAAACAAGAGTGAAACGCAACCATTTGCTGGAGAGAAAGCTGAAAGGGCTAATCGTCATAAACGCACTTGGGTGCCGACGACGACCATCAGCACCCCCCCAATGCCCCTTTCGGCCAAAAAAAAACAAGAAAGGAAAGGTAGTAATTAGGAACTGTTAACTGTTACACTTCCCATTTCCTGGAAAAATCTCTCATTCTCTCCCCTCTAAACAACTTTCCATCAATCATTTAGTTGAATACATCTCTAAGAGAGATCCACCGTCCATCAGACAGTGATCCTAGAACTCTCACGATTCGCCCCAGTATCAACACCTGCTGGTAGCACCGCCCTGTACTGGTCTTTGGGTCTTGGTGCGGAACTTTGGAGAAAAAAAAAAGCGCATGCTTGCCTCTAACATACTCTTGTGCGGGAAAACGAAGATGTGGAAAAGCAACCATTTGTGAGGAGATAGCTCTGAAGGGGCTCCATCGTCCATTAAACGGCACTTTGAGGTGCCGACAGACTGAGCCATTACAGCATCCCCGTCACAATGCCATTTCGGCAAAAGCACCGGTCTGGGCGTGGGAGTGGTAGTGTAATTAGGACTGTTAACTGGCTTCATCCATACCTTCCCATCATTCCCTCCATCCCCCCTCTCTCTCTCTCTCTCTCTCTCTCTCTCTGAATATTCTATATCTTTTCATTGAGGATTTGATTTAATGTGTCAGAACTATGAAGAAGTGCGGTTTTTTAACCAATTTTTCAGATCCTATCCTGTCGGTAACTAGAGGTGCTGACAGAAATAGCCTTCATGTAGCTGGACACAACGCACCGTCAGCTGTGTGCCATGACCACACAATCATTCGGCGGTGAGTTCAACAGTAATCTGTGGTGAAATGCCAGGACGGTTAACACTAACAATGGCATCCTTTAGTGAATGCCGTTTTGGCTGTGGGATTACGTTCTTCACAAATGCAAACGACGTTACAAGATCTCTCTCTCTCTCTCTCCTCTCTCTCCTCTCTCTCTTCCTTCTCTCTATTCTCCTCGTCTCTCTCTCTCTCTTTCGTATCTCTTCTCTCTCTCTCTCTCTCTCTCTCTCTCTCTCTCTCTCTCTCTCTCTCTCTCTCTCTCTCTCTCCCCACCCCCTTACCATCATAGCTTCAACCACTCCATTTTGGCGACCTGATAACGCAGTTGCAAGGAAAATGGATGAACAATACTGCACCTGGCAAGACAGCCCTGCAGCAGCTTCACCGTCCACTAGACTGAAATCCAAGGTGTAGACAAAATTGCTCTTAACAAGAAAATGCAGTCCTGGCATTTGGTATTATACGCTGGCCTGGCTGTGGTACTGTTGGGCTGCATCGGACTGTACGACTACGCTTCAAAGTGGTGACGAACTTTTGCACTCACTCTCTCTCTCTCTCTCTCTCTCTCTCTCTCTCTCATCTCTCTTCTCTCTCTCTCTCTCTCTCTCTCCTCTCTCGCCACACATTCACCCACTTCCATCAAACTTTCTTCCACAATTCTGGATCCAGACGTGTGAAAAAAATCACTGAAGTGATTCTTCGCCCATTGCACGTCTTCTGAGGCGCCAACAATTTCCATCCTTACAGCTGCATCTTCACCATGAAATGCCAGCAATGATGCTTCAGAGCCGCTGGTCTTAACGTCTGAGCACAGAAGAGCTAATATACTTCTCCACCCCCACTTACCACATCCCCCTCCTTCCTTCTCTGATTACCCCAACAAGGATCACTGAGTGACGTAATAACGCAAAGCAAAACAGAAAAAAGGAAAACGAAAAAAAAAACTTGGACAGACACACATTATATACCAGCAAACTCCCCCCCCCCCCCCCCCCCCCCCCTTCTTCACCAGCCCTTGTGGGAAACTGAACATACTAGTGTAAGAATGCAGAACAGAAGCATCCATATTGTGTGGAAGACAGCTCCGATGGGCATCGTCATCCATTATCGGGTAATCGGAGATACCGACAGTGCTTCACAATGCAATTTCGGCGCTGCTGCACGAGAAAGCGGAAGTGTGGCATACACCCACCTCTCACGTCCTCCTCCAACCCCGCTGCCACCCCACCTCTCACACTCCCATCGAAATACTGGCCTGTGTAGCCCGTAGTACCTGTTTTCTAAATTATCCTTCAGGAAAATGGGGTTATGCTGTTATCTCTGAGGATCAGAACTGTTTTCCTTAGGATTAAAGCTGTTTTCTCTGTTTTCTCTAAGGATCACATTACTGTCCCTACTTTTCCATGGACAATATTCATTATCAGTGCAATGCCTAAGGGTCACAACTATTTTTCCTTTTTTCCGCAGAGAAAACAGTTATTACCTTTCAGGAAAACAACAAAACAGGAAAATAGTACTGAAGCTAGGGTCACAAGTT
>CM031597.1:29125194-29132694 GCA_018398815.1 Conus ventricosus
CATGAGGGTTTTTGTGTTCGGTCTGGGACCGCTGGTCTGATGGCGCTTCCACATCCATTAGACTGAGGTGCCGGCAGCAACAGCTCCAGCGTCAGTGATCTTTGGGGATGCAGTATTGGTTTTACGCAGTTGGAACCACAGGTCTCTTTACGACTGGGTGCAGAAACGGCGGCTTACGTATGCCTGATCCTCCCCACCCCCCATCCCCCCACCTCTCTCTCCTCTCTCTCTCTCTCTCTCTCTCTCTCTCTCTCTCTCCTCTCTCTCTCTCTCTAGCTCACTCGATCTCTCCCCCTCCCTCCTCCTCCCTCCCTCCCTCTCTCTCTCTCTCTCTCTCTCTCTCTCTCTCTCTCTCGTCTCCTCCTCTCTCTCTCTCTCTCTCGCCGTACTCTCTGTTTCTCATGTGATTCCCCTCTCTCTCTCTCTCTCTCTCTCTCTTTCTCTCTCTCACTTGCAAGTGCGAGCACACATACACACAGTCAGAGAGAGCCACAGAGAGTGAGAGAGAGAGAGGCAGACAGACAGACGAACAGACAGACAGACGGACAGAGACAGTACAGTCATTCACAGGCGCCCTATTCATCTGCCAAGATCAAGAAGAACTTTCCTCTCACAAGCTGAAAATCATTTACAACGCCCTAAACATTTTTTATCCTGCGACTTGTTTTCTTAGTTTTGGACTACCTCCCCCCCCCCCCACCACCCACCCACCCACCCATCCCAACCTCCCTCCCCTGTCCACTCCCCCCTCCACCCCACCCCCCACCCCCACCCCCGCCTATCATGCAGTCTTCAACCATCTCAGCACGATCGAACTGCATCGACAGAACACGCCATGTTACAGTAATGAGCTGTACTTTTTGCTTCTTTTTTTTTTTTTAAGGTGAGAGGGGTGAAGAGGGGGGGGGGGGGGGGCTGCTGGATGTTCTGTGTGTTTGTTTGCTTGTTTGTTTTCATCAAGAAAACGGATCACGCTTTCTGTTTAATCGATAACACACAAATGACATTATGACGTGCATATCCATATTCCATCATACGTGAAGTTAATAAAAGAAACAATACCACCATAACCCTCAGGGTTCCATTTTCTAATTATCTCCACAGATGAAGAAGCGCACATGGCGAAATATGCAATCACCAGGATGCCTAGGCTAAAAAAACAAACAAACAAAAACCCAACTGTCCTGTTAGGAATGTATCATCTCTTTTCTACATGATCTATCTATGTCTCTACTACCTATTGAACTATTGATCTACTAATCTGTGTATCTATATACTTATCTGTCCATCTCTCAATCTACGTCACTTATCTGCTAAATAAACATCTCTCTCTCTCTCTCTCTCTCTCCATCTCTCTCTCTCTCTCTCTCTCTCTCCCCTCTCTCTCTCTCTCTCTCTCCCTCCCCCCCCCCCCCCCTCCTTCTTCTATGTTCTCGATGATTCAAATACATACCCAGCTTCTATTGACTTATGTAGCGTTTGATGCTGCTGGAGCAGCAATATAGTAGGGTAGTACTGGCTGCAGCAGAACACAGTTATCATTACCACTACCTCAACAACCAGTTCCAGCGATAGTTGTAGCAGCAGCAACAGCAACAGCAGTCGCAGTGATAACAGCAGTAGCAGCAGGTTATGTTCGAATGAAAGCTACAAAAAATTACAGACAAGCAAGCACAGAAAACACGAAGAAAAAAAAAATCAGGAAAAAGAGAATGACAGGTACAAAAACAACAACAACAGCGAAGCAGAAAAGAACAAGACAAAGGGAAAGAGAATAAAAAACAAAATAAATGACTAAAAAATAAATTGATAAATAAACAACACAACACACAAACAAACACACACACACACACACACACACACACACACACACACACACACACACACACACAAATAAAAGCAACAACAAAGAAGGCATTGAACAAACATGCAAGAGAACTCATTATTAGCTAATCATGACTGGCTGTCCATAACAAACAGTTCCACCCAATCCCTCCTTTTTCGAGAGCTTGTCCACAAACCCCTCTTGTGCATGGAGTAAATATCCCTTTAACAATAGCTGTCGAACCCAGCCTTCGCTCATTCCGCTGCCAGTGTGCCAGCCTGCACTGCGCAGGCTGCTAAAGGTCAATGGAGAGAAGAAAAAAAAGAGGGGGGGGGGGTCCATGGTTTCTCTTCCCATCAAAAGGGGAAAGCATATTCAGTCAGGTGGTGGTGGTTTCGCTCATGATCGCGCACTGGATCACATCCCCTGGGAACTCAGGCTATGATCAGAGCCTATAACGAAGACGTTCACAGAATTCCCACGAATAGGTTTAAAGAGTCCCCCTTTATTCACTATTCTTTACATTACCATCTTCAGTTTTGCCTTCTTTTTTTTTTTTTTTTTTTGCTGCTTATTTCCATACAAGTTTTCTTCTCACTTCCTTTTCTCCCGTTCTTTGGCTGCTTTGGGCAGCCATTGGATTCTGGTGGTTTTTTTTTTTTTTTACCTTTAGTGGTGAGAACTACAGGTGACGTATCTCCCTATAGTGCCAAGAATAGACCCGACACAATCAGCAGAGTCATATTCCTAAGTGGGGCCGGAATAGCTCAGTTGGTAGAGCGCCGGACTCGTGATCCTGGGGTTGCGGGTTCGAATTTCGGTATAGGGGATTTTTCCCTCGGAGTTTAACGTTGGTTCTGACTCCATTCCCATATAGTCCTTCGAATGAGACTATAAACCGAGGTTCCGTGTGTGAACGCACGCATAACATCTTGCACACACGTAAAATCCCATCACCAACTTTCGGAAGAGAAGGCCAGTTTGGCCGTTGGTATGGATGACACGTTACACATAGCATGCACCTTCCCCGAAGATGGAGTATGGCTGCCTTAATGGCGGGATAAAAAAGGGTCATACACACAAAACTCCACTGCCTGGCTATACAGGGAGTGTCCGCAGGAGTATCAGCCTGCGTACGCAGAAAGAAAGAAAGAAAATATTCCTAAGCCCGATCTGCGAATGAAAGGCGCCTCTGGCAGGCAACGTGAATGATTCTGTGTTCAAGGCGGACCTTAAAGGTCCCCATATGCTGATTCGATGGTCTTGTACTAATACTCTAATGATCTCTTCATTTTCATTTTGTTTTTTCCACCCACCCACCCCCTTTGCCCCCCTCCCCCCCCCCCCCCTCCCCTAACCCCCCCCCCCCCCCCCCCCCCTCCTTTTTTTATAAAATCTTTGTGAAGTCATTGTTTTAATGACAGAGGACTTGTTATCCTGCACCCCCCTCCCCCATTCCCTACTCCCACTACTTTCTGTCACAGAGAGACAGAACAGACAGACAGGCAGACAGGCAGACAGACAGACAGACAGACAGACAGACAGAGCTAGGTACGTACAAAAGTCAGATGTGCGTCCGTCCGTGCGTGCGTGCGTGTGTGCGAGGGTGTATGTGTGCGTACGTGCGTGCGCGCGCGTGCGTGCGTGCGTGCGTGCGTGTGTGTGTGTGTGTACGTGTGTGCGTGCATGCGTGCGTGCGTGTGAGTGTGTGGCGGTGCGTGCGTGCGTGCGTGCGTGCGTGCGTGCGTACATGCGTGCGTGCGTGTGAGCAAAAGGCAGAGATTTAAAAAAAAAAAAAAAAAAAAAGACAAAAGCTAAACAACCAAGTCTGTCTACAGCGTTCTGCAGTCTTTATCATCGCAGTGACCCTCCGTGTCCCTCGTCGTCGGCTCTGGGGCCGCGGACACAGTCGCTGATTCAGCCTCTTTTCTGTTTCAAATCACTGACTCCTCGATCAAAGCACGACAGATTCAGCTCTTTTCTGTTTCAAATCCACCGACTCCTCGATCGAAGCACGACAGATTCAGCCTCTTTCTGTTTCAAATCACGACTCCTCGACCGAAACCCGACAGAACTTGCCTTCAAGGGCTAGAAGTCACAGGGAAACTCTGGAACGCTTTTTCTAACGATGCACCGCTGTCGGTACCATCATTATCTGTTTGACCCCATGCACCACAAAGATCAAAAGTGTTTCTCTCACAGGCAAACAGTGGGATCTCCGATTTCTTCTCTCCTCAGCCAACGGTGCTGAGGATGGAGAGAACCCTACTGGAAGTTTTACATGCAGTCATCTCCTTTGAGCTGAGAGACATCTATCTTCTGCAAGACATAACACGTCTGCATCTATCATTACACGCACGCATATCCGTGGAACAGGTATAATAACAAACGATTCCTGGAAGTTACATGTAGTAACCTTTTTGAGCACAGAGATATGTCTTATCTTCTGCGGACGTAAAACGTCTATATCTATCATTAAACGCACGCCTATCAGTGGAACAGGTATAATAACAAAAGATTACTGAATGTCACATGTGGTCATCTTTTTGAGCAGAGAGATATCCGTCTGTCTTCTGCAGACGATTATACTCTGCGGTGAACTAAGTTGCACAATTTAACAACAACAACAACAACACACACACGCACGCACGCACGCACACACAACACCACACACACACACAACACACACAACACAACACACACACACACACACACACACACACACCACACACACAAACACACACACACACACACACACACACACACACACACACACACACACACACACACACACACACACACGGTCGTCAACACCGTGATCATTAGACCGTCTGAGCAATGATACCAACAGAACATCCGAGCATCCCCCCAAACACGACTGCGACAGGAATAGAAAGAGGGGGGAAAGCATGTCAAAACACCAAACAGAAGAAACCGACCCAAAACAGACAATCTGAACGTCAGTCCAGGCCAAGATGAAAGAGCAAGGGCCAGCAGCCAAATGTCACTGTTGTATTCCTATAGTCTTGCGTGACAAACAGGAGGCACAGCTATCAAAGGGGTGGGGAAAAAAATGAACTAAAAGGAAAACAAGGTGTTCATTTACACACACACACGCGCATGAGCGCACGCACACAGAGAAAGGCAGACACACACACACACACACCCTATTCAAAAGTCTCTCTCTCTCATTCACCACACACACACACACACACACACACACACACACACACACACACACACACACACGGGCGCGCGTGCGCGCGCACACACACTTGGGGAAAATTAGGAACTACGCAAGCACACATTCATTCATACGCAAAGGGAAATAAAGTGAGAGAGAAAGGGGAGACGGGAGAGAGAGAAAAGAGAGAGAGAGAGAGAGAGGAGAGAGAGAGAGAGAGAGAGAGAGAGAGAGACAGACAGACAGACAGACAGACAGACAGACAGAGACTGAGACAGCAGACAGACAGAGACAGAGACTGTCACGCAGAGAGAGCGGGGTGGAGGGGGGAGAGAGAGAGAGAGAGAGAGAGAGAGAGAGAGAGAGAGAGAGAGAGAGAGAGAGAGAGAGAGAGAGAGTTCTGGTCGCAGAATCCAATTCACGGTAGCCCGTCTCCTCCCTGAATGCTACAAACGTGGCAACATCCATTCACACCAACGCGAACCCAGACAACGCTTTCGATCACTGGGCACCGCCTGTCACATGTCCACCCGAGGGACGCGGGCTAAAAAGAGGGAATGGACAGAAAAGAAACAGAAAGTTAGAAAAGAAATTGTTACTCGGGAGAGCGAAATCCTCCACCAGCTTGAATGGGTTCTGGATCCCGCACTTTGACCAGGATCCCCGCTAGCATTTAGGGGGAAAAAAAAGAAAGAAAGGAAGAAAAAATGGACGATGTTGTTGTTGTTGTTGCTGTTGCCGCTATTATTGTTTCAGTCGTCGTCGTCGTCGTCGTCGTCGTCGTCGTCGTCGTCATCATCATCATCATCATCATCATCATCATCACATCATCATCATCATCATCATCATCATCATCACTATTGGAGTATTTACTTATTGCCTACTCTCGGTTAGAGATCAAGCTCTGCATTACGGATCCACACTAAAATTTAATGGTCTCGCCCTTGCGCCACATTCCAATACTTTTATTTTTCTTTTTCCAAAATTCTGTTAACAATCGGATGAGAAGTTTCTGCGTAATTTTGATGGTGGTGGTGGTGGGGAGGGGGGAGGAGGGAGGGGGGGGGGGGGGGGAGCGGGAGCGGACGCGGCGGGCGAAAACATCATCGCTGGGATCTGTCTAAGAAGTGACATAACCTAGGTCGTTTAAAACAAACATTGAGGACAAGACTCAACAGCCTTATGAGATACATCGTTTAAAAAAAAAATCGAGGACAAGACACGTTGATCAACAACCTTATGAGATATACATCCAAGAGATTCTCCTGCACCCCTCACACCCACACCCACAAAAAGAGAGACAAACAGACAGACAGTCAGACAGACAGACAGAGGTGTTACGATCAGTCTGTGGACCAAACACTGAGCGTTACTATTCTTGGTCAACGGGATCCGAGAAAAAAATAACACCGAAGCTTAACGAGAAATCGTTTCCCTTTCTGACCTACAACACTTTTCCAGACAACATTCATCTTGTCTATATCGAAGTCTTTGTTTAATTTTTCTATGGAAAGACAGTTGAATCAACGACTAGTTTGTTGAAACCTTCTCTTTGATTTCCGTCTCTTGCCTCTGCAACTGATGTGCATGAACACATGTGTCGAGTTGCACCATTCGCCGAATTCTGTACACTTCCTGGCCACTGATACCATGAAAAAGCCGTTGTACACCCGTTGTCCAGCCAAGCTAGGACTGGGGTTTCAGTTTGGATGAGAACGGAGTGTCTCTGTCTTTCGTTTTAACTCCTCAACATCAGTTGTTCTCGAATCCCTGATTTCCCAACGCCTACTCTCTTTAACTGCTTGTAACCTGATCAGCGATTTTTCTGAACCTACGATCACGCTTAGTATAATAACAGAAAAAAGCATGTGCCTTCAAAGTCTTCTATGCATTTTCTCGTCTTTTTTCAACAAAATACAGAAATCTTGCGGTCCGTTGGGTTGATGAGTCAATGTGACACTCAGCATAGCTTCGCTGAGTTGACATGACCAAATTAAACTTGCTACCACAGCATCCATGTTGCCACGAAGTTAATCAATCATCTGTTTAAAAAGTAAATAAAAGGAATAAACAGTCGTTTCTCTGGGTCCCTGAACGGTCTTAAAAGTTAATTGCGTCACTGAACCCAGCTCTTAAACTTTCAAGACCCTTTTCATGAGTCCACATAGAATCATCTCTGCATTTTCAATCATGTCTATTCTGGAGATCCAAATCCAAATAAGTCCAATCTGGTATTCACAGAAGAAGAAGAAGAAGAAGAAGAAGAAGAAGAAGAAGAGGAGGAGGAGAAGGAGGAGGAGGAGAAGAAGAAGAAGAAGAAGAAAGAAGAAAAGAAAGAGAAATCCAACTCTGCGATTCCAAACAAATCCTGTCTGGAGCCGTCCAATTTTCCAGCCGACATGCATGCAGCACGTGTATTGCAGCTGGCTTTGCCTCCGATAGCCAGCCAATTTGTCAACAACAGCACGCCTCGTCCACGGCAGACACTGTG
>CM031597.1:29142694-29155194 GCA_018398815.1 Conus ventricosus
GAACAGATTTGGAATCAACGCAAAAAGTATTGTAGAAAAATCACGTGGAATGTCAATAATATAATGAGCCATTAGAATTGCTATCAGTGTGTGAGTGTGTGTGTGTGTGTGTGTGTGTGTGTGTTGTGTGATGTGTGTGTGTGTGTGTGTGTGTGTGTGTGTGTGTGTGTGCGTGCGTGTGTGCGTTCGTGCATGTGTGCGTGTATGTGTGAGTGAGTGAGTGAGTGAGTGATGTGAGTGAGTGAGTGAGTGTGTGTGTGTGTGTGTGGTGTTATGTTTCATACAATATAGCAGGCGTGCGTGCATGCGTATGCATGAGTGCGTGTGCGCTTGTGTGCGTGCGCGCTTGTGTGTGTGTGTGTGTGTGTGTGTGTGTGTGTGTGTGTGTGTGTGTGTGTGTGTGTGTGTGTGTGTGTGTGTGTGTGTTTGTGTGTGTGCGCGTGCGTGCGTGCGTGCGTGCGTGCGTGCGTGCGTGCGTGCGTGTGCCTTGTACAACCTCTGAAGGGTGTGCATGTTTTATACAGTGTCATAGGAAAACCACGAATTCGGCCGTTTCATATACTACCTAAAATTTGCACGCACTCTGTGATTTCCTACTATTAAAGCCCCCCCCCTCCCTCTCTCTCTCTCTCTCTCTCTCTCTCTCCTCTCTCTCTCTCTCTCTCTCTCTCTCTGCGTGGAATGCTTAAAATGTCCAGTCAGCCATTTCACGTACTGCCGGAAACAGCCTTGGACAACTTCCCGTTCTCATGCATCTCCAGTTCACAGAACTCCTAAAAATAAACGCTCTGCCATTCCATTCACGGCTGCTTCAAGAGCTTTGAACAACTTCTCGTCCTCAACCATCTCCATTTTCAGCAACTATGAATTCATGGGGGCAAAAAAAAAAAAAAGGGGGGGGGGGAGGGGGCAGGGGAGGGGAGGGGAGAAGGGGTGGGTGGGGGAAGAGAATGAGCGAATTCAGTTTTAGAACTTAAAAGCAGTTCACGCTATATGTGTGGAACGCGTAAAAGATCGTTTTTTTTTTTCTAACAGCTGGCAATCGTTTTAGTCACGATATCTAGTAACACTAGTAACATTAGCCTGGCTTCGACTGGTAGGAGCACTGCCACCGCTAATACCATCTCCATTACAACTGATACACTTGTAACTGAACAGGCGAATTTATTTGGTACCTCACTTGTATTTTCTTCTAAATCACGGTTCCCATAGTCACGATTCACCCAATCACTTTCCCCGTTATGTTTCCCATACACTTTTCACTTCTAATGTCAATAATCAGATCCCCTATAAAGAAAACATACAAAACCATATGCAAATAAGAAGTGACATACGGATTGGTTCTCGAGCTAGGATCAGATAAAAAAAAAAAAAAAAAAAAAAAAAAAAAAATTGGCAGCGTGGGAGCAGGCAGCCATGAGTTCCACAAGAGCTCAATGAATATAATCAAACCGGGTTGGGTACAAAGCTTTCTTTCTAGAGACAAGACTTTGTTGTTTGTTTTTCAACTATTCTGCACTTTCAAAACTGATCACTCGCAGCAATTGAAAAAAAAAAAAAAAAAGTTCGTTTCACTGATTAAGTTGGACTCTCTCTCTCTCTCTCTCTCTCTCTCTCTCTCTCTCTCTCTCTCTCACACACACACACACACACACACACACACACACACACACACACACATATATAAATATAATATAATATATAAATATATATTATATAATATATATAAATATATATATATATATATATATTATATATAATATATACTGAGAGAGAGAGAGTCGTTATGCCAAACGTGAATCCTGTCTTATAGTCATCGGTACAATTCTATATCAGCAGCGACCTCCGAGGCCAAAGTCGGCCTTCATAATCAAGAAAACAGGATCATGAAAAACACACGATTGATTCTGAACAACACAATGTATCGAGCTTCCTCAAGTCCACTGGCCAGCAAGGGCAGCTCTTTCTAACTTCAGTCACCATGCGAATGACGCAAGGGAATGACGACATCACTTCCTACTCCCTTGCCGTTAAAGAGTTTTCTTTTCTTTTCTTTTCTTTTCTAAGATTTAGATTAAAATCAGTTTAATTGGGCAGGATGTCCTTCCTCCTTCCTCCACCCATTACCTCCTCTCCGTTCAAGACTTTAAGATCTGGTCTTTAAATGAAGTTAATGAGGAGAATGCTCTGATAAAGGGTTGATTCGAGGACGTGGGTGAGAGAGACAGAGAAGAGAGAGAGAGAGAGAGAGAGAGAGAGAGAGAGATGTGTGTGTGTGTGTGTGTGTGTGTGTGTGTGTGTGTGTGTGTGTGTGGGCGTGGTGTGGTGTGCGTGCGCGCGCGCGCGCGCGCGATCTTTTCCCGTGTGATGTGTGTGTGTGTGTGATGTGTGAAGAAGGAATCCTTTGATAAGCACTAAAAGAGAGTGGGTAAGCGTAAGAATAAGAAGAGAAAGACAGAAAAGAAAAGAAAAGAAAAAGCCCATAGACATGAGAGACAGCCAGACACACAGAGATGAGACTTAGAAGACAGTGGAGACAGAGATAAGCCAAACAGAGGCAGTGCGGGAAATTTCTCAGCAAACATGGCCAGAAGGAGCTTCAGTCAACATTCAGACCCAGGCCCCACCCGCTCCACCTCCCCTCCAAGGCGTGGACTCGACGTGCCCCGCTAATCAAATGACGCCCTTCGGAACACATGACCTGCCGCGACAGCCCTGGGACCGTCATCTGACCAATCAAATCAAAGACCTCTCCATCTCAACACGGCTGTCGCCGCCTCGGTTCCTCTTCGTTTCTATTTCGGTGGCAAGATCTGACAAAACTCGATCTGTGTGCGTGTGTGTGGTGTGTGTGTGTGTGGTAGGAGGGGCGAAAGAAAACATTGAAACCTTCAGAGATGGAAGATGAAGGCCACTGGACTCTCTGTGCAATAAACAGAACCATCTCCTAAGCCTGTCTGTTCAGTCAACTTTCCGTTTCGCGTAAGATTATTCTTGTTATTATTATGATAATGAATACTTATATAGCGCCTATTCTCGGCTAGAGACTGAGCTCTAAGCGCTTTACAATCCACACTCGTTTACACAACGGGTTGCATACCTGGGTAGTGCCGACTGAAGAGCTGCCAGCTGGCCCTTCATTCAGTCGTTTCCCGTGTCATCCAGTCCATATCATTCAATATCGTTCACTCAATTTCCTTACTTCCTTCATTCTTTCCATTTCTTACGCAGGGTGCATGCTATGTGTAACGTGTCATCCATACCAACGGCCAAACTGGCCTTCTCTTCCGGAAGTTGGTGACGGGATTTTACGTGTGTGCAAGATGCTATACGTGCGTTCACACACGGAACCTCGGTTTATAGTCTCATTCGAAGGACCGTATGGAAGAGTCGGAACCAATGCTTACTCCGAGGGAAAAATCCCCCTGTACAGAAACGGCCTGGCGGGATTGAGATTCGAACCCGCAACCCCAGGATCACCAAGATTACGCTCATCGTATCTTCTTTGCAATGCATCCTGAGGTGTACTGACCTCAAACATCCTCCCCACAGCGAGCTCTTCTCCTGCCAACCGCACTGAAGTTTGACAAATTTGGCGGACAGTCATGTAGCTCGACACATACTGATGTTCATATCACTGTACAACAGATGCAGACATTACAAACAAACAAACAAACGAACTTTAATTTTCAAAGAAACGATATTAGTTCGCCACAGAACACAGACAAACAGATTGCAGGACAAAACCCAAGTCACCTCGTTTTGAAACAAACAAAGCTTAACACAAACTAATGTCCACTTGAGCTCCCTTCCGTAGGAAATCGGCTTCGTCTTCAAAGCAAACGAGATGAACATTGTTTTCAAGGTCAAAAGGGAAATCTAAACTTTGTGTTCAGGCACACTTTTCTCATCCATGCATCAGAAATAATTCCACCGTTAAGTGAAGCACTCAAATTTGACTCTTCGAAGAACTAAGCCGTGTTTCCATCTCGTGATTTTTTTTTTCTTTTTTGCATTGTTGCTGCCGCCCTTACCGGGCCCCCACTAATGCCCCGAGGAAAGGCTAAGACCCGAACATCCGACAAACTTGATCAGCTGAACTGCATTTCCACACTACTAGTCAGTGAAAAGTTACCAACCTTTTATGTCTACGGGCCCAACATGGTCGGGGCCATCTGTTGTGCGTAGTAGTGGTCGTCCAGTAGTCGTACAGGTAGAAAATGAGGGGAACTGGTCATTTCTCAGCACGGGCCCTCGCGGCCTTTACTTAAGAGTACCTTCACTTTTTCCTTTGATAAGTGTGTTTGGTTGCGCCAGTCCTCATTTTTTTTGTGTTGATTATTGATGAAAAAGATGCGTGCCTCTTAAAGGGCTGAACCGGAAGAATCCCTATTTTAATTTTCTGATGGAAAGTGAGGTTTTCGTTTGCTAGTATTATGGTGTTCCATTAGAATGTTCTTGTAAGAATTACTTATCATAATCTGCAAGGCTGGAAGTTAAAAATCGTGTTTATACATTCGTCGTCTAGACAGAAAAATGTACAGGTTTAATCAACTGCCTCTTGCGTTTCAACATTTAAATGAGTGAAAGTTAAGTTATCACGAGGTGGGACGCAAATTTCTAGCGAAAAAAAAGAAGAGGGAGCGCGAGGGAGGGGTGGTTAATGATGAGGGGAAAACATGAAAAAAAAGAAGTTAAAACCCCCTGCATTGCTCCCTTTTCTCTCACTTTATTGCATCGGCCTTGAGTCAAGTATCAGCTTCTGGGGCGACCCATGACCAGAGCCCCTGGCAGTGGTAATGTCAAGGAAGCGAACTCTCGCAGAGGGCTTTAGGCGCTTCAAACGACAAAGGATTTAGAGCGTCGTGGATAACTGGCCGGTGATCAGTAGGGCCCTGACCTAGCGCAGATCTTAAAGCTGTGTGAAGGAGGTCGACGTTGGCGGGTGATTGTTGTCAGGTGACAGTAATCATCGAAGGCGGTGAGGACTCTCGAATTCAAACCTTTCTTTCATAGTAAAAGGGAGACAAATGATCCACTCGGACCTCGGAGCATCAAGCGTGGTGCTTGGGGTTCAGCCAGTTGACTGTTCAGTAATGGCAAACAGACCGAGCCCATGACAACTGAAGAGCAGGAGACTTTTGCTTCTTCCGCTGGTACTGCTGCAAGGAACTGTGCTGAAGGTATTGTCAGGCTGGCTGGAATGTGTGTGGACGACGTTGTCGTAGCTTTTTTCATAGGATAATTACTGCGTGGAAGTGACCCCAGATGTCGTTGGGAGTTTTCGATGTCCATTTAACAAGAAGCGTTTGTTTGTTACGCTGCTATGTAGGAAATGTGTGTGACTGCTGGTGTGTGTAAGAGAGGGGTCTGTTGTGGATGTGAACATGGTTGTAGAGAGGCAGCATGGATAAGGCATGGCCCTGGGGCGATTCTTTGTTTAAATCCCTATATATAAACTGGACACTGGGAACTGAGGAAGGGAGAACCAGAAAGAACGGAGAGAAGAACAGCAACACGACAAGAGGGAAAGAGAAGCGTGAACAGGATAGATTAGGGTTCGCAAGAACATGTTCTGGGCGACTGAAGTGCAGATCTTTAACGCAGGGGGTAGGCGTCAATGACAAACAAAATGAGAACCAAAGACTTACCCCAAACCCAGCGCTGGGGAAGGAAAGAAGAGGAAGACTTCTACGTCGAAGAAGAGTCCCAAGAGACGACCACGGAGACCCAGTCATGGACCCTGGTGGCAGACAACCAAAGGCGTCCCCATCACCAGGCGCTGAGGCATTTTACAGTGACCTGTCTGAGAACTGTGGTGTGGTCTGAAAGTGTGCGTGTGTGTGTGTGTGTGTGTGGAAATCTGGCCAGGTAAGAAGCCGTTGTAGGATTAGGAAGTATTGATCTCTTTGTGTTTTAATTATATAGTTTATGCACTTGGAATTTTCATGCGTACATCATAAGTGGATTAGAAACTACAATTATTTCTTCTTGACAGTCGTGTCAAACGAGAAGCGAATGCGTGACACCCTATTCCCTGAGAGTGTGGAATGTTTGGTGGATGCATGAGAGCGCATGTGCGTGTACGAGTGCAGAGATAACCTTGGTGTGTTAAGCCTGATGAATGCATCACACTTAATTCATTTAGGCAACATACATCACGATTTCCAACGTCCCGGATACCATGGTTTGTAGCATGGACACACCAAAATAATTCAGTAGTACTCTTATCACCACGGGGGAAATGATCGGAATCCGACGGGTTACCAAGGATTCCCGTTGAAGGACAGTGAGAGAAAACAGAAAGAGAACAGACACTTAATACAAGATCATCATAAAGCAGACTCACTGAAGAAGAAACCTTTGACACTAATGTTCGGGAATCTGCAAATGCAACATCATAGTCCCATTCAGCAGAAATTGAATACTCGCTTCTCGGTACGGCAACAGAGCGGCGAAGACGTCTTGATTTCACTTGTTGGTGAATGAAGTCATGGTCTAAAGATGGTATCGCACAGACTTTTGGATTTCACACACACACACACACACACACACACACACACACACACACACACACACACAGAGAGAGAGAGAGAGAGAGAGAGAGAGAGAGAGAGAGAGAGAGAGAGAGAAGTCCCGTCCTGAAGAAATCAAACCCTGTCACTTTACACCTCAGGTGCGCACTAATGGCCACACCATCACCCCCAACCAACGGATGTCGCATGGAGAACCCCCAGCCAATCAGATTACGTGAATGGCAACACGTGAACCCTCCCGATAGCGACTGAAACGGCGATCTGTCCCAATCAAATAAGGCTCTTGGGTCGATATTACAGCGGAGAGATACATCCTTCCCTCCCCTCTCCATGCCCCAAGGCGCTGTCTATCTCAGCGGCATCACTCTGGAAACATGTTCCTGCCATGACCAAGCGGCGCGGCTGACGCGTTTCGGTGCCAACTGCTCTTACTAAGAGTTCTCGATACAATTTCCTGGTCGACGGTCATTGGCAGTGAAGTGCATTCATGTCGATCAACGCGATCGGTATGAACATCGAGAGAGCGAGCGAGCACGCACACGCACCACGCACACCACACACAAACACATACACACACACACACACACACACATCTATATAACACACACGCGCGCCTTTTGTGTGTGTGTGTGGTGTGTGTGTGTGTGTGTGTGTGGTGTGTGTGTGTGTGGTGTGTCGCGCGCCCAGTGAATGTTAATCCCAGTCATTTAGCTGCCTCCACTCTTCGTCTTAACTCCTTTCTCCCCCTCCCCCCACCCCTCGCTCGCTCTCTCCTCTCTCTCTCTCTCTCTCCTCTCCTCTCTCTCTCTCTCTCCTCTCTCTCTCTCTTCCTCCTCCCTCCCTCCCCCTTCTCACCATTTGTACGGACCTTTGGCCTAACTATTGTGTCTCCTTCCCCAACGCCTTCTCCTCTGTCTCAAGCGGCACTCCACGCTTCTTCACTTCTGTGACTCGCGGAGTCTGTGAAAGGTTTCCAGGATCCGAAACCAGGGATAGTACAATGGGACTGTCTACAATGACACCAGGAAGACGCTGACTCGAATGGTTTGTATTGTTTCCCTCTGTATGCGGAGTTAAAAACAGAAGAAGAAGAAAAGACACTGAGGGAAGAGAGAGAGATAGAGAGACAGAAGAGAGAGAGAGAGAGAGAAGAGAGAGAGAGAGACAGAGAGAGAGAGAGACAGACAGACAGACAGACAGACAGACACAGGCAGGCAGGCAGGCAGGCAACAGAGACAGAGACAGAGAGAGAGAGAGAGAGAGAGACAGAGATTGAAAGAGAGAGACAGCAGATGGGAGAGAAAGAGAGAGAGAGACAGACAGACAAAAACAGACAGACAGAGACAGAGACAAGCAGACAGACACAGGTCAGAAAGTGAGAAATACAAACAGAAAAACAAAAAAGACTTGAGACAAAACGCAGGCCCTAACAATCCCAGAAAAAGAAGAGAAGGGTGTGTGTGTGTGCGCGTGTGTGTGCGTGTGCGTGCGTGTGCGTGTGCGTGCGTGTGCGTGTGCGTGCGTGCGTGTGCGTGCGTGCGTGCGTGTGCGTGTGTGTGTGTGTGTGTGTGTAGACCGTCGGACCCAAAAGGCGAGAGAAAAGACAAGTGGGTAATATTGCCAGCAGTCCCCCCCCCCCCCCCCCACGGACATCCATTCCCCCCCTCCCCCCCCCCCCCCCCCCCACACACACACACACACACTGATGGGATCAACGTGTCTTCTCTCCCCGTCGTCCGCCCCTCTGGACCTGACCAGGGTCTGGATGGATGAGAAAGGGAGCTAAGCCGACTGGCCCCATCGGACACTCTACCAAGCGCGGTGGAAAATGCAAATGAATCAATCTGATCTGTAAGCAACGCGGAGGCATACACACACGCATGCAATAAAGATTGTGCGGTGAGCATGCCCGCGGGCATGCACGCGCTAACACACAAACACACACGCACGCACGGACGTGCGCGACACGAACATACGCACGCACGCACTCTCTCTCTCTCCTCTCTCTCCTCTCTCTCTCTCTCTCTCTCTCTCCTCACACACACACACACACACACGCACACACGCACGCACACGCACGCGCGCGCACGTTTATGTATGCAAGTACATACGCGTGTATATTACACACACACACACACATGTAAGTATATGTGTGTGTGTACACGCGCGCGCGCGCGCGCACGCGCGTGTTTGTGTGACAGAGAGGGAGAGAGAGAGAGAGAGGGGGGACAGAAAGACTGAGAGAGAAAGACACAGACTGAGACATAGAGACAGACAGAATAATGATTTGTTTTTAAATCATGACAAAGGATACTTATCGAATGGTTCATGCTATCCTACATCGCTTATGCCGACAGTTTATCATGCGAAACAAGCACACCGGTGAGCACACAGGTATCCAACAGTTCATACGCTTGTGGACGAGGCTTGCTCACCGATGTCGCCAGCAATATCCGTCACACTTCCACGTGTTTAAAAAAAAAAAAAAAAAAAAAAAAAAACCCAAACCTTCCCTCCTCCACCTCCCTCCCACCTGAACGCTCGAAATACAAAGATACATTTTCTTGATGCTGCAAATACAGAAATAACGTTTGACCTACCAAACCGTGAACATCAGAAAATCTATCAAACCGTGAACATCAGAAATCACGAATTCCCCGTTTAAGAGTAGGGACCAATCCCAAAGCATTTACCAAAAGTAAAAAAAAAAAAATAAATGCCGAACAGAACTCTTCTATTCCACTTGAGGATTACCACTGGTTTGTTGTTTTGCTTTTGTTTTCTTTTCTATGGATTTGTTGAAAATACTTTTCGCCCATTCCGAACACATTCAATCGAAGTTTCCACTCGTCACCGACGGCATGTCTGTGCGTGAGTGTATATAATATAGAGAGAGATTCGCATGCGCTCGATCACAAAAAAATTGTCCCTAGGCTAAGAACTCATTGCTTTTGTGCTAGAGAAATAATATGCATGTAAGAGAGAGAGAGAGAGAGAGAGAGAGAGAGAGAGAGAGAGAGAGAGAAGAAGAAGAAAAAAAATATAAAACAACGAACCCTCCCCCTTTCCATCCTCCATATTAACCTATCTCCATCCGACCCCCCTTCTCTCTCTCTCTCTCCTCCTCTCTCTCTCTCACCTCTCTCTTCTCTCTCTCTCCTCTCTCTCTCTCCTCTCTCCTCCCTCCTTCCCCGATTCAGCCAAAACCACGGAAGCGCGCAGAAACGACAGTGTCATCATAACCGACACAACCAGAGCGCCGGAGCACCGCCGCTTCTCTTTAAAGAGTCTGGTCTTATTTTCCCACGCATCTGCCTCTGCCCCCCCCCCCCCCCCCCCCCCCCTCAACTGCACCACACACGGCAAGAGGACACCTCTGACGGTCGCAGGCAATAATTATGTCCCAACGTCTCCGGGACATGCCCCCACTGTCCACCGAATCAATAATTCTCCGGGTCTCGGTTGGGTCAGGGGAGAGAACCCACTGCCTTCCTCGGTTTGCTTGCTTCTTCGGGGTCGTCGGTGTGGTTGATTCCGTGGTGACAAGGTTCAAGAGAGCCCAAATGCTGCCGCCGGTCTGGAACGAAATGTTAATTTGTGTTTGCACGTTCATTCCCTTTGTTGTTGTTGTTGTTGTTGTTGTTGTTGTTGTTGTCGTTGTCGCTGTTCTTTCTGCACGCATGCGTCAAGCGTGTCACGATGGAAAGCTTTTTGTTTTGTTTTAGTAACATGGAAAGGGTTTTTCGTTTCTTATTTTTTAATTTCAATGTTCATAAATGAATTCATTCATGTTTATCGACATTCTCAATTAAATATATTTGCTAAAAGCTGACTTTTAAGTGCTATAACATCTCCGTCTCTCAGTCTCCACTCTTTCTCTCTCTCTCTGTATCTGTCTATACCTCTCTTTCCGTCCCTCCGTCTCTCTCGTTCTCTTTCTGTGTCCCCCCCCCCCCCCCTTCACACACACACATCCATAAAAATTAACAACACAAAAAAAATGTTTAACCAATCGGATCTCCACCCCCACCCCCTCCTCCCACACACACATCACTCACTATTGTGCACGTGTATGCGAGCGAGAGCGCGGACACACACACACACACACACACACACACACACACACACACACACACACACACACTCATACATTCACTCACTCACATGGACACACACAAAATAAACATTACACACGAATACAGCCTTTGCGCTCACCACGCACGCACGCACGCACGCACGCACGCACGCACGCACGCACACACACACACACACACACACACACACACACACACACACACACAAAACGATACGTGTACAACAGGACAACACAATTTTTATGCCAACTTATTTTCACTTACGCCCACAGACAATTTGCGACGCAAAGGGGTATGCGGAGAGGGGTGGGGGTGTGGGCTGGTAAGTGAGTGAGTGAATGAGTGAGTGAATGTGTGTGTGTGTGTGTGTGTGTGTGTGTGTGTGTGTGTGTGTGGTGTGTGTGTGTGTGTGTGTGTGAAGAGAGAGAGAGAGAGAGAGAGAGAGAGAGACAGACAGACAGACAGACAGACAAGAAAGAGAGAGAGAGAGAGAGTGTGTGTGTGTGTGTGTGTGTGGTGTGTGTGTGTGTGTGTGGTGTGTGTGTGTGTGTGTGCGTGGTGCGCGTGCGTGCGTGCGTGCGTGCGAGCGCGCGCGCGGGCAAATATATGTGTCTATGTACCCCATCATTACCGATTCCCATCATACCGCAAGCTCCTTAGGCCAACTTACGGCGCCACACAATCACAATCAACAAGTCCACCACACAGCACACTCAGGCAGTGATCGAACGCCTTTCCCGGCCACGGCATCGATCACTGCGAATGACAGACGAGACCTGCATTAACGCACTGACAGCATGTGAGCCTTCGTCCCATCGCCTTTTAAGTACGGGGCGGGGAGGGGGGGGGGGGAAGAGGGATGCTCGGAGGTGGGGGCTGAGGTGGAAGGTCGGGAGGAGGTAGGGAGGGGAGTAGGTGGGTGCGCAGAACTGGAAATATACTTTCAGGAAAGGACGCGGTGGAGTTCGTGTCAAAAAAGTCTGGGAGATGTTAATAAGGCAGCAGCGCCTCTGACTGAAACCAGAATCATGTTCTTGGTCCACAGTACGCGCGCGCGCATGCGTGTGTGCGTGCATGGTGTGTGTGTGTGTGTGTGTGTGTGTGTGTGTGTGTGTGTGCACGCGCGCGCGCGCGTGCGCATGCGTGTATTATGTCCGTGCGTGCGCACGCCTCTCCGTGCTCACGCAAACCCCCCCCCCCCCCCCCCCTCCTCCCCCCTGCCCCCCTTCCGCCCACCAGAACCATTCTACCTGAAATCAAAGATCCCTTCAAATGACGAGAAGTAGCAATGTTTACAGCGATCCTTCATGTAAAAACTGAACTCTTACCCTCGCCTCTTTCCCTCACGATCCACCACAAACCTTAATCACCGATTCAAATCACGATCGACCACCCCCTTCCCTGGGTAGCACCACGTTACCGCAAAAAAAGCCACATTATAGCGTAAGTGGGTATATCATTTCCGCAAAACCGATGCTACAAAACCGCAATCTGCAGGAATACGTTACCGCAAATCTGTTCAACAGGTACTTTTGACAGTACCACAGTACTTGTCTCTGAATTTGGCATTAAAAAAGGTACCTTAAAAAACCCTTGCATTCAAAATCACGTTCAGCATCTACTACTTTGTCTCTGAATGTAATTAAACATTAACAGTAAAATTTGGCATTAAAAATCAATCACAGTTCAGCATCACATCAGCTGGAGAGCGTCATCACATTCGGACGGGCTGGTACCTTAGTGCCAGTCTCCACACATAGTTTGACTGAGTAATGGATCCATGCTGATAGGCTGCCTGTATTTCAAGCAGGTTGTTCTGCTTCTCCACGTCTCGGCGGGCGAGTGCAAGTACGCCAGTATTCATATATCA
>CM031597.1:29159978-29184978 GCA_018398815.1 Conus ventricosus
GAGTGAGGAGGAAGGAGAGAGAGTGGTAGGGGGAAGGGTGCTGATATTTTCTTACTTCCCTTGGAACATTTGAGATCCTCCAGCATTTTGTTAAAAAAAAAATGTCTTTCATACTGCATGGTAACTTTTTACGTCAGGGTGAAACTTTCCTTGTGTAGAAGGAATTCCTGATGCTAGGTGCTGTTCAACAACGAATTACGCGTAGACACTGTCGTTGCCTTTCTCTGTTCGTTCGCTGGCTCAGTTTCCATCCGATTTCTGTGGCATTACCCCCAACGGTGCTCATTCCCACAGTTATCTGCTGGCATATCCGCCAAAAACCCGACGCCGTCAGTTCACAGGGAGCAGTCAATGTCAAGTCGTCATAAGGCAACCCTTTGGAGGAGACACTGCACTGCTGCCGCCGAGTGGCGTTCAGCTGGTGCCTGGTCTGATCCACCGTCAGCAGGGCAATACCTAATACGTCTGTACTGCCGACAGGTATTGCCTATCCGCGGAGCCCAAGTGAGCGAGCATTTCCATCCGGAGGCTGTCACTAACGTCTGCACACACAGAAGCCCCCATGAACTCGCCGATACCCGGCGACTTCGACACGAACTCATCGAGGGTATTGACGTGGAGAGGAAATCAAAGCTGAGGTCACCATGATGGCAGGGCAAGAAAGACTGCGGATCTTCATATCATTGTCCTGCTGGTCAGCAAAGGTGAGGTTGTTCAAGATGACGCTAAGAAGTTCCAGTCTGGTCTGGGGCTGCTGACAGGGTTGTACTCCACGCTTGCTTTCATGATACACCAGGCGTCAACCGGGCCCGAGAGATAACAGACACTTACAGTGTTGGTTAGGACATTTGAGCAATACTTTTCCCCGAGACGCATCCTTTAAGCGGATGAAACTCGACTAGTTCTAGTCTTCCAAGCTCAACCCGTAACAAACTCGGCTCTGAGTAGGAGCCGGTCGAGCAACACACACACACACACACACACACACACCACACACACACACACACACACACACAACACACACCATACACACCACACACACACACACACACACACACACACACTGATGGGAATCAGTCCCATGAACTCCCTGCCTGGAATCCACGACCTGACGAGTTATGTCAGTATTACTTTTATTCGACACTTTCGTATTGGTTTCACAAGTCTTAAAAGTTCCAAGAAGGTGGGGTTTTGTTTTTGTTTTGGTTTTTTTTGTTTGTTTTTGTTTTTTGTTTGTTTGTTTGTTTATTTTCTTCTCCTTTTTTTGTATCCCCAGAAAAGAAAGACCGTGTTTTTGAAATCTAGACTATCAATTGTAAAGTTATTGCCTGCGTCTCCTCTCCGCAAATTGTATACCCTACAAATTGTTTGTTCTGGACGGTGACAGTACTGCGAAAGGGGGAGGGGGAGGAGGGGGGGGGGGGGGGGGAGAGGGAAGGGGTTAGACATGTCCAAAGCTATTTTAACTCCATCCCACGACCGAAGACTTTAAAAACACCAAAACGAAAAAAAAAAAAAAAAAAAAAAAAAAAAAGAAAGTACACTGATGTCAAGCGGACGTTCAAACAAAGCTAAGCGAAACAGACAGGGTCATAGGTTTTGAGTCACAAAACACTCTAACTGTCGTTTTGTTAGTTTTCATTTCGGAACGGCAACAGAAGGCAGGAGGGGACAGCGAGAACTGGTTGGCACTGGGAGTTAGACCAGGTGAGGTTTGGACCTCAACTCCTTAATTCTTTCCTTCCTTATCAAATCCTCCCCCTGCGTATTTTGGTGATTTAAGCGCGGTTTTTCCTTATTTCCCGTTTCGACACGTTTCCTCGAGTATCCTTCATGTCACTGGATTCTCACATAGATGGAAGGATCGTGCATATATGCTCTTGTTCTCCTCCACTACTCAGCTGGCGCGCGCGTGCCTGCGCATGCACACACACACACACACACACACACACACACCACACATACACACACACACACACACACACACTGCACACACACACACACACACACACACACACACACACACACACACACACCACACCTTTTTTACACACATACAAAGTTTTCGTGTGCACGTGTGCTTGCATATACACCATCACTCGTGCGCGAGCACTTGCACGCACGTGCGGCGGGGCGCGTGCATTCCTGCGTGCGTGCGTGCGCAGTGTGTGTATGTGTGTGAGTGCACATGCGCGCGCACGTGTGTGTGTGTGTGTGTTGTGGTGTGTGTGTGTGTGACTTCCCATGAAATAGGCGATTCATCGCAAATACAGACCCTTGCTGCGCTATGGATCGAGATCGTCTGGGGGTGGGGGGTGGGGGGGGGGAGGTCTTCTTTTCTTTTCTTTTTTTTTTTTCTTTTTGTCCAAGCAAACAGATTCAGACACAATAAAACTGCCAACGCACACAAAACGACCCAAAGCATGGCCGCCTCAGTTAAGTCACAAACAGAAAAAACCATTTGGCAGACAAGTTAAACGCATTAGCCGGCTGAAAAAAAAAAAAAAGAAGAAAAAAAAAAAAAAAAGCGGTCGGAATGGCAGGCAAGCCCGCGCCTTCGCTTCCCAGAATAGTCCGTCGGTAAGACCTGTGGCCCCATTTCCAGCAGATTCCGCGACCTTTCCTTTTATGGCCAGACAGAATTTTTTCTCTCTTTTTTTTCTTTTTTTTTTTTTCTTGTTGGTTACATAAGTACGCAAAACTTTTGAAACTATTGAGGAAATGATACGCTCAAGCCATATAAAACTTTCCTCTGATCTTTTTTTTTTTTTTTTTTTTATAGCCACAGGCTGAAAATGAATGATTCTCGAGAACTCTTCTTTTCCTGATGGAAATTTTATGCAAGTAAATTCCTCTTAGACTGTGCAAGTAAACTCCTCTTATCCATAATACTTCCTCTGCGTCATTCTTTTCGTAACCTTCTTTACGACTGTCCTTTGTTAACACTTTTTCTTTCTTTCTTTTTTTTTCTTTCTTTCAAATTTAACCATCTTCGTTCTTGGAAAAAAAATCTTCAGGTTTTTTTTTCCTCATAAGCATAGCAAGTTTTGTTGTTCTTGTTGTTGTTATTGCAATCTGGTAGCTAAATAATGAAAACATTAAACACTTTCCAGAGTCGACACTTACAGTCTCTTCTGCAATGTTTATTTGTCCTATGTCTTTCCTTGTTTTGCTTGTTGTTGTTGTTGTTTGTTTGTTTGTTTGTTTGTTTTGATGTTACCACCACTTTTAATGGGGTTTTTTTCTTCTTTTTTTTTTTGGCAATTTTGAAGATTAAAAGAAAACTGACCCAAATGTATTCATCATAAAATGAACCAGTGTATTTAGTGTTCTGTGTTTCAAGATTTCTCCTGACAAATTTAAGTCTGGAATGCTTACCGTAAGGTCTCATTCATCAACAAAAAGTTTTGAATGTAATTACCTGGGTCCAAGGCATTTGAAGAATAAAGTGTATGGCCCTACACTCATCCCTGTAATAGTGTAATGCCAAGAGAATGGGCCAAGGCACAAAAGGTTCGACAACCTCTGTCTACTGCTCTTCCCAAAACTAGCTAACACAAGCTACCAACCTTCTGTTTTCTTTATTTGAAAGACCTGCTGTCCACCTCCACTGTTGTGCTCAATTGTCCTGGGCCTCTATAAAATCAAATCACTGATCATATTCCTCTCTCTCTGTGAGAGTTTCTAACACCACACACACACACACAACACACACACACACACACACACACACACACACACTATTACTCTAAGATTTTTTTTTTTCATTTCTTTATACTATATCTCTACTTCTTTCTTTCTCGAATGCTATCCTCAATGAAAGCCTTGTGGGCCGACTATTACTGAGGTGTGTGGCTCTAAACTACCCGAACCTCCTCCTCAATCAATGGAACAGCAGTCACAAGTTCCAAGTCTTCTATGGCTTGTTCACACCAAGCCCATCTCTTTGCGCTTCGAACTTCTGTTGTGGGGGAGCTCGCCTGCATTATTTATAGACAGCCGTTACTGGAAGACAGCCAATAAAAATCAGCCCCCAAAGGTTACACAGCGCTATACAACACCTGGGAAATCTTTCACCCACTTGAGCTGATACTCTTGTGCATGCACGCTTGTGTTTGCATGGGAACACACAAATACACTGACAGACCAGCATACACACATCAACGCGCACACACACTCACACACTCACTCTCTCACACACACACACACACACACACACACACACACACACACACACACACACACACACACACACACACAACTGACACACTTGTATCATGTTACAAAATGAGAGGGGTGCACTCAATATAAATTAAAAACAAACCATTTTTTGTTCTATCAGTTTCTGAGAACAAACTATTCTAACAGCACATATATTGTTTCAAAAATATATCAAATAAGACTCTTTGGCCACCAATAAAGATTCAACTACAGTTCCACAAGGAACTATCTTTTATATCAATTTCTAAGAGCAAACTATCATAACAGAAAATGAAGAGAGCAAAAAAGACCACGAAATCAGACTGTTTTGCTGCCCTATAAAAGATTCATGGACTGTCCTCACCATCTCATCCCTTCGCCCAATAATCCTTGCCTCCTCCACTCATCCTCAAACTCTCCCCCCCCCCCCCCCTTCCCCAACCACCATTAGGGTTCCCCTTTGTAACCACATCCTTGCCCCCTCAATTGCTCCTTTCTCCATTCTCATAGCTCTCTCTCTCTCATACTGATCACACCTCCACAAAACATAACACTTTTCAGTCTAACTCAGCAACAGCAAAAAAGAAAGACAAAAAGTGTTAATACAGCATCTAGTTTGAGTGCAAGCGCGCACGCATGCACGCGCGCGCACACACGCACACACACACACATACCACACACACACACACACACACAACATACACACACACACACACACCACACACACACACACACACACCACACACACACACATACACACACACACACACACACACACACACACACACACACACACACACACACACACCATGCTCAGTGACTGTAAATCCATGACAGGCACATCAAACAAGCATACAAAAGGGCAAATGCTGATTTTTCAAATCTGACGGAATGAGACACAGGACCAATATCTGAGGAAGCAAGACTCAATGTGGGTGCACAAATAGAAGTGTTACCACCGATTTCTATGTATCTGCGCATTAAACCTAAAATAGTACTTGCAACTTAGTCACGCATATTTTTCAGGAGATGATGTCATGCTCAATACTGCTTTTGACTTTTCCCCTGACACTTGCACAATATGCATGACACACCACAAGAATGGTGGCTGTCACTTCAAGCAAAGTTTATGATTTAATTCAAAACATTTGATGAGTATGGGTAAAAAGCCTATAGCTTCCCACCAAATAAAACGGAGAGGGTTCTTCTTTCTTTTCTCCTTCGGCAATCCCCAGTGATGCTTTCTCGCCCTGTTTTATATACTGGCTCTCCTTTAACTTTATCCTCCCATCTCCCACCCCTCCCTCCACATATACTCTCTCTCTCTTGGTGTGTGTGTGATGTGTTGTGTGTGGGGTTGTGTGTGTGTGTGTGTGTGTGTGTTGTGTGTGTGTGTACGCGCGCGTGCACTCGCGTGTGCGTGTGTGTGTGTTTGTGTGCATGTGTGTGATTTGTACTATAATTCATCTTATTTTGTTTATGTCACTGATTGATTACTGATTATGTACATGTTGTTTATGTATTTCATTTATTTATTCATTTAAATTACTGCCGCAAATGATTGGTTTCCACATGTGACTAGAGTACGCTCTCCATCAGCTATACACTGAGCTTGTTTACAATATTACCTGACTATTGTGAACTGTGACCTCTGTTTGCTAAGAAACAAATTTTACAGCAAGATAAGGAAAAGAGTTAATAATTAATATAAATCAAAATGCAGAGTTTACAACCATGCTCCCTTCCCTTCCCCTCCCCCCCCCCCCCCCCCCCCCCCCCCCCCCCCCCCCCCTCCCCCCCCCCCCTCCCCCCCTCCCACCCCCCCCCCCCCCCCCCCCCCTCCCCCCGTCCAGCCCCTTCACCTAACAAACCTCACCGAACCCTCCTCCCACTCCACACACATCTCCTTCCTTCTCCTCCCACCCAATTGCTTTGTAGTTTGGTAGGTTTTTTTTTTTTTCCTTTTTTTTCTTTTTCAGAGGTCAGACTGGTTACAATTTCTTTACCCTGTGGCTCCTGATTGCGCTAAGAGGGCTCAGGAGATCCCTGACTGCCCACATGTCCATCACAGTACTGCCATGGAACATGAATCAAAACTGATCACAGTCTCCATTAGGGTATAAAACATGTCACAGGTCTCCTGATGTAGAACAAAATATCACCCCAGTACAAAATGTCACCCTATGATGTTTTGTGTTAATGTTGCTGTACATACAAAATGACATCCCTGGGGACAAATTAAAAAAAAAAAAAAAAAAGCCAACCTGGTCACTATGGCGACATTTTGTGGTCAGCAAGTCACATATTTATGACCCTTGTGGAACGAACTGTTGCCATATATGAATGTGTGGCTTTGCTTAGGTTTGATCTATCTGGTCAATGTTTCATGATATAGGTAGACAAGGAGGAATGCCTGCATCTGCTAGGAGAAGATAGAAGCAGGGGCAGCAAAGGAGGAGGAGGAGCGGCAGCAGCAGCAACAGTAATGGCTGCAACAGCATCAGTAGCAGTAGTAACAGTGGTGGTGGTGGTGGCCGCAGGGGTGGTGGCAGCAGCAGTAGCATCAGCAGTAGTAGTAGTACCAGCAGTAGTAGCAGTAGTAGTAGTAGTTATAGTAGTAATAACAGTGGTAGCAGTAGTAGTAACAGCAGCATGAGCAGTAGCAACAGTACTTGTAATAGCAGCAGCAGCAACAGCAGTGTCAGCTATAGGAGTAGCAGTAATAGTATTTGCCCTCAGCATAGTGATCATAGCAGAAGTTGTGTAACATACTGAACGAACAACCTCCTCCATTGATGAGATGATGATGACACCACGACACAGATGATGATGACACTGTATGACAATAAAAAAGATGCTTTAGATCTATTGTTAGTGGGCCCATGTCCTCATTATATTCGGCCACCAAAAAAGCATTTCTTGAACAATCATTCAGTGTTGTCAGTGACAGTCTCAGTGCTGATATTGATTTCCAGTTACTGAGACCATTGGCCATGCTGCTAATGCTATGCTCTGCTGCAAATGCCATTTTGGAGCAGCTCTAACCTCCACAATCCTATCCAAATGATACCTATCTTCTACTAGGATGAGAGACCTGTGAGACACTTGTGTGAACATATGCGTATGCTAAATTTTCAATACTCTTGGCCCAAAACTCTTGATTTCAACCACTTGTGTGAGTGTGGATGCAAACAGCTGATTGCAAGTCCGCCATTGATCAATATTTAGGTATGCTCCTCTTCTCTACTTTTTACCTTGTACACACCTAAATCACATGATACTAGTGACAAGTCAAACCCGACCATTATTCACTAATGGTGACCATTTTTTTTACCACAGTAGACACATGTCACATGATCACATATGTGATCAACCCGTACAAAATGTCATCTTGGGTTGGGTGACATTTTGTACTGGGATGACAGTTTGTACCGCAACATTGGTACAGAATTTCACTGTCACACAGGGTGACCTTTTGTATTAGGGGTAACACATTGTGATTCAATATTGGTTCAAATGTCCTCATTTACCATGGTGACATTTTGTACAACTCCTCCCAATCCATTGCTGTTGTAAGGGGTGGGCTCATCCTTTCTCAGACATTATGAGGGGTATTTTTATGCTCATCTAAGCTGTTTTAAAGGGTACCAGGATCTGGCAAAGTTTCTTCTTCTTTGTAATTTTCAGGTCTACCTTTAGAAAGCTTTGCTGGTTGATTTCAAAGCGCAGGTCCAGTGTGCAGAGAGACGTAGACATAGACAGAGGCAGAGAGACAGACAGACAGACAGACAGACGGACAGACAGACAGACAGAGACAGAGAGAAAGACCGGAGAGATAAAGAGAGAGAGACAGAGACAGAGAGACAGAAAGACAGAGACAGAGAGAAAGACCGGAGAGAATAAAGAGAGAGAGACAGAGACAGAGGGAGAAAGACCCTCACAACAACCCACTTCTTCAGATCATGTACCCATTCACCAACCACAGACTCCAAAAGAAGAAACGCAACACCCATAACATTTCTTATAATTTTGCATAAAATGCCATGTAGAACAAGCTGTATGATACTAGTGTATCATTAGGTGCAAGCTCTGACAATGGCCTAGAGGTTCTACTGAATGAGTGTAAAATGTCTTTGGTTTGGGGAAACACATGGGTTGTAGATTTGTTGTATGTTGTCTGGTTAAGAGGCACTATTATTATTGACAGGCGAAGTCCAGGGACAAAAGAGAGAAATAAAAGTGACTTTAAAACTTCTGCCTCCTTACTTAAACAAATAGCCGTTCATGCAAGCTCTGACGATAATACACTCCTGCACATATGATTTGTCATGATGGATGAAAGTTACATTATAATTAAAAAAAACTTGCAGAGAGAGAGAGAGGAAAGAGAGCAGCTGAGGGGGTGTTGGAAGTGTGAGGGGTGGATTCATTCATGCTTCCTGGCATGGAAACTCAAAAGAAGATAAACCACACACGTACGCATGCATGCATTCACATGTATGCAAGCACATGCATGCAGCACATACAAGCACGCACACGTGCACACACACACACACACACACACACACACACAACACTACACACTCACAAACAAAAGACCACTTTACACCATCTAGAAGAAATCCACAACACAAGCAAACATATTTTCCCATGATGTTAGCCAAGCTACCATTCACTGATTCAGTCTTCCAACATTTAAAAAAAGAAAGAAAAGAAAGAAAGAAAAGATGACGAAACAGGAGAAGAAAATACTTTATGCCCAACTTAAAGAAAGCCATAACACTGTTGTTGTTTTTGCTGTTGTTGTTCTTCTAATTCTTTTTCTGTGACATCATTCAGCTTACCTATATATTTTTGTTGTTGTTTATTGCTTGGCATTGATGCTTTTCATTTTTGTAACATCAGTCAGTCTACCTATCATTGCTCAAGCAGACTGTTTTTTTTAAAAAATCAATACATCAATGCATCAATACACCAATCAATAAATAATGAATAAAAAGAACAAATAAACAACAAACATAGGGAAGGGACCATAACAACAGAAAAACAGTGGAAAAGAAATATCACACACACACAACACACACACTTTACGTTCATTTGATTATAAGAAAAAATCCAAAATTATCATAGAAATCAACCAAATGATTAACATTTTTAAGTTCAACTTCAAAGGAGACCAACATTGCCTTTTGTTGGGTTCCTTCACATGTTGGACTGTATTCAAATGACTGTGCTGATAGAGCCGCAAACAAGGTGCAAGGCAAGACACTAGACAGGGAATCTACAGAAATAAGCATTCCATTATCCATTACAGAGGTGTATCATTTCCTGGAGCAAGCATCGTGGAACAAGGTTTCAAAATCTCTCCATAGGAAGGTGAAATTCTCCAGTATCTTAATGAGTTCCGATGATTTGGCAAACAAAATAGCTGTGAATTATAGTAACACTTTCAAATTTTGACACATTACTTCGCGTCTTTTAGGATAAAGCTCAATGCCTTCAAAACAAAATTCAGCAAGAATGTTAAATGTCTGCGCAGTGAACAAATTTCAATCCAGAACATTCTTATGGAAGGCCAGAGATTGAGACCTATTTTACCGGCTATTTCTGAAAGTTCTCTTGAAAATATCTTAAGGACTTCAGTTTGTTAATTGATTTTGCAACTGTTTACTGCGCAGTCCTATGGGACATTTGTTATAGTTTGTGTTATGATTCAAAATAGTTATTTAAAGTTGGTTTTCCCATACCTTTTTTTTTATTGTATTGTAGAGATGTTTTTTTTTCATATAATTGCAAGAAAACTCACCCACCCCCTCCTCATGCTCCCCCTCTCCACACCCTTTCTCTTCGTCTAAATTAATATCACCTAATGTGGAAAGATGTTAAATTGAACTTTGAAGACACAACAACAAACAACACACACAAAGTGATCTTAAGGAGAGACAGAACAAAATAAAAGCACAGAATTTCTTTAAAGAAAAGAAGATAATTTATTCTGAAATATATTCCCCATCCCACCCAATCTCGTACATCACCTCACCACACCCACACACCCATCCCACCTGGATTCGCACATTATATATATTACCATTTATTACCAGTATTTTACTAGTTCAGACCAAAACATCTGCCACCAATACTACCAACCGATTTCATTTTCACTGAAACGGATGCTGACGATGGGAAAGTGGACTGTTGTGTTTGTCAGTTTGCTCTGACAAAGTTTATGATTTTAAAAGAAAGGGGGAAAAAAAAAATAGGCATGATCACTGTCTTATCTCTCCTCTTCACCACCTTGCCTCAGTAACATGAAAACTAATGTTGATAAGTTTCAATCAAAGCAAGGTGACTAAAGATGGAAATTGAAGCAAACTTTAAAAAAAGAAAGGTTACTAGTTCCACAAAGACAATACAGAAAAACAGATTACAGGACAAAACACTATGCTGGGAACCCCTTTTGCACCAAATATCAGAAGAAAAGTGGTTGCTCATTCTTCATTTTCCTTGGACACCCATTTTGTGCCGAACAGAGAAGATAAGTGGTAGCTCATTCTTCATTTTCATTGGACACCCATCTTGTACTGAATAGAGAAGATAAGGGATTGCTTGTTCTTTGTTTTCATTGCCCTAAATGATTTTTCATTTTGCCTGCAGACGACCCTAGAAGTCAAAATGCATTGTGTTTTGTCCTGTCATCTGTATTATCTTGCGGAACTAATAACTTTTCTTTAAAAAAAAAAAAATAATGTCAGTAATTTATGGATTATAATAACAATGCCACTCTCAAGTTCACATATTAATTAAGACATAATCTTTATCCAGAAGTGCTGTTTAACTTGTACACATAAGTGGCAGTCATGATCAGGGACTTGTCACTTGAGGTTCATTTGGAGTGAAACATGTGGATGAGATTAATAAACAGGCATGCAGAGACTTAGAGAGAGAGGGAGAGAGACAGAGACAGACAGACAGAGAGAGACATGAAGAGACGAGAGTGACAGAGACAGAGACTGAGAGAGAGAAAGAGAGAGAGAGATTTGGATTTAGGGGAAACGATTCAGACAATGGATGGAACTGGGCCATTCTCAACTTTTCTAAATCCATCATTTAAAATTATACATGCTGAAAATGAAACAACACCACCAAAAACGTAAAGAAAAATATATTGTAGTTGCTGCAAAATATGCACATGCGCATACGTGTGTATGCGTGCATGCGCGTGCCGCACACACTCATACACACGCACACACACACACACACACAATGTACTGTTTCCTACTGATCATCATACATGAGAAATGAGATGCTTTTTCTATGCAGGCTACTCAGCATGGGAAATTAGAGAGAATGGTAGCGTATGTGGGCGGGATGGTAGAGGTTGTTGGGGAGGGGGGCAGCTGTAATGATGAAGGAAGTGCGGGAGGGACAGTGAAACATAATGGGCAAATTCAGAGGGAGAGCCTGAGACTTGTGAGACAGAGAAGGGAGGGAAGATTAGAGAGAGAGGGAGGGAGAAGGAGAAAACACACACACACACACATACACACACACACACACACACACACACACACACACACACACACACACAGCCGGAGGTAGAGAGACAGCGATAGTGAGACAGACTGAGAGAGACAGAGACAAAGGCAGATATGGGCAGGGAGAAAGAGATACGCATGCTGTGGTCCAACACAAAACAACATCATATATTCAAACTATTTTTGCTGACTTGTAACTTTCACTGAAAAATTATATCTTGAGTTATAGGCCAAACTGTAAGAATTGCACCTCTGTGACACACTGCAATAATAATGATTGTCTTCAACTTGAATCTAGCCATGAACAATTTGGAAAAGTGGCAATGAAACTGGGCTAATGGTGTACTATAAGTATTCAAAACCAGCAAAACTCGAGTTTTGGGGGCCGGTAAGTTTTAACACTCACTCCCGTTGCTGGCCACAATTCAGTCTTCAGATATTTGTCAGAAAAAGGCTGTCTTTCAATGGGGCAAATTTTCCTTGACGGGACAAATTTCTCTAGACAACTATCAACCGGCGTTTTGAGGTGGGCCAAAATTACACCCCAATCCGGGATAATGTGGATTGCACGAATCAAAGTGGTTGACTTGATCGAGAGTAGATCCGTGTGATCTGTCCATGCATTAAATCGTCTGCATGATCATCGCAATTAGTTCCAGATCATTACGTCCAATTCATCACTGAATTAGGTTATTCAGTTAGCTCGATTCAATCTACATAATTACGAGTTTCAATAGTGTCGCCTTTCGACGTTCCACCGCTTCGACACCGCCAAAATTCCAAATCGCGTTCGGCAACTGATTCGGTTTACCGCAACGCCGCAAATTGTAAAAAAGAAAATATGGTACATTCCTACCTTATGTCTGAAAATGCCACTTGGAGAAGCCTCTGATGCAGGCAGTTTCCATTCGAATAATATTCTTCCCCTTACATTCTCCGACGTTTCAAGACAGCGTCCAAGAAACGATGCAGGCTGGGATCATCTGCCAGAATTAATTTCTTTGGAGTTTTCCGCCATGTTTCCAAAACAATAACGAATCAGCTATTTATAGAGCAGCTCTGCAAATAACGATTGATTTTTGCTTTAAATGCAGAGCAGTTGCATGGCATGCAGGATCGGGCAATACACAAAACAAAAGAAGTGGGCAAGGCAGAAAAGAAGTAAAAGAAAAAGCAGAGCACAAATATTAAAGTAAAAGTGTCATTTATGGCACCCAAACATATTTTAAGAAGTACGTCAATCTTAACGCATGAAAGTCTAATCATAATAGGATTTGACATGAAACCCTAAAAAAAACATCATCAAAGGAGGACTTTGACCACAAATAAATTTTGAAGTGCCTCAATGATTCAGCAAAATAAAAAAAGAAAAGAAGAAACAAAAAAGAAAACAACAAAACAAAACAAACGAGCAACGAAAACAACAGAATAAGTCTTACCCGTCACGGAGAAATCGAACAAACACCTGCTAAGAACGGGAGGCCACTCGCAGAATATTCAATGGGTCTCAACAGTTAAAGTTGCACGATTTGCTTCCCTTAGACTAAACACTCGCATACGCTCTCTCTCTCTCTCTCTCTCTCTCTCTCTCTCTCTCTCTCTCTCTCTCTCACACACACACACAACACACACACACACCACACACACACACACACACCACATGCGCGCGCGCACACACACACGCACACACACACACATAATAACAAAGAAAGAAAGAGAACATGATGGATTTTCTTTAAAATCTTTCTTCCCTAAAATCTTAGGTCAGATGAAAAATGTTGATCTCTTTTACATCAGTGAGAACAGGATATCTTTGAACAAGATTTTAATTAAGTTTATTTCATAAGTTTATTGTAAAATGTTTTATCATGAGTACACACACACACAGGGGCCGGAATAGTTCAGTTGGTAGAGCGCCCGACTCGTGATCCTGGGGTTACGGGTTCGAATTTCGGTACAGGGGATTTTTCCCTCGGAGTTAACATTGGTTCTGACTCCATTCCCCATACAGTCGTTCGGATGGGACTATAAACCGAGGTCTAGTCTGTGTCACATGCACTAAGATCATACACGGACTCTAAAGATCCCGATGCTCATGTCCTAAGACGGGTGAGTACCGGCTACACGAAAATACAGAATGCATGCAGCCTGTGTGCCAGAATAGTCTACGTGAAGACTGTGGGCACGGGGCAGGTTAAACATCCCCATCTGGAAGAAGAAGAAGAAGGAGACACACACACACACACACACACACACACACACGATTGGATGATTTGAATACATGGTTCAACAGGTGACCATCGGAGGGTTTGCAGTAGGGGAATGACATCCTCGCTTTTTTGTCTTGGATTCTTGTTTTCTTGCCTTTACAAGCTTGACTGCTGAATTGCCCCCTCTCCAATGGACCTTAAGAAAGTGGTCTGAGTGCCAATATTTAGGACGAAAATTAATAATATAACAAGGTCCTCTGTGCGGAACCTACGGTCTCTGCCGGAATCTTTTTTTTTTTGTTTTTCGTGTGTTTATTGGTTACAATTTGACAGGTGAACATAAATATACGCACATACTACATCATTAAGGCGTAATCCCTAATAACTTTTAAACCATTACAAAATGTGCATTTGTTCTAAAGAGTCAGGTGTTTGCTGTCCATTTTTTTTTAATATAAAAAAATCGAGTAGGATTTAAAGAAGAAAAATCACATAACCGTCTTATGTTGAATTGTTATTTGACTTTGTTACGCTTATGCAAAAGTCGCGCGAGCGCGCGCGCGCGCATGCCAAGGTGATAGTTTTATTGATGTTGGTTATTTGTTGTTGAGTTTTGCTGGTTTTTTTATCTTTTCCCCTTGGATGCCCTTGGACGTTTAGTGGTGTTGAATAGAGTTCTTTCTTTTTGTACTATGATGATGTACATCTTCATAGGAACCATCCGAAATTTCACACATCGAAATCTCCTGCGACATTGTAGTTATCCAATAGCCTGCAATAAATTCTCACTTTCTGCCCTAGCACAGGCCGATGGTTCCTCCTGATATTGTTACTTGATAAACCCTCTGGGTGCCATTCAAAAGCTTGGCGTTGACAATCGGTCCTTAATAGTAATACAGCTGCCATTCCGTTCTGCCGATCGGTTGTTTGAGACGCTTAAAAATGTCTTTTTTTCTGAAGGAAACGAGGGTCTGACGCCTGCGGCCTTGGTTAAAAGACAGCACAACTGCAGCAATGACGACAAAAGCAAAGCGATAGGGAATCGCAACTGCCGATGGATCTTGCTACCAATCATGGGATGTTAGTCCCACTATTTTTTGAGCGGGAGTGGGTGGGGGTTCTTGTTTGTTTTGAAGAGAAAAAGGATTTTTAAGAAAAAAGCTAGATTGTTTTTATTTTTATTTTTGTTTGTTTGTTTGTTGACCTCTTGTTTCTTTTCTCGATAGATATTAATGTATGTGCCAAGATTCGTGCTTTGCTGAAACCTGTTAACTTCATTGCAATCGATAAAGTAGTCCTGGCAACCGGCCTCCAACACAGCTGGTATACGTTCTGCTGCGATGTAGGTTTAATCTTGAGGATGGTAGACGATACGCCGCTTGAGATACTTGAAATGTTTTCCAGTTTCAATGATGGACTGACACCTGCGGCCATGACCAGAAGACGGTGAACGGAAGCAATAACTAGAAAAGGAAAGCGACCAGAGATTACAATCCCCGATGGTTTTCCTACCAGTCGTAAGGGGTTACTATTTTTGTGCATGGTGGGAAATTATGGCTGAACGTAATTTTACGAGATGTGTTTTGACCATCAGCTGTTCAATGTCCTGACAAGTGTAACAATGGAGGTAGGAGCAGTGACGCAGGCACTCCACTGGCTTTCATCCACAAGCCAGTTTCATACTCAACAAGCCACGATACTGACTGACTCCATGAACCTACTTCAGAAAGTATAAAGTGGAATGGGAAGCCCTGCTTGGAATGAACTAATGCGTAGCCTTCCATTGGAGAGACTCATATGATGTACTGCCCTGGACATGCTGGAGTTAAAGGAAACGAGAGAGCAGACACACTGGCTGGCAAGGCAAAGATAAGAACTGGATTACAGCCCGGCCGATCTGATGTGATAAGAAATCTGAAGAATCCGTCAAGCGAACAAGAGCAAAGCCACTACACCATAGACCATCTCTCAGATCTGAACATTAAGAGCGGAAGTGGCCGCACGTCCAGACTTAATGAGTTGGGCATCGACAATCGACATCTCTACCCACTGCTGCAAGTTCTGCTGGCTAGCCTCCGAAGATGGTAACCAGTTGGTCGTTTGCAGAGATCTGAAACGCGCTATCAACACCTGCGGCGGCCATCATGTTTTCAGCGGATACAGAGAAGTCTCTTTCCTCGCTCCTAGCACTTGGAGAGAGACCAAGTGAAATCAGGTGCTTATGATTATTCGTATACGGCCTTCGATAAAGAAATTAAACTTATCTTTTCACTCTGTCCGTGCTCTCCTCTCTCTCTCTCTCTCTCTCTCTCTCTCTCTCCTCTCTCTCTCTCTCTCTCTCTGCTCTCTCTGTGTAATTACGCGCGCGCATGCAAGCATGTCACAGACGATAAGCAGGAGCTCATTCCATGAATGTCTTCCTCGTTCACACTTTGCACACGTTATGATTTACAAACAAGGAAACATTTATTCAACAAGCGTGGCATTTTCTTTAACCCACAGGGCAACAACAAAGTTAGGAAATGACATAATTTGTCCCCCGCGCCCCACCCCCACCCTCCCCCGGTGATATTAGAGAAAGACAATGGTGCATATGTATAAAGTGTGATGTGTCGGCGCTAAGAAGTGAGCCAGGAAACTGGGAATGTTTATATTGTTTTAAAAAACAAGCGCAAACGTTTGTTAACATTTACATACAACAATCATGGTAATGAAAAGGTCCGAATATTAAAACTCAACAACAACAACAACAACAATAAAAATCAGAGGAGACAGTAAAAGCCTGCTTATCAGTTATTCACTCAAAGCTGGATGAGTTTTTAAAGTGGCAGACGCCAAAATCAAAAACAACAACAAACAAACAGACAAACAAACAAACAGACAAACAAACAAACAGACAAACAGACAAACAAAACCTCAAAACATTCCTTTGACTGCGTACTTTATGTACACATCATGGCCACAGACAAAAATGCACACGTGCGTAATGTAATCTTCAGGAGCAGAGAAAATATTTATTTTGTGCGAGTGTGTGTGTGCGGAATAAAATGGTTTTTAATGAGAGAGAGAGAGAGAGAGAGAGAGAGAGGAGAGAGAGAGAGAGAGGGACAGAGACTAGGACACTTTGATATTTTATTGTCATTACCAAAGAGGTCTTTTGACAAGGGGGAGGGGGTAACAGAACAATAACATTTCCCTCTTCCTTTCCTGAAAACAAATAGTACACATTCATTCCTAGTGTGTATCAAATCAAAGGTTATCAAAAACAAATAAATTCGTAACTTTTCCTTGTGTCCTCACGCACAGGAGTAATGCAGTAAGGTTACACACACACACACACACACACACACACACACACACACACACACACACACACACACACACACACACAAATCTTAAGACTGACTCGACCATCCACGCAATCAAATGATGACATTGTATCTTACTGGTCTCTTCCACATGCGATGAATGATAATATTCATTCAAATACCTCTTATAATGCATTATCTTCAATTTCACTATCCTTCGTCTGTCTAATTTTCAATGCTTCCGCGATGAATTTTGCAACGGATTTAATTACAAGTTCATCATCTGATGATAACACGACAGCGACATTTTGTCTTTTCGCTATAACTTACTGGACAAATGAACAATTTGTCCGCACTTCATCATAAGCAGTACAGTGGAACAGAAAGTGTCCTTCGTCGTCAACAATGTGTCTGCATGCAGGACAAGGAGATTCTGTGGATATTTCACATTCAAACCATCTTTTGTTGGCATTAAAGCCTAAAGTTCTCAACCTAAATCTTGCGTATTTTATTCTGTGCCATTTATCTGTTATGACACTGAGCAACTTTTCAGAATGAAACACATTTTTAGATGAGAAAAACCAGCGATATTTTTCTTTAGTTTCCATTTCTGAGTGCCAATAATTCTGTTTAAAAGTTCAAATAAGCCTAGCTGTCTTTAAATTCCGCAATGAACTGTTGCTCATTTCCTACTTCCTGGGTCATCCACACTATTGCAAAACCCTGTTCTGAAAGGACTTTCTTTACTTTATGAGCCCAGTTTTCTTTACCTTTTTCCTTTTCTAAAAGCATCATATATTAGGCTTGCCTGCTCAAACGGTACTGGGGTAGCTTCAAGATCTTCAACCAGTACTTAATACATTTCACAAATGTACTTATATACAAAGGGTATCTGCCCATCTCTCCATATAAAACGGTGTTGGGTGAATGAATAGGTACTTAAAGGAAACGCCTCATAGCATACGCATGTACTTTTTCCATCTGTGAATTGTCATATAAGCCCCAAATTTCAGCTGCATGTGTAAGAAGAGGTTTTATCTGTGTGTCAAACATTTTCCAAAATATACCACAGTTTGTACAATTCAGTTTTCTCAGTGATTTGAGACTTTCAATAGTACCTTAATTTTTTCCATTTTCTTAGAGATTCTTCCCATGCGTAACGGAAAGTCAATTTTGTTGAAAATATCATTCCAAGATATTTATATGAATTAACTACTTGGACATCTGCATTTCCATAAGAACATTTTACATACACTGATAGGTGGCCACCCATTCTAAAGACCACTATATTCGTCTTATCCAAGTTAACTGATAACCTAAGCGATCTGCTTCTTCTTTCAATACATTTAGTTGGTTTTGCAAACCTACAACTGTTCCAGACAGAAGAACAACATCATCAGCATACAGTAATAAAACTAATTCAACTGCTCCAGGTATCATCTGGATACCATTCTTCCTTTGCGGGACAATTCTACAGCTAGTTCGTTTATAAAAGAAAAAAGAAAAAAAAAACCTGGGGACTCAACAAGCATCCTTGTTTTACCCCATTTGGACAATCAAATAATCTGAATACTTACTGTTCACACGCGCACACATGCAAGCACTGAGTTGTAGACCCCTCTAATAGCCATGTACAATTAATTAACTATTAACACCACTTTTACGGAGTACATTCCACAGAGCATTCCGATTTACCGAGTCAAAGGCCCTCTTGAAATCTACAAATGTAATGCAGATCTTCGACTTACAGAGTAGATGTTTTTGAATCAAAGAATACAATGTAAATATATGGTCTATGGTGCAAGAGAGAGGAGGGGAGAGGAGAGAGAGAGAGAGAGAGAGAGAGAGAGAGAGAGAGAGAGAGAGAGAGAGAGAGAGAAGAGATGAGGAGAGAGAGAGAGAGAGAGAGGAGAGAGGAGAGAAGAAAGAAGAGTGGACACAACGGTGAATGTAAGAGCGTCTGTTAACAGGGAGAAGTGGAGCAAACTGGTTGCGAAGTGTCACGACTCCTGGATGGTGATATAGTGATAGGTAAATGACTGACCATCTGAAGGTCACTGTTTCATTTGCAAATGGGGGATCAATGATCATTAACCTGACGAAGTGGAATAAGCAGAGTCTTCACTGCCTTCACGTGACGTAGGAGATCGATCAGATTCTGCAGAGCCTTCGCTGTCTTCACATGACTCTATCCGTAACCGTAACCAAGTGACAATTCTTACGCACAAATGTGCGTCCGACACAGAAACTTCCTATCTGGCGCACTGGAATTCAGGCCAGCGCGTCACAAAAACGTACCAAAATTTACTGTGGTGCACTGATTTTCTCCTGTACGCATTACAATTCTGAGCAGCGCATCACGCAAAAGGGGTTTCGTCTTTTCCGCCACGATCGAAGTTAAAAACGTAAATTTCCTCGACGTTTTAGAATGTTCTGAATCGATTAACACTTCCGCTTGAGAACTCTTCTCTACAGAAAACCGACAACAGTCGTCAAAACAGACCAGGCCTATCCAGTCTATTATTGGACCACAAGATCACGAGATTCAGCTGAGTGGAAAAAGCATGGTAAACCGTTGGAATTTTGGCTTTTCAGAATCAAAATCCGACAGTTCAGCTGTGGCTCGAGAGTGATCATCCAGCGAATGGAACAAAAGTCGAACGATCTATGCATTATGACCATTTCGGATAAGTAAAATAACTCCAAATTGAACATGAAATGAGGCAGGGAACAATAAATAAGTAGGGTAACTTTTGCTCCCATAAGGAAACCTAACTCAGAGTAACTTTTATTCAAGACTGGCACAGCCTTTTAAACTTGAATAAAGTCAGATAAATACAACGACGAACAATCTAATTGTGGGGAAAACAAATGCAGGCCAACAACCCCTCCGTCATCACAGTAATGACTTGGCAAAGATATGAAATTATCAGGGGGGGGGGGGGGGGGGGGGGGGGGGGGGGGGGGGTCTGAAGATGAAGAAAATGGGAACAAAGTTAGGAAAATATATTATAAATATGAAAACTCTTCACTAGCTGCATCAGGAAACCATGGTAATCCCTGTCGAAGGCAGATTTATTTGTATTGCCTGCTCCTAGGCCTTCCGTCCGCTGGATCGAGGTTGAACGAACCAAGGTTATTTGCATTTGTTTCTGTCCATTTTTGTGTTTGACTTTTGATGTCCCTTGCATCCTTGGGTGGATCATCCTCAGGCGTAGGCTCAAAGATTGTCCCCTACATTTTATACTGTGTGCATTATGTCTTTAGTTTTTCAGCAACGTTTCCCCTCCCCACACTTTCGTTTTGTTTCACTTATAACCTTCGCTGGCTGCTTTGGGGATGCTGTTGGATTCTTTTTTGAACCCTTGGTGGTGAGAACACCACAGTATTATGGACTGTGGTGTATCTCTATTTGACGCTAGGAGCCAGGAGCAGTCCTATCGCTAACCGTAGTCATAACCCTCCTAACCAAAAGCGTAAATATTTCAGGAGAATGATCAGACTCTGCAGAGTTTTCATAACATAATATAGTATCATATAACATGATGATGAATAGACATTATAATATTTCTTTTAACATTTCTTATTGAATGCCGTTTTACAAATGTACAATTACAAGTACTAATTTGAAATGTTACTGCGGTATTTTGACAAATTATCAAACCTTTTACAGCATATAGACGTCGTTTCACGACAGACTGAGCACAGCGCAACGTCACTGCATTATGAAAAGTACAAAATTGAGAACTTTCGTGTTTATCATTCCGTCACCATTGTTATTCAGTAATACGTAAAGATAGTGAACAAGTACACGCTGAATGCTTGCAACGTAAACTCTAAACCGAAGTCTGATCCTAAAGATGAAAAACAAATCACAGAAGATTAGGGCAATCGGCTTTCCAGATAATGTTTCATTTAAAAAACAAAACGAAAAACGTGCAAAGCAAAACAAGACTGACTCAGAAGGTCTAATAACCATATGCTGAGTGTTGAGGTTATTTTTGGTGACATGAAATGAGCAAGCAACAGTTCTGGGTCATGTATCGTTTCTGTAAGTGTTTTATAAAATCACGCCTGGGTCCTATGTGATATGATGCTGTGCTTGTGGAAACTATTTTCTTTTACTGTTGCTGTCTTGTTTACATCGATATGCAGTTCTCCATTAACTTCATTAATCCCTCTGCCTCAGACTGTGGGTATTGGGGACTGACGTTCTTGAAACATGCTAGTAATGTATGCATGTCCTCCTCAGTCCAATACACTAAGTACAAAGATGTAGAGGAGGGGGGGGGGGGGGGGGGGCGGTAAGGTATCTATCCCGCTTCGTTTTCCCACTGGCTGCCTTTGTCCGACCCTATTCACAAGCTCAGCCAGGCCCCATATTCACTGCGTGACTGCCCTACGAAAGCCTTTCTACCTAATCGACGTGTTTGAATGAAGGGGAAATGGGCGTCTTCGTGGCATGACAACTGTGTGTAAATGAGATGCAAGATCCCTGCCTCATTTCATTTTCAATTTCCTTTCAATGAAATCGAGGTTACTTGTGTTTGTTTCCATCCGGCTTTGTCTATGTCTTTTGATCTCCCTTGGATCCTTGGTGGATCCTCAGGCGTAGGCTCACAGATTGTCCCCTACATTTTATACTGTTTGCATAATGTCTTCAGGTTTTCAGCAACTTTTTTTCCTCCCCACACTTTCGTTTTGTTTCGTTTGTACTACTCTTCGCTGGCTGCTTTGGGGTGCTGTTGGATTCTTTCTTGAACCCTTGGTGGTGAGAACACCACAGTATTATGGACTGTGGTGTGTCTCTATTTGACGCCAGGAGCACGGACACAATTAACTGTGTCTCTTTGATGAGTCCCATCAAGCAGACTAAGGTCTAAAAGCAAACAATACAAATAGATTCGCTTTTGAAGACAGATTACGATAGTTTCTTCATACAGCTAGCGAGAAACTTTCATATTTATAATGTGTTTTCCTAATTTCATGTTCCCATTATTTCCCCCCCCCCCCCCCCCCCCCCCCCCCAGCAACCATCTTAAGTCCAAATCTTTGTCAGGTCAGTACTGTCATAACAGGAGGTTGTTGGCCTGCGCGTGTTTTTCCCCATAATTAGATTGTTCGTATTTGTCTCACTTTATTCAAATCTAAAAGGCTGTGCCAGTCTTGCATAAACGTTATTCCGTGTTAGGTTTTCTTATGGGACCAAGAGTTATCCTACTTTAATTTAGAATCTTTTTATTATCATTACTACTACAATTATTCTCATTTAAACGTTAATATATCCTATAAAACCCAAGCGTATGCAGTAAACATCTAAAGAAATTTAACTGCAGACGGTAAGTCGAGAAGATCCTACAGTCGGTTATGACGTACACCGTCGTATCGTGCAAACCATGGTGAACGGTCAGCCAGCGAAATGCCTGTGGTGGCCATCTCCTCCATGCTACAGGCGTGCAAGGTGTTCTTTTACTGTATGACCGCTTTTCTTCAGGACAGTGTCGTTCTTGCTCATGACCACAAAGGCCCATCCACCCACGTATCTTTAAAAGGAACCATCCGTGTAAATAAGGTCTCCACGCTTCTGCTCGATGATGTCGTCCAGTATAGCCCGAACTCGCTTCGGGCGCCACCTTCGGCAATGTTTCCCCAATTCTGGGTGGATTAGCACTCTTTTTTCTGCAGGTTCTTGTAATACACATGATATGGCTCCCATTCCAGCCTCTTGCTGATGAACTCCAAGGGTGGTTCAACCGAGAACAGGAAACATCGAGGTGGTAATAAATATGCGAGGATAAGTTAAACAACAGGAAAATAAGGAAAACAAAAGAAAAGAGTAACGAAAATCATGATGCAAAGTCACCTACTCTTGTATCAATATATTACCAGTTTATCCTTTCCGAAGGGGCTATTTTTTAAAAAAATAGTTCTGGGATGACAGCCACCGTACGGGTAGAAATGTAGTCAGCTCTTACGAAGGATTTTTGTTTTTCATTATGACACTGGGATTTATGCATGTATTGTTAAAACTGAGCACAAACGATAAATGCAAATTCAAGAAAATGCTTTCAGCAGGAATGATATTGATTTACTTTGCGTTGAGGCGCTTTCTTAATTTGTTCTCAGGCTACAGCAGCTGAAAGTTTAAAAATCGTCTCCTGTACGCTATCAGAAAAATGTAGATACTTGGTTCTAGCAGTCAACCCTCGTTATGTACAATTAAAGGATTAGAGCCGACCACTTTCATGGAATTGTCTTTTTTCTGATACGTCAGTGTAACAAATTTGTCCTTGTCTAACAGTTATCAAGTTTGCCTTTCTTTTGCGGCTCTCTCTGCAGAATACGTCAGTCTAGAGAAAATAGACAGGTGGATCCTTCTGGTGGTCCATCAATATCTAGTTCATCCATCATAGAGACAAGAGGGAACAATGTAACTTTGACATCCCCAGCAGTAGAAACTAAAGGTGGCCAAGGTCATGTTTCTCTTGATGGAAGCTTAGAACAGTTTATAGAATGTGCTCTGCCTATCTCATGTCTGTTGATGTTGGTCATCTAAACGATAGGTCTGAAAGTAAACAGACACTAACAAGACATAGCGCTTCATGGCAGAAATCATGGCGTTATGAACTGAGCCATCGTACTTTTGACAGACTGACTGGGGAAGGGGGAGGGGGGTGTAGCACAGAAGGCAGGCAGCACAGAGCTCCTGTAGTCCAGCAAAGGCACGGCCATCAGATGGCCCAATGGCACCTAAGTTGCTTTTTCTGTGGTGGGAGCTCTTGCCATCTCTACACAAGGCATCGATGTTTGGTTTGGATCATGACGTTAGATGTGCTGGAAATATTCTGAATGGCTATGCTTCATTTAAAAATGGAAATGACAATTGGGGATATGGTTGCAGCAGATGTTCAGTTCACTTAAATAGCTGCAGTCTGTTTACTGGTGTGTTAAAAGTTTAGATAAGCAGGTCAGCAGCAAACATGACAGCACTCCTGCTTTTCATGGCATTGTCTTGGCTGATCTGGTGTCATACATTTAGAGCTTTGAGGATGACCCAGTGACAGCCCTAATATTCCGAATGCCTCAGTTATATTCATTGTACAAGATAAGACTATAATTCTGTCTCTTGGAGCTACAAATACTTTTAAGTGTACAAGCCTAAGAAAACTTATTTCTGAGTCACTCTTGAGTGTTTTTTTTTTATTATCAATGTCGAGAAAAATAAAAATTTGTTTCGGTGACTAGTGCTGGAAAGTTGCTCCTTCCATTACTACTAAGAGAGAGGATAAGGGTGGAATTTTGACAAAACTCTTTTCGAGAAAGTATTCCAAGTCCTTCCCCTAGAGGACACACCAAACCACTCCCAACTCTCGTCACACACACTACCAAGATTTTATGGAAGAAATATTTCAAGCAGCTCAAGTATGTTTTTAGAAAATCAGTGTACACACATAAAAGAGGACTGGACGATGATCGGAATATTGTTTTTAAGAGAGAGAGAGAGAGAGAGAGAGAGAGAGAGAGAGAGAGAGAGAGAGATGGAGGGAAGGGGGTCGGAAGATAAGAGGGCAGGGAAAGGGAGGGGGGGGGGGGGGGGGGGGGGGGGGGGGGGGGGGGTAGGGAGCGAAAACTGGAGCTTGGGGAAGTTTGAGAGGAAGTAAGAAAGAATGGCAGGTCTGGGAGTTGTGCGAGGGAACAGGGGAGTCAGAGCTGGGATAGGATGGGTGATGGGAACGTGTGTGAGTGA
>CM031597.1:29187478-29194978 GCA_018398815.1 Conus ventricosus
CAGAATAAGGCGTTTAGAAAGTTGTAGAGAGTCTCATGAGTGAAATCTACCAACTTGCCAAAATATATTGTAGTTTAAAAAAAACAAGCAGAGAAAGACTGGCAGAAAAAAAAAGAAGCGAAGAAAGAAAAATGAAAAAGAGAAAAAGGAAAAGAATGAAAAAATAAAAACCGAGTCCAAATTCATTGCTATGAACACTCTGTCCTGAATATCTTCACACAGATAAATGATCAGACATTAGAGGAAACCGACAATCTCTCACTGGGATCACCACTATGGAGCCCCAACCCTTCACCTTCCATCCCCAGTTCCCACCACCCTCAACCCCCATCCTTTGTCATTTCCCCCTTCGGACCCTGTCCAGTAGCAAGCTCATCAACGCTGGTCTTCCCGGGTCAAGGGTGAAATTGGACTGAGGGGGAGCGTCTAGCTACCCAGGCCGAGAGTCCAGGACTGGTGCTGACGATGGACAACCCTCCTCCCTGATCCTGTAGCGTCGTTCAGGGGTCTGCCCTGGGGGTCAGGGAGTCACAGGCCACGACCTGTCTGTCCTCCGCAGCACTATTTCTGGCCTGCTCCATTATCGCAGTGGAGAAAGCGGCTGTGCGATCGGCCGGAAGCAGATAATTGTCCCCCTTTACCAGCAGAGATGGCGGGAAGACAGCTGGAAGAGACCATAAAGAGCTCGCGGGAAATTCCTGGAGAGGGTGAGAGAGGAGGGAGGCACGGGTGGGAGGGAGAACGGAGCGGGTGGCAATGGGATTCATGTCTATTGGTCGTTTTAATACTTTTGCTTCGGGAGTTCTGTGTTCAGTCGCATCTGAGGTTTGTCTCTCTGTCGGTAAGATTCCACAAATCTCCTAACTGACTTCAGACTTCGCTGCATGTATTGGGTATTGAATGACCAACAATCCTGATTTTCTTTGGAGAAATGAGTCAGAATTTAAGCTATCTCCTGAAAATCTTAGGTCTTTGTCAATAAAGCGTGGACCCAAATTTGTTTGTATTAGATTTTTTTCCAGCGAATAAACGAGTTAAAACAAAAACAAAAAAAACCATGGCAAGGTGAGGTTTGATTCTTACATAAAAAATATAGGTCCCTGGAGACTCACGGTGTATGGCATGCAAAATTGTAGGTGACGTACAGGAAAACACACACAAACATTCTCTCTCTCTCTCTCTCTCTCTCTCTCTCTCTCTCTCTCTCTCTCTCTCTCTCTCTCTCTCTCTCTCTCTCCCCTCTCTCTTCTCTCTCTCTCTCCTTCCCTTCACACACAGACACAGACACAGACACACACAGACCACACAGACACACACACACACACACACACACACACACACACACACACACACACACACCACACACAACACTCCCCCCCACAGACACCCCCCTATACACACACACACACACACACACACACACACACACACACACACACACACACACACACACACATGCTCACACATGTATGTTTCCCCCAACGTTCCCCCCTACCCTACCACACTCTAACTTTTCTGTGTTTATCTCCTACCTCATTTCTCCCCACCACTTCCATTGTCCTTTCCTTTCCCCCACCTCCACCCTTACCCACACCCCACCCCCCACACCCCACACCCACACCCACACACACACCTCTTCGACCATCCTTTAATCCCATCGCATTTTAAAGCTGAGCGGACAACTGCGATCTGTTCTTCCGCTGTCTGATTCTTCCTGCCATTAACTTCAGGGTTGACCGAGTGCCAACGCATCACCATCATTCCCCGTCTCCATCACTTTAATAGTCTCCTCTCACAAACCGCCTACTGAATACATTAGAGATTTTTTATTTTCGTTTATTTGTTTGCTTTTTTTAAATTTGGAAAAGAACTTGCGTGCACGAACGTGAACACACACACACACACGCACGTGCACAAGAGCGCGCATGCATGCACACATACATATACACTCTAACTTACGCACGTACCACACCACACACACACACACAACACACACACGACACAAACACAACACCACAACGCACACCAACGCAGGCATATACTCACGCTCACACTCACATACACACACACGCAAGCACGCACACACACACACACACACACACACACACACACACACACACACACACACACACACACACACACACACACACACATACGTATAATACACATACACGCTAGCACACACACACATACACACACACACACACACACACACACACACACACACACACACACACACACACACACACACACGCACGCACACACGCACGCACGCACACACATAACCACATGCGTGCCGCAACCACCTTGTGTGTGTGTGTGTGTGTGTGTGTGTGTGTGTGTGTGTGTGTGTGTGTGTGTGTGTTGTGTGTGTGTGTGGTGTGTGTTGCATTGTGTGTGTGTTGTGTGTGTGTGTGTGTGTGTGTGTGTGTGTGTGTGTGTGGTGTGTGTATGCGAGCGCGCGCTCGCGCGCTCGTTCTTCCTCACGTTTAGAAAAACCAACAAGCAAGCAAAGAAACAAAAAAAAAATTAAAAAAAAATCGCTAATGTATTTGGTAGGCGGTTTGTGAGAGCAGACTATTAAAGTGATGGAGACGAGGAATGATGGTAATTCATTGGCACTCAGTCAGCCTGAAGTGAATGGGAGAAAAAATCAGACAGCAGAAGAACAGATCGTAGTTGTCCGCTCAGCTTTAAAATGCGATGGGATTAAAGGAGAGTCGGAGAGGGGGGGGGGGGGGGGGGGGGGTGGGGGGGGTGAGGGGGGTGGTGAGGGAGGGAGGGGGGGGGGGCTGGGCACTGGTGGTGGGAGAGGAGTGGGTACGATGGAAGGGGCGGGGAGAAAGGAGGTAGGAAAGAAAGGTAGAAAAGTTAGAGTGGGGTAGGGGAGGGTAGACGTTGGGGTGGTGGTGGTGGGTGTGAATGCTGCGTGCCCTCTGTGTGTGTGTGTGTGTGTGTGTGTGTGTGTGTGTGTGTGTGTGTGTGTGTGTGTGTGTCTGTGCGTACATGCGTGCGTGCGTGCGTGTGTTGCTTCGTGCGTTCTTGCTGCGTGTGTGCGTGTGTGTGTATATGTGTGTGTGTGTGCATGTTGAGATGAGAGAGAGAGAGAGAGAGAGAGAGAGAGAGAGAGAGAGAGAGAGAGAGAATATGGACGTGAAAACAGCCTCCTGACATCATTAAAATGCCATCATCGATCACTCTTACTTGACCTTGCGTTATCGTCTGCAGTCTTCGAGAGCATCCTTCTGTGTTTTTACCTTTTGGCTTCTCTGATATCGCGTATAAGACATGCGGTTCTTTTCTCTGCTCTTTTCTTTTTTTCCCTCTCCCTAATCCTTTTTTTTCAAAAAATCTTTTAAGAACATAGGGCGATCCATTTGCTATGTCTTCCGAAATCAATTTAACGAAATTTCGTGAAAGGATGGAATGTCTGATAATGACAAACTGAAACTTTGGTGCAGATCTGCATCAAATGATGGGCTCAGAATCCAGTCAGCAAGGTTCGAAAAACAACAAAACAAAGAAAAAAAAGAAAAAGAAAAAAAAACCACAAATACTGAACTTAGTTTAAAGAAACTTACTGGGAAGATAGAAGTGAGCCATGGATAAAGCCATGCAATTATGATGCGTACTCTATGAAATTGTCGTGCATACTCCATGAAATTGTGGTGTGCACTCCATGAAAATGTAGTGCATACTCCATGAAAATGTGATGCATGCTGCACGATATTGTGGTGCATACTCCATGAAAATGCTGTGCATACCCCATGAAAATGTGAAGCATACTCCACGATATTGTGGTGCATTCTCCACGATATTGTGTGCATACTCCATGAAAATGTGGTGCATACTCCATGAAAATGTGGTGCATACTCCACGATATTGTGGTGCATTCTCCATAAAAATGTGGTGCATACTCCATGAAAATGTGGTGCATATTCCATGAAAATGTGGTGCATACTCCACGGTATATGTGGTGCATACTCACGATACTGTGGTGCATATTTCATGATACTGTGGTGCATACTGCATGATACTGTGGTGCATACTGCATGATACTGTGGTGCATACTGCATGATACTGTGGTGCATATTGCATGATACTGTGGTGCATATTGCATGATACTGTAGTGCATACTGCATGATACTGTGGTGCATACTGCATGATACTGTGGTGCATACTCCATGAAAATGTAGTGCATACTCCACGATACTGTGGTGCATACTCCATGAAAATGTGGTGCATAGTGCACGGGATTGTGGTGCCTGCTCTGTGATACTGTAGTTCATATCCTCAGTGCAGAGTCAGATCTAAGGGTGGGATCCATGGCAGAGATCTGTGCTCTTCTGAGTGCCCAGCTAGGTCTCATATCCTGATATTTCTCATTGATGTTGTCCTTTTGTGTCAAACTGCAAATACGTGACAACATTCTTTAAAATGTTCTTTTTCTCACCGTGAGCAATAGTCTGTTATCAGTAAACCTCCCTGAGCTCCATTGACACAGGGCAAAGCCAGTTAACACCGAGACACAGAGAGGGAGAGAAGATCACGAACAAGCGGTGTATGCCACTGTCAGTATCCAGTTGTTGTCTCCCCTGATGCGTTCCTAGGAGAAACCTCATACACAGGGCCGGTCTGAACTCAGCGCGGAAATGGATTTCTCCTCCATGTTCAAAGCAGAAGAACGTGGCACCAAGCGCGGTGCCATTCAGATTAGTTTTCTTGATTTGAACTGTGTTTCTTTGTCTTCTTTCGAAATTGTTTTGTAGGTGCTTGTTTGTTTGTTTTTTTAAACTTTTTTTAACTGCTAGTGTATCATTGCATACTTTGTTGTCATGACAGATTTCTTTGTGTCAAATTTGGGCCGACCTCTCGAAGAGGAGTGGCTTTCCATAGTATTCGTCACCCGGAAATTCTACTGGTCTACGCATGGTTTTGTCAGGATGGACGAAGAAAAGACAGAGAGAGAGAGAGAGAGAGGAGGAGAGAGAGAGAGAGAGAGAGAGAGAGAGAGAAGACGAGAGAGAGAGAAGAGGTGGAGGGGTGGAGCGAGAGGTGATAATGGAGGAAGGATAGAGAGAAGGATGGGATGTGTGTTTTCACAGGAATTCGTCACCAGTCGTGTCTTCAGTGATTATTTAAAAAAAAAAATCTGATCTTCAAACTCTGTGCAGAAACATCTTTCACTTTCTTACCACCGTTACCCCCCACCCCACCACCACCCACCTCCCAGCCCCGCCTCACCCCGCCACCTTTCTCAACCAGTTCACCAGCAGCCAACTCCTCCCGATCAAAAAGAAAAGGGAGGTGTGGAGAGAGAGAGAGAGAGGAGAGAGAGAGAGAGAGAGAGGAGAGAGGATGTGGTGGCAGGAAAGAAGAAAAATACCGTAGGTAATTCACGCTCACTCACCTTGCAACGTAAGGCACCAGACAGAAACCTTTTGGATGGGATGCTTTTGAAGTTCCATTAAGAGAATTATCCCTACTCTGCAACTCCAGACCTCTGAGTATTGATTTGGTCAGGAAGACACTAACGGCGCTCTGCCTTTACTGTCGAATTTGTATAGCCGCTCTTAAACTAGGTCTGAATTTGAACCAGAGGGGAAATGTGTCTCTTTCCTTTTGGTAGGTGATTATCAATTTGCATCACATGGATGAACAGCATTGAAGATCGTTTCAGAGAGAGAGAGAGAGAGAGAGAGAGAGAGAGAGAGAGAGAGGAGAGAGAGAGAGAGAGAGAGAGGAGAGAGAGAGAGAGAGAGAGACAGACAGACAGACAGGACAGACAGTCAGAGAGGCAGAAAAAGAGAGGGAGAGAGAGAGAGAGAGAGAGAGAGAGAGGAGAGAGAGAGAGAGAGAGAGAGAGAGAGAGAGAGAGAGAGAGACAGACAGACAGAGAGAGAGAGAGAGAGGAGAGAGAGAGAGAGAGAGAGAGAGAGAGAGGGAGACACACAGAGACAAAGACAGTGAGAGATAGACAGAGAGAAAGACAGATAGAGAAAGAGAGACAGTGAGGCGGAGTCAGAGACAGAGATAGTGACATTTGCTGGATACTTTTGTTTTTCTGTTGGGGGTCAGCACGTGACTGGAACTCAGCATACAGACTTAATATGTTTCTCTCTCTCTCTCTCTCTCCTCTCTCTCTCTCTCTCTCTCTCTCCTCTCCTCTCTCTCTCTCTCTCTCTCCTTCTCTCTCTCATAACCATCCCTGTCATCTCCTGTTTTGAATTATAGACCTCATCGCTCTGACACCTCTTGTTTCCATTTGTGCAAAACAACTATCACATTATGGAATTGTGCCTAGCTAGACACCTGAGTGAAAACAATCAGCCAGCCTTCAGAGAGTTTAAGGTAATGAATGGCTGGCTGAGATGCCGATGTCCATGTTACCATTTTCTTCTTCGGAGATGCTGTGCAATCACACCAGCTGTCGCCAACACATATTTGGTCTGGCATGAAGATCCAGATATGGGAAGACTTGCAAGGCCCACATTGTCCTCGAAGCCTCAATGGTCATGAAGCACAATTGGATAGGTTTTAAACTTCTTTTTTTCCCCTTGACTGCCTATCGATTTTGCATTTGTGGGACAAAGATGATTGCAGCTTAACCCCCATATGACAAAAGAACAAGAACAGCACCAACAACAAGAGAAAAAATAATAATGATGATGATAATGATAGCAGACTAGCAATAATAATAATAATAATAATATATATGATATTCTAATAATAATAATAGTAATAATGATGATGAGAAGATGAGAAGATAGAATAAATGAATGTTCACCTCTCGCCGTAAATCGCCTAAAAGTTGTGCGCGGCGAACGCTGTGGGTCGTCAGGAACCCACTTTTTTTTATAGGAATGAAACCTTCCCATACGTCCTGGGTCTGCACAGGACCCATGCTTTACTGAAGGACTAAAACCTTGCTTTACATCATGGGTCTCTAAGGACCCTTACTTTCTACTATAAAAAGAAAGCCATCCATGATTTTGTTTTTGTTTTCTCGTTTATTTGTTGACCCCCCACCCAAACCAAACCCCACTAGTACAGACGTGTGAGTCACGCTTTATTGACACAGTCTTACGATTTTGCAGAGTAGCTGAAAGACTGACTCAGTTATCAAAAGAAAATCAAGACTGGGGTCATTGTCGGTGTGAAGGTTGAAATCAGTCAGTGGATTTACGTGATCTACCTGACAGACAGACAGAACAGACAGACAGACAAACCTACAGAAGCCAGTGAAACCATAAACTCCCAAGTGAAGGTAATAAAACGACTGATGGACATCAATCCCATTAGCATTCCCTGGTCTCCTCCCTCACTCCCTCCCTCCCGCCCTGCCTCCCTCCTCTCACCTCCTCTGAGGAATTTCCCGCGAGCTCTTTATGGTCTCTTCCAGCTGTCTTCCCGCCATCTCTGCTGCTAAAGGGGGACAATTATCTGCTTCCGGCCGATCGCACAGCGCTTTCTCCACTGCGATAATGGAGCAGGCCAGAA
>CM031597.1:29199978-29204978 GCA_018398815.1 Conus ventricosus
AAAACAAACAAACAAACAAACAGACAAAAACAAAGAACCAAGCAGACAAAGGGATGGATCATCATGGTCTCTGCGACATACTTCAGAACGCCACCAGCACACAAAACGAGCTGTCAGCTGTATTCCTTGCTCCCTCTATCTCTCCCACCACGTTCTTCTTTGTCTTTTTCCTTTTTTAATTTTGTTTTTAAATTTCTAGTTATTTTCTGTTGAAAGATGACATGCCGGATATGATCAAACGTTTATCGCATTCTCATGTGTTTACCTCACCAAATTTTCCGCTTTAATACTTCCGCCAGAGAGTTCATATTTTTACCTCGCTCCTTTTGTTTGCGTGTTTGGGAGTGTGTCAGCAAGATGACGAACAAACTGCTGAACCGATTTAAAGAAAATTTGGAAAGCTGGAATGCGGTACATGGACGGTTCCGTTTAATTTTGGTGCAGATCCGTAGTGCAGGTCTGGATAAGGAGTGATTTCAGGATCGGATCAGCAAGATTACACATGAACTTCTGAACCGACTTGAAAGACGTTTCTTGGAAAGATGAAATTTAACGAAACATGGTGAATAGATGGAATGTGGGTCAAGGTGATGAAATTTGGGTGCGGATCCGAATCCGGAATGTAATCAGCAAGATTCCACAAAACAAACATACAGATACAGTAACAAAAGAAAAACTGCTGAACTTAGGTTAACGAAAGTTAGTGGAAGGATGGAACATGAACCAAGGACAAACCCATGAAACTGTGGTGCATACTCTATAACATTGTGGTGCATACTCTATAAAATTGGGGTGCATACTCTACAAAATTGTGGTGCATACTCTATAAAACTGTGGCGCATACTCCATGAAACTATGATGCATACTCTATGAAACTGTGGTGCATACTCCATGAAAGTCTGGTGCTTACTCTAGGAGATTGCAGTGCATACTCCATGGAATTGTAGTTTACATACCCCTAGCACAGAGTCAAACTCAAGGGCTGATCTAAGATCTATTCGATCAATGTTGAGCACTGAGCTCTCCCGAGTGCCCTTCTAGTCTATTTTATAATACTTCTTTTTAATTTTTTTTTGCTCCTTTGTGTGAAACAAGTTTGTGACAATAATTTCAAATGAAGATTTTTCTTCTTGTTTGTGAGCAATACTCTTCCACCAGTAAACCAGAATGAACCCAGATGACAGAGGCACAGAGACAGTAACACAAGAAAAACCAACAACAACAACAACAGAGAGGGAGAGAAAGATCACGAACCAGCCGTGAATTACACCGTAAGTGTCCAGTTGTTGTCTCCCCTGAGGCGTCTCCGTGAGATGCTTGATACGGTGGGCGCCTGTCTGGACGCAGGATGAGAATGGATTTCTCCTCTACTCCGTGTATCATTAGCACCACCGTCTGCAGACGTCTGGGAAGAACGTGTCACCGAGTGCGGTGCCATTGCGATAAGTGTTCGAGCTTTTGATGGGTGTTTCTTTCTTTTTGTCTTCTTTCCCACTTTCTGGTGGTGTCATAGTATTAATGTATCATTGTACGGTTTTGTTATCATGACAGATTTCCCTGTGTTGAAATTCGGGTTAACTTCCCTACGAAGAGTACCTCTCCGAAGTAGTCGTCACCGATTTTTTTTTTTTTCTTATATCTCTGAGGTGCAATCTCTCAGAGAGAGAGAGAGAGAGAGAGAGAGAGAGAGAGAGAGGAGAGAGAGAGAGAGTTTATTGTCGATAGCATCATAGCCCTGACAAGGGAGTGAAATTAAACGATTATAAGCACATCTCAGTCCAACACCACACACACACACACACACACACACACACACACACGCACACACACACACACACACACACACACACACACACACACACACACACACACACAGCACACGCGCGCGCGCGCGCCACACACACACACACACACACACACACACACACACACACACACACACACACACACACACGCACGCACGCACGCACGCTCGCACACACGCACGCACACACATCTACACACACAACACACACACACCCCACACACACACACACACGCACACACACACACACACACACACACCACACACACACCACACACACACACGCACGCACGCACGCACGCACATGCAAAAAGGCGCGCGCTCGTACGCACGTGAGTACAATCACACATACATACATACACACACGCCACATACCTGCATGCACACACACACACACACACACACACACACACACACACACCACACACACCACACACACACACACACACACAACACGCGCGCGCGCGCGCACGCACTCACGCATGCACGCACGAACACGCGCACGCACATACTCTTCTCTCTCTCTCTCTCTCTCTCTCTCCTTCTCTCTCACGCATTCATGCTCGCATGCACGCACGCACGCACACACACACACACACACACACACACACACACACACACACACACACACACACACACACACACACACACACACACACACACACACACACACACAGACACACGCCCATCTTGCGTTGAATTGAGAAGAGAAGTGATTGCTCGTTCTTCGTTTTCATTGTCCTGGATGTTGTTTATCTTGCCTGAAGTAGACCTCGGAGTTCGAAACGCGTCGTGTTTTGTCCTGTAATTTGTTTGTCCCATTTATCTGGCGGATTTTACTTTAAAGTCCTGTTACAATGTAGAGGCAGTAGGTTATTCCAAACAACCACCGTAGTACATTAAGCTAGATTTTGTCATGTCAACCCGTGGTAGGAGCACCTTAATCTAGTTAACACTGCGTATGAGAGTCGTTTCCAAATTTCGTTCTTCAGAGGTGATGGGGCATGATTGGACACCATATCTTAATCATGAAAATGGCTTTGTTATAGGTGAATTTCCATTTTAAAGACAATATTTCTACACGTTCATAATCAGAAAGAGTTACGATTGATGATTTTAGAAAAGAAAAATTCAACATCCCGTCTATGAAGACTGAAGAGCGGTTTTTAACAGGTTATCACCAGCCGAATCCCCAAATGTAGAAGACTATTTGAAAAGGGATTCAGTATAGAAAGCATAAACAGCTTTCGACAAACGTTGGTTTGAGAAATGTTTAAGATTTGAAAGCTGGTGAACTTTTTGAGACAACAGAGCTTTATTATATGAAAAGACCATGATAGATGAATGTCTACAATGCACCAAGAACTTTATGATGTACAAAGAGACGGAGAATTTTTGAGATATTTTGACCTTTTTTGTCTGAAAGTTCTTATCAATTATTTTGTTGCAAGTGAAGCGAGTGCAGGCGGAATCTCAACAATTTGTAAATTATTGCTACCCCCCCCCCCCCCCCCCGAAAAAAAAGTTGAAAAACAAATCACAAGACAAAAACGGCGCGTTTCGACCTCTTGGGTCTTCTTCAGGCAAGAAAAAAACAACACTCAGGACAAAGAAAATTAACGAGCAGTCACTTATCTTCATCCACTTCAGCGCAAGATGGCGTCGTGTTTTATCTTGCAATAATTTTTCAAATTAAATATGTAGTTTTTGAGAATGGAGATGCATGAGATTGAATTCAGACCATTTCATGAATTTGTTCATACTTTCTTGTAAAGCGGGAAGCACGTTTTCTATTTTCACTGAGTAGTATGTATAGCAGAGTCGTCAGCGAACATTACACATAAACTGTCACTGAATCAAGGTAAATTGTTTATTTATCTATGGAAAATAAAAACAGTTTAGTGTAACGATCCTGGGGACACCATGACAAATAGATAATCCGGAAGATACATATCCATTTGCTAAAACCCGTTCGCTTTCTATATGAAAGAAATGAAGAGAGGAATTTCCAAAAAATTTTTTATATAAATCATGTAACCTCAGCTTTTAAAAAAGATCGTGATTAATAACTTAAAAAGCTTCCATCAAATCTACCATAAAAACACTGAAATGTTATCATTATTTATTTTAGTAAGCAATGGATCCACTAGATTTGTTAATCCCATCTGGCAAGAGAGGTTTGCTCTTAGACCAAAATGGATTTTATGAAAAAAACTGAAAGAATTAAAAAAAAGTATGTTTGTTTATATGATTTTCCCAATGGTTTAGATAGTACAGACGAAGTAGAAATCGGCGTGTAGTTTGAGGGAGCAGGTAAATCACCTTTTTTGTGGGATTGGTATTCCCACTAGCAACCTCGAAAGCCTTGAGGAAATGACTTTTTCTTATGCAGAGATTGTAAATTGAGTACGACTTTGGGTATTTAAATAAGGGGTAAAAGTTTATTTTCCCGTCGATAATATCGGGGCCCGTAGCACCATTTTTCTTTTTCTTTTTTCATTTTTTGTTGTTGAGAAGTTTCCCGTCACTGCCCACTTCATCTATACATAACGACGGAATGCCCTTACATGTGATATTTTTCGACCGACACAAATTAAGAAATTCTAGATTGTTTTGAGAAAAGCCTTTCTTTTTTCGGGTTTTCTTAAAAGCGATTTTAGCTGTATTTCAAAAATGTGGTTGAAATTTTCAACTGATATGTCTCTGGGGTGTTCTGTAAAACGCGCGTGAGAATTTTTATCACCTAGCTGACTGACAATCATCCAAAGGGGTCGGTTTTTGAACAAACAAGACAGTTGAAATATTTTTTTTTAGCTGAGCGTTTTAATTAATTTTTAAGATTTTTTTCAGAGCTCTTTGCGATTTTCTGTTTACCAGAAGTGAGCCTCTTAAATCCATGATTTTATCTGTCATTTGTTGTCCAAGGGTATTTTGGTATAAGTTTTAACGCGGATTCTTTTAAATGGAGGGTGCTTATTGTCGACTTTCAGAAAACTGTTTATACTAAATTTCTAAGGCTTCACAAGGAGTAGTAAACTGATGGACAGAGGGAAATGAAGAATTCATCAGACCCATTAGGAATAAATCTGTATAAAAGATTGAACAGATTATTATGTAATATACTGGTGACGTTTTGGGAGAGTGATCGCTGCATCCAAAAAATGGTACGCATACTTCTACTATGGTGTCTGCAGAA
>CM031597.1:29218391-29220891 GCA_018398815.1 Conus ventricosus
GATCAATTATTCCTAACATGATTAATAAATCTTGTTTTCAACGCAGTACATTAATCCTGCTCATAAGACAATCAATCGATCCTGTTCCCATTAAATCCATCGATCTTGTTCCACATGTCCATCAATGCTTTTTCCTACGCCCTGCATCAATCCTGCTCCTAACGAAATCCCTTAGTTCTGTGCCAATACAATTTATCAGCACAATTCTTAACACAATCCATCAATCCTGTTCATAACACAATCCATCAGTCCTGTTTCCAACATAATCCATCATCCTGTTCCCAACATAGCCTATCAATTCTGTTCAATCCTGTTCCCATCACAATCCACCAATCCTGTTCCCAACACAACATATCTATTCTGCTCACAGCACAATCCATGATCCTTACCCAGGATAATTCATCGGTCCTGTTCCCAGCTTGTCATTTATCCTTTTCTCCCAAGCAATTCATCAACCCTACTTCTAGCACAATGCGTTAATCCTGCTCGAACACAATGCATCAATCCTGTTCCCAATATAATTCATCAGACCTGTCCCCAACACAATAAATTAATCAGACCTGCTCTCAAAAACTTATCAATCCTGTTCTCAACACAAACTGTTACCAACATAATCTATTAATCCTGTTCCTTACACAATTCATCAGTCCCTGCTCCCAACACAGTTTGCCTTTTTTGTCTCCAACAAGATCCATAAATCTTTTTCTTGCACAATCCATCAAACGTTTTACCCCCGACACAATCCACCACTCCTTTTCTCAACCAACAATCCATCAAGTTCTTTTCGCGACACCATCCATCATACTTGTTTCAAGTATCACCCATTTCACTTAGGGTATAAACAACATCATTGAACGGATCTGCCTCAGTCCAAGAATCCAATGCGAAACAACTTGCTCATCATGTGCCTAAAACTGTTTCACTAGTAAGCAACATCACTTCCGTTGGACGTCGTGCTTGTTTTGTGCAAGTGGATATTCAAAGTTGTGATTGATCGGGTGCTCAACCACCCGGTAAAGAAGCCCTGATGTGGCCCTTTGCGGTCGGCTGGGCTATAAGCAACATTATCTTATCTTACCCGGTAAAGATTGCTGACTATACCGCCGTCTGCTGCGTGAAGAAAGGTTCAGATATGTCCATGATGCCCAGTGAACAAGAACATGAAGGGAAAAATCTGAAAAAAAAAAAAAACCCACATACAAACGTTAATTTTACAAAAGGATATTATTTCCGCAAGACAGTACAGGCACACCACTGTCCTGTAATCTGCTTGTCTGTCTGTAATGTCTTGCGGAAACAATACCCCGCCCCCTTTTTTTTTTAATTTGCTTCAATTTCCGCTTCATTCACCTGGCTTTGAAACATACAAATGTTAGCCAAAGCCATTACCTGCTTCATAGATTCCATAGACTGCTTTCTGCAAGAACCACATGTGATTGAAATCAACGGCAGATATGGCACCGTGTTAATAAAACCTTTCTTCTTTGAATGTATTCTTCATCTTAACTACTCGAACCCCTGTCCTGAAGAAAAGACGATGTTATGAAGATACAGGACGATTCTTCTGCATACACTGCCACTTTCAACAGTGTTGAAAAAGGTAGACACGATGCTGAGATGGACAGAGAAAAACAGTATAAAAAAAGAAATAAAAAAGAAAAAAGGGGGAAAACGAAGGGAGGAAAATCTTGGAAATGTAAGGAAGAGAGGAAAGAGGAACAAGCATAAAAACATAGAGAAACGTAAGAAAATGTGGGGGAAGGGTTGAAAAGGCAGGACAGTTGGAAAACAAAAAAACGTAGAACAAAACAGGAAAAGGTAGGACACATTAAAAACAAAACAGCAGCACCATGAAAGAGTACAACTTGAGAAAAAGTAGACGAAAAAGTAAACAAAACAAACAAAAAAAATAATAATAAAACAAAACAAAAACAAACAAACAAAAAACCGAAAAAACCCAGCGAGAACATTACGCTAAAAAATGGAAAATGTAAAACGAAACAGGAAAAGGTAGGATAGATTAAAAACAACACAGTAGCACCATGAAAGAGTACAAAATGAGAAAATGTAGACGAAAAAGTTAAAAAAAAAACAAAAACAATGAGAACATTTGATTTAAAACTGGAAAATGTAGGGAAGAGCAGCTAAAAGGTCGGGGATATGGTAAAAAGGCAGAAAAAAGGACTTAGAATCAGGGGGAAAAAGTAGGAAACATCAGGAAAAGGAAGTGACAAAGATGAAAATATAGCTAAAATATGTAGAAAAAAATGGCAGAGAAAATCCATGGGTGGTTGAGGACGTCGGGATAAGTCAGTCTATAGAATCTGTTCAGGACAACAAAGAGCTTTCGCTTGCTCTCGTACAATATTGGAATGGTCCACCCGTGTGGAGGACCCAACCAACAAAGCTGGCACCATTCTGAAGCCAACCAGATTCTTTTCTGTCCTCTTCTTTGATTTCCTTTAGGGAAAAAAACCCACAACAAACAACAAAAACAAAA
>CM031597.1:29228391-29230891 GCA_018398815.1 Conus ventricosus
CTTTTTTTTTGTTTTTTGTGTTTTTTTTGCTGTCCCATCTTCTGTGCCACCTCGGTGGCAGTGCATCCACGCCGCTCATTCCGACACCCTGTCCACAGCCACAGCCCGGTCAGTCCCGCCGCAGCCCCGGCACCGGCAATCCACAGGGAGCGGTCAGTGTCAAGTCGTCAAGAGGCAACCCACCGGAAGAGACACTGCACTGCCGCCGAATCACTTCGGTGGTGTTCAGTCGCACCTGTTCTGATCCAACATACGCAGGACACCACCTGTTAAGCCCTCTACTGACGACAATAATTGCTTAGTCGCGAAGCCGGCGTGAGTGAGCTCTGCCTCCGGAGGGCGCCACCACGTCTGTCCAACGACAGCCCCCATGGACTCGCCGATACCGGTGACCCAGACGGAATCAAACCAAGGCCACGGACGTGGAGAGAACATTGAAACTGAGGTCACCATGAGAGCAGGGCATGAAGGGCCACAGTAATTTGAGACTTTTTCTTAAAATGCTGATCAATGAGAATGAGGATGATGAAGATGATGCTACGGATTTCCATTCCGGTCTGAGACTGCATGACAGGGCTGTACTGTACTCTTCCTTCCATAATATATCCCGGCGTCAACCAGGCCTGAGAGATACAGACACCTGTAGTGTTGGTCAGGAAATTTGAGCAACACTGGCAGAGACGCATCCATTAAGTGGATGAAACTCGACTGTGTGGTCTCAGTCTTCCCAACTGAGCGCGTAGCAAACTCAACTCTGGGTAGGAGCCGGTCGGGGCAGAAAAATCCCACATGACTTTGATGGAATCAAGCCCACGACCTCCCAGCCGGGAGACGGCGACGCTAACCACTTCGTCATGGCGGCTGGAGGTCATCAGAATGTTGATCTCCCGTTACCATGTTACAGAAACAAATTCACTTCGGCCATTCAAGAATATCTGGAAACAATGGTAAACATGATCAGAAACGATAATTTTTTTGTTTACGTGCACCTTACATATTGGTTTGATTTTCATATTAATGCAGGCGTAAAGGGTTCAACTCTTGAGTGGTCCTGAAACATTTGTACCGTACAAACCTATCAGCATTAAACATATAATTATGCCAAACATGTCACCTATAATCTGCAATCCTTTCTCTGAAACTTAAAACAGGAGACACACTCACATCCCCCAAAAAGGTAAAATTCCAAGCCCTGCAGGACGTATGTTTCTTCGAACTGCCACCTAAGTATAAAAACATCTTGTGCACTTTGAAGGTATCACCTGTTCCTTTATTGTGTGAATTTCATCCAATATCTATAACAGGTTTTAAACATCTGAATTTAGATAACATGACATCTTCCGATTTCTTCACAAACTATATGATTTGGTGTTCTGATGTCTGTATCAAAATCCTCTAATGCTTCAAATAATTCTGATCGAACTCATTGTACCATACGATAGCAGAATGGAGCAAGCTCACATCTACAAGACTCAAAAGCCAGCAGCTTGAGGGAATCTGGCTTCCAGGCCCATAGAAGTTGAAGCAAAGGAATTTGTAGGCTCATGAGCCTATGATCTCTTGAAACAGCTTGGAATTTCAGGTAAGAGGACCCCAAACCCATAAGTGTGGTAAGACATCTGTATAAAAAAGGCATGCCTTGAGACGCCATCCATTCAAAAGTGGCGGGTTCAAATCCCGCAGCGCCAGGACAAAAATGTTGACAGCAGATGGGCATCTGGGAGTCATGACCCGGATGCGGCCCGGCCCCGTTAGAGGGGTTCTTCTCTGAAGACCTTGCTTTCAAACTCTCCCTTGAGTTTCTTCCCTAGAACCAGTTTCTCCCTTGAGTTTCTTCCTACAGAACCATTCTCCCTTGAGTTTCTTCCTACAGAACCATTCTCCCTTGAGTTTCTTCCTACAGAACCATTCTCCCTTGAGTTTCTTCCTACAGAACCATTTCTCACTGAGTTCTTCCTACAGAACATCCTGGTTTCATTCTAAAGCCAATTCTCCTTGTTTCATTCTACAGAACCATTCCACCTTGAGTTCTTCCTAAAAATCGTTGCTTTAATAAACCAAATTTGTTTATATAAGAGAACCTGCAAGTCAAAACTTTGTACAAAATATAAAAATGAAAAAAAAAAGATACTTTTAGCTGCTTTTTTTTTAATTTTCTGTCTGCAAAGTCATAGTACGTACAATTAAAGTGAGGGGAGTTTCTTGCTGTCACATCTACTATGCTACTTCAGTTCTTCTTCTTCCTCGTTCGCCATCCCGTTAATGAGCAGCCCGGTGTCCTCGATGAAGGCTGCCGTCCGTCGCAGTTCCTCCAGGGTGCCGTACAGCTTGGCTTCCACTGCTGTCGGTGTTGGCCAGTACTTTCTCCTGGATGCTTCATACGTCGTGCAGACTTGAAGGATGTGGTCAGTTGTCATTGGTCCCTCTCCACAAGGGCACTCTCCACTCTGTCCAATGCCAAATTTTGTGTGCATGTGGTGGAGCAGGCGATTGTGTCCAG
>CM031597.1:29240891-29245891 GCA_018398815.1 Conus ventricosus
TCACAAAAAGGGGGATATTAAGAAAGTTGATAATTACAGAGGAGTATCACTATTAAGCACAATTTCTAAATGTTACAGCTCTATATTGAATAAGCGTCTCTACGCATGGCTTGAAGCTAATAATAGGATTTCTGAGAGTCAAGCTGGCTTCCGTAAAAAATATTCTACGATCGACCAAATTTTTTGTCTGTATTCCGTGGGACAGAAATGCTTGAGTCAGCGTGGGAAAAAACTATATGTGGCTTTTGTCGACTTCAAAAAAGCCTTTGACTCAGTAAGACACGATAAGCTTTTACAGTGTATTAGAAATCAGGGTATTAAAGGGAAATTTTTCTGTGCGCTTCAAGCTATGTATAACTCTCTAATATCTTGTGTAAGGTCAAATTATACGTACTCTGACTATTTCAGTTGTCCCAAGGGGTCCGTCAAGGATGTGTTTTAAGCCAACACTGTTTGAAATCTTTATCAATCAGTTGGCAACTCATATGAATGAAGAAGGTAGACATGGTATTCAACTGATGCCCAATGTCATGGAATTATTCATTCTGCTCTTTGCAGACGATGTGGTTTTGTTGTCTACAACTCCAGTCGGACTTCAAAACCAATTAAATATACTGCAAACATGCTGTACAAATATGAAATTAGATGTTAATATGGATAAGACAAAAATAATGGTATTCAGAAAAGGAGGATTTCTTGGTAAAAACGAACAATGGATTTTTGACAATGCTAAGATAGAAGTTGTCAATACTTATTGTTATTTGGGGTTCGTTTTTTCAACAAAACTTAGTCCAAGACTTGGTACTGAACACTTAATTAGTAAAGGGAAAAGGGCATTGATTACTTTAATAAGAGCTTTCCAGAAGAATAAGGATATCGGTTATCACATTTATTTTAAGGTGTTTGACGCCAAAATCAAATCCAGTTTATTATATTCATCTGAAGTGTGGGGGATACATCGTTTAGATGGCTTGGAGAGAGTTCACTTGCTAGCATGCAAGCGTTTTCTGGGAGTTCCACTTAAGACCCCAAACAAAATGGTATACGGGGAACTGGGAAGATACCCCCTCTTTATTAACTCATACGTAAACGCGATTCGATATTGGTTTAAACTGATTAGTATGGGACAGAACAGATTACCGCGGCAAGTATATAGTATGCAGGTAATCCTAGATCAGAATGGTAAAAAATGCTGGGTAACAAATGTAAGAGAATTGTTATGTGAGACTGGTTTCAACTTTGTATGGTTACAACAGGATGTTGGCAATGTTCGTTGGTTCTTATGCATATTCAAGCAGAGATTAATTGATATGTTTATACAAGAGTGGTCAGGAGCTATTAGAGATAAGGAAAGATATGCAAGCTATAGATCTTTTAAAGTCGTTTTTGAAAGGGAAATTTATCTTTGTAGCATTGATGTATTTTGTTTCAAAGTAGCTTTTTCACATGCAAGATTGAATGTTTTACCTTTGAATAATAATCTGTTCCGATATAGTCATAATTCAAAAGACAGAAATTGTCCGTTTTGTGTTAATTCTGTAGAAGATGAAAACCACTTCATATGTAAGTGCTCACTTTATAATGATTTAAGGGAAGCGTTTATTTCAAATATTGTACAACTACCACTGTCAATCATTCTTCTACCACGGGATAATAAGAGAACATTACAAGTTTCAAAATATATTTTCCACGCAATTCGTAGAAGACAAGTTTATTCAGGTCGTGTATTAAGATGAAAATGCTATTTAAATTGACAACATTTTCTTAGAGAGTTTCTCTTGTTTTCTCCTCTTATGAAGTAACTTTTGACACCTTTATTTATTTTTGTGTATGTGTGCTTTTGTTGTTGGTTTTTCTTTGTTTGTTTATCCATATACGCTCTCTTCTGAAAGTGTAGTATCACAGATACGTTTGTATATATTTTTGAATCCTGCTCCTTTTTGTGTATTGGCGTATTCATTTGTAAAATGTAATCATGATGTATGTGGATGACTTCATTATTTACCCCTCCCAGTACCCTTGACTCATTGTCTTCCCCACTTCCCTCGCCCCGCACCCCGAATCCTTTTGAATTATGGTCTGTGGCCAATGTTCAATAAAATTCGTTCGTTCGTTCGTTCGTTCGTTTGTTCTCTCTCTCTCCTCTCTCTCTCTCTCTCTCTCCTCTCTCTTCTCTCTCTCTCTCTCTCTCTCTCTCTCTCTCTCTCTCCCTCTCTCTCTCCTCTCTCTCTCTCCCTCTCTCTCTCTCTCTCTCCTCTCTCTCTCCTCTCTCTCCTCCCTCTCTCTCCTCTCTCTCTCTCTCCTCTCTCTTCTCTCCTCTCTCCTCTCTCTCTCTCTCTCTCTCCTCTCTCTCTCTCTCTCTCTCTCTCTTCCTCTCTCTCTCTCTCTCTCTCTTGTGTGTTAGACTCCTTCTGCCAGGTTCTGTCTTTGTTTGTCTCTAAATGTCAAACTAGCTCTTCCTGCTTCTGCGTCTGTACTGAAGTGCCTGTCCCACTCCTCTGTCTTTCCGTCCGTCCGTCTGTCTGCCTGTGTCAGTCTGCCTGTGCCCTTGTCTGCCAGTCTAGCTGCCTGCCTGTGACTCTCTCTCTGCCCTTCTGTGTGTCTTCTCTGTCTCTGTGTCGTAATTCTGTTTGTCTTCCGTCGGGTTGTCTCTATATGTGCTCCTGTCTGTCTGTCTGTCTGTCTGTCTGTCTGTCTGTCTGTCTCTCTGTCTCTCTGTCTGTCGTCTCCGGTTCAGTGTGTGTGTGTGTGTGTGTGTGTGTGTGTGTGTGTGTGTGTGTGTGTGTGTGTGTGTGTGTGTGTGTGTGTGTCTCCCTGTCTGTCTGTCTGTCTTTCTTTCTTTCCCTCTCTCGATTCTTATGTATTGTTTAACGATATATATGTTTATGAAATGTTTTTCTTTTAGTCTTCAGTCGCTAGTCATGCTTGCGTAGTTGCTAGTCACGCTTAGTCCCTTAGCGGAGCAAGGGCCTGATGAAAACAGAGGCATATATTTGCCTATGTGTTACCCTTAGGAATAAAGATCATCATCAGCATCATCATCATCATCATCATCATCATCATTATCATCATCATCATCATCATCATCATCATCACGATTATCATCGCCATCATCATCATCGTCATCATCATCATCATCATCACTCTCTCTTTCTCTCCCTTGTCTGACTATCTCTGTCTCTCTCAGTCTCTGTCTATGTCTCTGTCTCTCTCTCCCCTCCACCTCTCCCTCTCCCCTCCCCTCCCCCCCCCCCCCCCTCTCTCTCTCTCTCTCTCTCTCTTTCTCTCCCTTCCTTCTCTCTTTCACTCCTTCCACCGTTCCGGCTACAAAGCGGGCTGGTACTGAACAAGCCTGGCCCTAAAACCTGTACTGGCCTGTCAGGCCCGTTGATCAATGCCAACTGGGTTAGGGGGAGACTGTGGTGTGGTGTAAAGCTGGCTGTCGGCTTGCCCTGCCCAGTGTGATCCGATTCTTAGGGACGGAGGCCCCCCTCATTTTCTGCCTTAGAATTTCTGCCTGGACTCCATCCCATTCCCCCGCCCTCGCCTCCTCCTCTGACATCCTGCTCCTCCACCTCCCCCTTCACTCCAGCCTTTTCCTCTTTCCTCTCTATCTTTTGTACACACACGTTCGAAACTTAACCATTTCCCTCAAAGAGGCTAGAAATCGAGTACCCACATCTCTGATGTTAACCTTTCATTATTTTACTACAGAGCAGCATTCTAGGTGCTGGTTAATTAAAAGCCATGCCGAGCAGAGAGGGCATTTTCATGGCTATTGAATTGACACATAAATACACGGACACATGGGCTTGCACAGACAGACAGACATACAAATAGACAGACAGGGATAGACAGACAGACAGACAAGCAGATGCTCACATACACACATGCACGCATGCTTGCACTCACCTGCACATACACAAATACACATGCAGACACACGCATAGACACACACACACACACACACACACACACACACACACACACACACACACACACACACACACACACACACACACACACACACACACACACACACACACACACACACACACACACACACCACACACACACACACACACACTAGATTAATACGTGAAGTACAGAAAGAAAGGGTGAAGGTCAGATTATTCCACTATTACTAAAGGACACTATACACCATCACCACAAACAATACAAACCCATCCAGTGACTCATACCTCCCCCCCCCCCCCTCACACACATTTCTCTATTATTCCATCCTATTTAGTTTATCTATCTATTATTTTTTTTAATCAATTTATTTCATTCATTTAATTTATTTTATCTTACTATACTATTATTTTATTTGATATTTATTTATTTTGTCTAATATCACCTTTGGGTGAACAGACGTTAAATCAAAGATGAATGATGAAATGACACACACACACACACACACCACACACACACACACACACCACACACACACACACACACACACACACACACACACACAAACACACACACAGAGGCATGAACACACATTCATGACCACACACACATATACCTGTATGTCTAGCTGTGTATCTCGCTATCTGTTTGTCTGTCTATCTGTCACACTGTCTGACTCTGTCTGCCTTTCTGCCTGTCTGTCTGTCTGCCTGTCTCTGTCTCTTTCTCTTTCTCTCTTACTCACTCTTTTTCCCTTTCCTTCCCTCTGTCCGTCTGTCTGTCCATCTGTCTGTCTATCTCTGTCTGTCTGTTTGTCTGTCTCTCTATTCTCTTTGGGTTACAAAGCGGGCTGGTACTGATCAAGCCTGGCCCTAAAACCTGTACTGGCCTGTCAGGCCCGTTGATCAATGCTAACTGGGTTAGGGGGAGACTGTGGTGTGGTGTAGAGCTGGCTGTCGGCTTGCCCTGCCCAGTGTGATCTGATTCTTAGGACGGAGGCCCCCCTCATTTTCTGCCTTAGAATTTCTGCCTGGACTCCATCCCATTCCCTCCGCCTCCTCCTCTGACATCCTGCTCCCCACCCA
>CM031597.1:29264981-29274981 GCA_018398815.1 Conus ventricosus
GATTCTAATCGGTCGGGTGCTTACGAACGACGACAAACATCGTCACAATCGCTGAGATGGCGTAACTTGATGATCTTGGCTTGATTACCTGAAAGTTCATGCAGTCATCAGGGAGTTATGATGTTCTGCTCACTCTCTCTCTCTTCTCTCTCTCTCTCTCTCTCTCTCTCCTCTTGCGCTATATTCATTCATACATTCATTGTGTCTACCTGCTTGTCATTGCATTATGCAATACTGCTTCATGTAGATCACCCTTACGTATACGGCATGCCAGTTGTTTTCTTTGAACACAGTTGGTATTAGGAGGGCTACTTATGTCATTTGTACGTGATGGAAAGGCAAAAACTGGTCAAAGTGTAGATTTCAGATTGTCTTTTTACTGAATTGTGTATTTACAAATGTAACCTGCAAGGTTCAAACTCCGCATCAAATAACTGTATTAACCTTTTGAAAATACGATTCAATTCAAAATGCATAGTTCCATTACTTGAAACAAAATATATAATTCATCTGTAAAGAGTAGACCATGCCGATTGGACAAGTCTTGCCAGCAGCCATGTATAGTTTGGAGCATATGAAAACTAAAGACTTGAAACTGAGTGCCTTAAAAATGGTAAGTGAAGTTCTTTGAAAAAAAAATCCAGCATTTTGTAATTCTTATAGATTACACTTCCTGTACTGTGTATGTATAGGTTCTTTGAAAAGTTTTGGAAGCTATATATATATATATTATAATATATATATATATATATATATATATATATATATATATAACAAACTAATAAATTCCAAGGATAAGTACCGCACCGTTCCAGCAACTTACAGAGCAGCTTGGTGTTGCAATGACTGCAAGAAATATTGAATTATAAACAAAGCTTGCTCTTATGTCTTAGATTGAAGAAATAGGGGAGATACGCATTCATATCTGCAGTGGTAGATGATTCTGCCTAACTAACAGTATGTGCATGAGTGGGTGAATGGGGAAAAATAAAATAAAATAAATGCTTCTCAAAATGAGCCTTCAGCAAGCTTATATTCTCCAAGAGGGAGACATCCTCCAATGGGGAGGGACAACTCACTAACATATAATCCTGGTCATATACCGATATTTCGAAACTTGGTGGTTTCTCCTCAGTGACCGCGGAAAGTGGTAATTGACTCCTCTGCCTTTTCAGTTTTAAGAAGAATGCAATCCCAGAAAAGGTTGGTGTGCAATACCGTAGTATGTTTGTTGAGTTTTCAAAAAACCAACAAAGGTGCCATCTAAGAGGCAAAAGAAAATCATAAAAGAGCAAAACAAACTACATTTTCTTGTGAAAAATAGAAAATATAAACGATATCCTCTAAGACACAAGTGCTGAGGGCTAGTTCTTGGAATGAATCCGCAAGGGACTAAAATACAACAAACTAATAATTCCAAGGATAAGTACCGCACCGTTCCAGCAACTTACAGAGCAGCTTGGTGTTGCAATGACTGCAAGAAATATTGAATTATAAACAAAGCTTGCTCTTATGTCTTAGATTGAAGAAATAGGGGGAGATACCATTCATATCTGCAGTGGTAGATGATTCTGCCTAACTAACAGTATGTGCATGAGTGGGTGAATGGGGAAAAATAAAATAAAATAAATGCTTCTCAAAATGAGCCTTCAGCAAGCTTATATTCTCCAAGAGGGAGACATCCTCCAATAGGGAGGGAAAACTCACTAACATATAACTCCTGGTCATATACCGATATTTCGAAACTTGGTGGTTTCTCCTCAGTGAGTTTCCCTCCCTATTGGAGGATGTCTCCCTCTTGGAGAATATAAGCTTGCTGAAGGCTCATTTTGAGAAGCATTTATTTTATTTTATTTTTCCCCATTCACCCACTCATGCACATACTGTTAGTTAGGCAGAATCATCTACCACTGCAGATATGAATGCGTATCTCCCCCTATTTCTTCAATCTAAGACATAAGAGCAAGCTTTGTTTATAATTCATATATATATATTATATCTTTTTATATTTTCTACTTTTCACAAGAAAATGTAGCTTGTTTTGCTCTTTTATGATTTTCTTTTGCTTCTTAGATGACACCTTTGGTTGGTTTTTTGAAAACTCAACAAACATACTACGGCATTGCACACCAACCTTTTCTGGGATTGCATTTTTCTTAAAACTGAAAAGGCAGAGGAGTCAAATTACCACTTTCCGCGGTCACTGAGGAGAAACCACCAAGTTTCGAAATATCGGTATATGACCAGGAGTTATATGTTAGTGAGTTTCCTCCCTATTGGAGGATGTCTCCCCTTGGAGAATATAAGCTTGCTGAAGGCTCATTTTGAGAAGCATTTATTTTATTTTTCCCCATTCACCCACTCAAGCACATACTGTTAGTTAGGCAGAATCATCTACCACTGCAGATATGAATGCGTATCTCCCCCTATTTCTTCAATCTAAGACATAAGAGCAAGCTTTGTTTATAATTCAATATTTCTTGCAGTCATTGCAACACCAAGCTGCTCTGTAAGTTGCTGGAACGGTGCGGTACTTATCCTTGGAATTTATTAGTTTGTTGTATTTTAGTCCCTTGCGGATTCATTCCAAGAACTGGCCTTCAGCACTTGTGTCTTAGAGGATATCTTTTTATATTTTCTACTTTTCACAAGAAAATGTAGCTTGTTTTGCTCTTTTATGATTTTCTTTTGCTTCTTAGATGACACCTTTGGTTGGTTTTTTGAAAACTCAACAAACATACTACGGCATTGCACACCAACCTTTTCTGGGATTGCATTTTTCTTAAAACTGAAAAGGCAGAGGAGTCAAATTACCACTTTCCGCGGTCACTGAGGAGAAACCACCAAGTTTCGAATATCGGTATATGACCAGGAGTTATATGTTAGTGAGTTTCCCTCCCTATTGGAGGATGTCTCCCCCTTGGAGAATATAAGCTTGCTGAAGGCTCATTTTGAGAAGCATTTATTTTATTTTTCCCCATTCACCCACTCAAGCACATACTGTTAGTTAGGCAGAATCATCTACCACTGCAGATATGAATGCGTATCTCCCCTATTTCTTCAATCTAAGACATAAGAGCAAGCTTTGTTTATAATTCAATATTTCTTGCAGTCATTGCAACACCAAGCTGCTCTGTAAGTTGCTGGAACGGTGCGGTACTTATCCTTGGAATTTATTAGTTTGTTGTATTTTAGTCCCTTGCGGATTCATTCCAAGAACTGGCCTTCAGCACTTGTGTCTTAGAGGATATCTTTTTATATTTTCTACTTTTCACAAGAAAATGTAGCTTGTTTTGCTCTTTTATGATTTTCTTTTGCTTCTTAGATGACACCTTTGGTTGGTTTTTTGAAAACTCAACAAACATACTACGGCATTGCACACCAACCTTTTCTGGGATTGCATTTTTCTTAAAACTGAAAAGGCAGAGGAGTCAAATTACCACTTCCGCGGTCACTGAGGAGAAACCACCAAGTTTCGAAATATCGGTATATGACCAGGAGTTATATGTTAGTGAGTTTCCCTCCCTATTGGAGGATGTCTCCCCCTTGGAGAATATAAGCTTGCTGAAGGCTCATTTTGAGAAGCATTTATTTTATTTTTCCCCATTCACCCACTCAAGCACATACTGTTAGTTAGGCAGAATCATCTACCACTGCAGATATGAATGCGTATCTCCCCCTATTTCTTCAATCTAAGACATAAGAGCAAGCTTTGTTTATAATTCAATATTTCTTGCAGTCATTGCAACACCAAGCTGCTCTGTAAGTTGCTGGAACGGTGCGGTACTTATCCTTGGAATTTATTAGTTTGTTGTATTTTAGTCCTTGCGGATTCATTCCAAGAACTGGCCTTCAGCACTTGTGTCTTAGAGGATATCTTTTTATATTTTCTACTTTTCACAAGAAAATGTAGCTTGTTTTGCTCTTTTATGATTTTCTTTGCTTCTTAGATGACACCTTTGGTTGGTTTTTTGAAAACTCAACAAACATACTACGGCATTGCACACCAACCTTTTCTGGGATTGCATTTTTCTTAAAACTGAAAAGGCAGAGGAGTCAAATTACCACTTTCCGCGGTCACTGAGGAGAAACCACCAAGTTTCGAAATATCGGTATATGACCAGGAGTTATATGTTAGTGAGTTTCCCTCCCTATTGGAGGATGTCTCCCCCTTGGAGAATATAAGCTTGCTGAAGGCTCATTTGAGAAGCATTTATTTTATTTTTCCCCATTCACCCACTCAAGCACATACTGTTAGTTAGGCAGAATCATCTACCACTGCAGATATGAATGCGTATCTCCCCCTATTTCTTCAATCTAAGACATAAGAGCAAGCTTTGTTTATAATTCAATATTTCTTGCAGTCATTGCAACACCAAGCTGCTCTGTAAGTTGCTGGAACGGTGCGGTACTTATCCTTGGAATTTATTAGTTTGTTGTATATATATATATATATATAATATATATATATATATGTATATATATATATATATATATATATATATATATATATATATATATATATATATATATGTATACCAGTTTAAAATAGGATTTTAAAATGGAAAAATTAAAAACCTACAAGCTTGTTTCAAGCTAAAACGCTCTCCTCAGGGTAAACTGGTATGTCGCTCCCTACATGGTTGAGCACTTTTAACGTTCTGAGTGGCTTTTTAACTCTGATTTTTTTATATATATATATATATATATATATATATATATATATATATATATATATGTATGATGACAGCGCAACACGCTCGAAACAAATTTGTAGATAGTTTTAAGATTCCTCTTTTAACTTATATATATATATATATATATATGTATATGACTGGAATGGAATGTAAATACTGGAAACCAACTGCCAGAAAATGGTTAAAATCAGGTTGCTTGAAAAACTGGCAATTTGTCATTCTAACAGATACTCTCCCTACAGAATGTATGCATGCATAGGGGGGTTTTAAACGGTATTGTTTGAACGCAATTTGAACCCAGTATAACTTACAGGATGCTGCCTCATTCTCACCCACCAATCATGATACATAGCATCTCTTATCTTTTTCGTGCATAAGAATGTTGTGCCCTTTTTACCCTTAATGTATATGCTTCCCATACGTCATGTGTATGTTATTTAATTGTAGAACATCATGAGCAGTTTAAACAAAAGAAAACTAGACTCACTGTATATGCGCAGCAGTATTACTGGAATCATTGTACAGACCGCAGGCTATTAAAAGAATGCTTTGCAACAGCACAAATCGCAGGAAGTCTGAAAGAATTGCAATGACGACCTCTTCTCTGCCTACGACTTTCCGTACCGTTAGCTTGTTATCTTTCTGCTAACTCATCCGATGTCTTGACAACGAAAAAAAGCACAGTTGCTTGCACACTTTTTGTGTCAATATTACAAATTTCCTACACTGATAATTACTGTTTTCACGCAACAATCAAGCTCCCAACTATTTCCTCGGTGGTCATGATCGTTTGTTGTAAAAATGACAACCACGACCTGTTGAACTGATAATTTGCCATACTGAACATTACAGATTTTCCATCCTTCCCCTCCTCCTTTTCTCCTCCTCGTCCTCCTTCTCCTCCTCCTCCCTTCTTCCTCTTCCTCCTCCTCCTCACACCGCCTTGTATTTCATCTCTTCCTCATGGAGCAGACTCCACACCCAGATGAGCTGTCAAGCTTCCTACCAGGATGGAGGGAGAACTGCTTATTTGTCCAGACAGAGGATTAAGAGACCGAGGATTAAGCCTAATGGTTGTGGGTTGGGCTTCTTTTTTCATTAACTTGTAATCTGCAGATTACATCGAAGTTTGTATCGTTAATTAAAACTTGTGTTTTTCTGTCGTCTGCGCACACTATACTTTTTGTCAGTATTCTAGCAACATTGTATTTCTTTACAGTGCGTTGGGTAATGTCTTTTTTTTCTCTCTTCGTCTCCTGATTAACTTACATTTTTGGTTGTCTGCTGGTAACTTGTGTTTCTGTCAATATTGATGTCTCGGTCGTCCACTACTTGTATTTTCTGTCGTCTTGTAGCTAACATTTGTGTTTACTAGGCACTATTTTCCTATCTATCCGACTGGGTATCTTGTGTCTGTCGCGAACTGGATGACTCTGTCGACCACTCTTCAACATTTTCTGTCGTCTACGGAATAACATTGACTTCACAGGCGAAACTTTCATTTCATATCGGTTCATTGAATAACTCGTGTTTCTGTCGTCTACTAGCTGAGGTGTATTTTCTGTCGTTTTCTGACTAACACTTTCTTTCGTTTACGGTCTGATTTGTATTTGCTGTCGTTTGCTAGCTAATTTGAATTTTTTGTCTTTTATTGGCTGACTTTTTGTGTCGTCCGTTGGATGACCTAGCATTTTTGTCGTATATTGGATAACTAGTATTTTCAGTCGTCTGTTGGACACGACAGTTGTCCACTAGTTCACATGTGCTTCCTGTAATCATCGTTCTATCATTGTTATCAAATGGCGAGCTTGCATTTTCTATTTATTGGCTATATACGTGCTTTTGTCATATATATATATATATATAATATAATATATATATATATATATATATATAATATGTTAAGAATATTTTTAAAAAATGAAGTATTAAAATCAACAAGCTTGTTTCGAACCTCTCGTTCTCGTCAGGATATTCTTTGGGGCACGCTATCTGTCTTTTATAGCGTGCGGGACCTGATTCCGTTTCTGCATGTGTGAGTCGCTGCACGTGTGGTCTGTGGTTCTTGTTGGGGTCTGTTCAGGTGGAGTGTGCTAACAAAGATTTCCATTTGTGCCTGCAATTGTTTACTATTTCTACTTTTGTATTCAAAGTTGCTAGGTGTGGTTTACATAATATTAACCATTTTTCTGTCGAGCATAGATTGCATCTTTTTGAAATATTGTTGTATGATGTTGCTCTTTTTACGATTTTCCATGATATGTTGTAGTCTATTTTTTATCTTTGAGTCTCCAAATGTATTTACTCAGCTCTGTCTGATTTTTGTATTTTTCATTTTTGAATGACTGTTTGTGGTTTGCGAATCTGGTTTTGAAAGTGTTTTCAGTGATCCCTATATATGTTTCTTTTTCATTTTCTGAAGTTACCGTAGCTTAGTATACAATGTTGCTGTGAAGGCATTTGTTGCTTAGGGGGCACTGTTCTGTTTTAGTGCAGTTGCAAGATGTCCTTTCAGCACCCTTCTCTTTTATGTTGCTTTTCATTTTGTTAGATGAATCAAGTATGTTTTTGAGGTTAGGCATACATGAGTATGACAGTTTGATGGTGTTTTTGTTGAATATTTTGGACAGTTTGTGTTCTTTTGGAAATGATGTTGCCAAGATTTTAAAGAATTCTTTTCCTACATTTGTTTTTACTTGTCCATCGTATGGTGGGTTGTACCATATGATCTTTCTTTTCCTATTTTTCTTATTTCTGTTCGTGTTATTGTCTGGACTGTATTGTAGTTTGTAATTGTAACCACTTTTTTGTAATGCTTCTTGATATTCTGTTGCTGCGTCATTGAATGCGTTTTCATTGCATGACAGGTTGGATAGTCTCTTGTTTATACCATTGGGTATTGTTTTTAGTATGGATGGTGGTGGTTGATTTTGATATTTACGTAGATTGGTATGTCATTGGGTTTTTTGTATGGTTTGTACACATGGTCATTGAGGTCTAATGTTATGTCTAGGTAATTCACTATTTTTTTGTTTGCTATATTGTGATTTTTAAGTTGTGTGTTTTAAAGATTTTACATAATTCTTTTTTCTTGTTTTCAATGGTTCTTGGATTGTTGTTTAATGCAGCGAGGCCGTCATCTCTGTACAAACCGACCTGTTTTCCAAGTTGTTTTTGGATGTTGGATAGCATGAATAGTCTGACTAGTTCACATGTTTCGGCACCATCATACGATCCCATGGTTACATCAAATGTGGAGTTTTTGCTCGTTTTTTTTATTCCAAGTTTCATTTCTGCTATGGAGTAAGGTTTTCTTGTGTGGAAAATAATCTCCATTTCTGACTCTGTTATATTTGTGTATTTGGTGGCAAATTTCAAAGCTTTGTTGAGTAGTTCTTCATCTATGGATGGATAGAAGTCTACTATGTCAAATGTGATGAACATTGTATTTCCTGTTTATTGAGTTTCTTAAACCATTGTATGACCTCATAGCTGTTTTTCCACCAAAGGTTGTATTCAGTGTTTGATTTTACATCTTCTACAGCCTTTTCCAAACTTCTCTTGCTTATTTTGCCCAGTTCGGATTTAGATGGGTTTATTAGTCTACATGTTGGGTTGTTTTGGAAGTTAGGCTTGTGGTCTTTGAGTGTTATGAAGGCTTCTTTTGGTGCTGTTGCCTCTACCCTGTCGGTTAACTCCATGCGGTGTGCAAGCTCTTTTTCTTTTTTGCGGATGTTGCTGTGTGTAGTTTTGTCAGCTTTCTTGTAGTTTTTCTGGATGTTTTTGTTTAAGAGTTGAGAGTATTCATTTGGTTCCATTTTGTAAAAATTGCTAGCTTGTCAGCCTTTACGAATATCTTTTTATTATTTTGGATGTGTTTTATATCGTTTGCTAGTGATGTTTGAAAGTTGTTATTTAAATTTTTGAATTTAATATTGGCTATCAGTCCCTTCATTTGGTCTTCAAAAGGTTTCATTTCATCTATTGTCGGAGGCGATCGCCATGATTTGAATCCATATGTATTTTTGTCTTCATTCTTTGCATTTGGGTTTAGGAAGAAGAACGCCTTCCATCTCATGTTGCGCACAAATTTCTCGGTTTGTTCTATCAGTTTTTTAGTGTAAGTTTGTGGATTTGAAAATGGTATGTTTTTGGTAGATTGCCTAAAGTTGATTTTCTCCATTTTAGATTTTGTCAGATCACAGTGCTCAACGTGAGGAGCGACAATGATGAACAATATAAAAGTGTTCTTTAAAAATCTGAAGGTGCTCAACCCCTTGGGGAGCAACATCTGTTAAGAATATTGTTAAAAAATGAAGTATTAAAATCAACAAGCTTGTTTCGAACATCTCGTTCTCGTCAGGATATTCTTTTGGGGCACGCTATCTGTCTTTTATAGCGTGCGGGACCTGATTCCGTTTCTGCATGGTGAGTCGCTGCACGTGTGGTCTGTGGTTCTTGGGGTCTGTTCAGGTGGAGTGCGCTGTCAGGTTATGGAGTATTTAAAAAAAATTATTTTTTTTTTTTCTGTAAGAATGTCGTATGCTTCTCTTCATTGATACTATTTTCGTTTTGGGAAATTATTGTTTCTTCTTCTTCCTCGTTCGCTTCCACTTAGATGAGCAGCCCGGTGTCCTCGATGAAGGCTGCCGTCCACCGCAGCTCCTCCAGGTGCCGTACAACTTGGCTTCCACTGCTGTCGGTGTTGGCCAGGACTTTCTTCTGGATGCTGCATGCGTCATACAGTCTTGAAGGATGTGGTCTGTTGTCATTGGTCCCTCACTACAAGGGCACTCTCCAATCTGTCCAATATGTTTTTAGTCCTCGTTATTTTCTATGTTTTCCCTTTTCACCTTTTTCTTTAGTTCAGTTACATATCAAAACATGTTTACATATGATATAAAATAGTTTAACTTGTTTCTGTTATTGTTGTCGTTGTTTTTGTAGTTGTTGTTGTTTCTAGTGTCCATAGCTCCAGTACTTTTGAGTGCTGACAGAAGTCTGGGCTTCTGTACAGTAGTGAGCAGATAGGCGCGCACGCGCGCGTGTGTGTGTGCGTGTGTGCGTGCATACGTGCGTGCGTGCGTGCATGCGCGCGCGCGCGCGCGCGCGTGCGTGTGTGTGTGTGTGTGTGTGTGTGTGTGTGTGTGTGTGTTTGTGTGTGTGTGTGTGTGTGTGCGTGCGTGCGTGCGTGCGTGCGTGCGTGCGTGCGTGCGTGCGTGCGTGCGTGCGTGCGTGCGTGCGTGCGTGCGTGTGTGTGTGAGCGCGCGCGCGCGCGCGTGGGCGTAGTGACTATGGATTTA
>CM031597.1:29299981-29302481 GCA_018398815.1 Conus ventricosus
TCAGAGCCACACTCTGTTCCCCCCTCCTCCATGGCAGGTTCTGCATCCACAGTCTTCAAGCGGCAGTCAATATCAGAGTGTCTAGAGGCAGTCCACATGAGAAGACACTGCGCTGGCTGCCGAATCTCTTTTCTGTGGTGTTTCAGTGTGGTGTCTGGTCTGATCCAAACATACACAGAACACCACCACCTACTAAGCCCCTTACTGATGCAGAACACCACCACCTACTAAGCCCCTTACTGATGCAGAACACCACCACCTACTAAGACCCCTTACTGATGCAGAACACCACCACCTACTAAGCCCCTTACTGATGACAATAACTGCTTCGTGGTGGAGCTAGCGTGGTGAGTGTTGCCCTTCTGGTGGATGCCGCCTAATCTGTCCCCTGTGAATTTTAATGCGATAGACCGATGACCTCAACACGAGCTCACATAGATGTAAAAAAGGAAATCAAAACTGAGGCCACCTCAAGAACAGTACATGAATGGCAATAGAAGTTAAGGCTTTCTTAATGCTGATTAGTGAGGATGGAGATGATGATGATGATGATGATGATGATGATGATGATGATGATGAAATGATGATGATGATGATCATCATCATCATCATCATCATCATCACTCATCATCATCATCATCATCATCATATCATCATCATCATCATCATCATCATGAAAAGGAGTTCCGTACTAGTCAGAGACTGCATAGCAGGGCTGTGCTCTATGCTTACTTTCATTATGTATCCCGGGTCAACCAGGCCAATGAGAAGCAGACACGTGTAGCACTGGTAGGGACATTTGAACAACATCTCAGAGATACATACACTGAGTTGAAAGTCGACTGTGAGGTTTCAGTCTTCTCAAAACCCATAGCAACAAACTCATTTCTGTGTCAATGTCAGTCAAGGCCAAGCATCATCATCATCGTCATCGTCATAATCATCATAATGATCATGATCATTATCATGATCATCATCTTCTTTTTCTTCTTCTTCTTCTTCTTCTTCTTCTTATTATTATTATTATTATTATTATTATTATTATTATCGTTATCATCATCATCATCATCATCATCATTGTTAATATTATTATTATCATCATTATTAACATTATTATTATCGCTGTTGTTGTTATCGTCGTCGTCGTCGTCATCACCATCATCATAATCATCATCATCATCATTATCATTATTGTTATTATCATCTCCGTTATCATCATTACAATTATCATTATTATCCACACTAAATGAATCTGTGACTATTCGAAGTCTTTGTAAAATGGGTTTGAACCTGACCCAAAGGACCCCTAGCCTAAGTGTAAATTCCTGGTTCTACAAACAAACAAAGGAAGTAATATAGTAGATTTAGATTTTTGTGCCTGTTGCTAAAAAAAATCTATACATCAAATTATAAACACTAGTTAGCAATATAGGATTTTGATTGCTCAGAAACACAGGTACATTCTCCTTCACATAACAGATTTCAACATAAAATAAACAAACACACATAAATTCTTTTATTTTTCGTTTGATTTACTTTAAAATAAGAAACATTTCCGAAGCACACCTCCAAACTGGATACAGGATTAATCCTTCTTTTCCTGTCCAAAACTTTTGCAGTTCGAGGGACGTATATCCATTCAACATAACGTTTCGCATACACCTCACACGACCAACTTCAGATCTTACTTCAAAGCCTGTTAAATGCCTTCGAACTGTAAAGGCAGCTGCATGACTTCAGCCTGTTTCAGTGTCTTCTTTTACGCTGCACAGACAGCTCCATTTCGTCCGTGTGAAGTTCAGAATCCTCCACAAGAGTATATCATTTGCAAGTGGATTCAGTAACAGCTGCAGCATCGCGTTGACTTTCAATTTTTTTTCTTCTCATGTTACCTGACATTTCAACACCTCTGTCGTGGCATTTCTTGCAATCATCTCTGGAAGTACTGATAAAGCATCCGACATGAGAACTTTCAGAAGAGTTTGTGAAAGGTCACACTTTCTTGCTGAACAGCGTTTAGAAATGCGTTGAGAAGTGGCAGCCTACGCGTTTAGTTGGGTGCTTTTTTTTCTCAGAATTGCTGGATTAATTTTCTTTGCAAGAGAGACAGTCAGGGGGAGAGAGCGAAAGGGGGTAGGGTGGGGTGTGACCTAGAAACAGAGAGCGATTGATAAACAATTAGACCAACTTTACTGACACATGGGTACGTGCACACACACACACACACACACCACACACACACACACACACACACACACACACACACACACACACACACACACACACACACACTCGCAACAGCTGATAGACTCGGACAGGAAGAAGAGTAAGAGCAGACAGATAAATAGACAAACGAAGTACAATGAGACAAAGAAGTTCTTATCAAACAAAATCGGGTTCACCGAACCCAGACCCCAACCGTTTTTCCCATTCATGCCTTTCCTCCTCTCCCTACCATCCTTTCAGTTCCAACCACTACCAGAGTGACTGATAAAGAATA
>CM031597.1:29304981-29316825 GCA_018398815.1 Conus ventricosus
GAAAGAGGAAGGAGAGAGAAGGAGACCGGAATACGGAAGTAGAACCAGAGAAACAAAGAGAGAGGCAGGACAGGGCGTACAATGGAACATGAAAGCTGAATTCATCGAACCAAGACGCAAGCCAACACCTTCTCCCTTTTCTTCCTTTGACCAACACGCCATCAGTCAACCCTACCAGTGTGACCGACAGAGAATGTGTGAAATCATCAGCCAGTAAAAACTACACATCAAAAACTAAAATCTTATAAACGAGTTTCGGAAATCTGCAAGGGAGGTAATCTGTGTTAGAGCTCGAGTTCAGCGAGGGTGACCCCGCCGTTTCTATGGGACTTATGTCACTGGCGGACACGCCCAAAACAATGTTGCCCCATCAGAGAGCTTTACTGTTCAGTTAGAGAAAGAAAATGCCAAAACATTGGGTGTGAAACGGTGTGTGTGTAATGCAGACAGTCGATATCCCGATCGTTACCCTGGCCATCGCTTCAAATCAAATACTCGCCTCTCTAGATTCATTTCCTTGACCCAAGAACGAACAAAAAACAACATAACTCTATTTGGAATTTTTTTAAAAGACAGGAGCTGTTTCTTCCCGGAACAGGTGTATTGGCAAAACGGGATTTTGATTCCTCTGAAAAGCAGTAATATGCTCCTTTACATAACGGGCTTCAGTGTAAAACAAAACAAACAGCCATGACTTCAGCTTAAAACAAAACAAACAGCCATGCCTTATTTGATGTTTCTTTGTTTGTTTGTTTGTTTGTTTGTTTGTTTGTTTGTTTACTGTGTTGTTTTTCAATTTTGAAACCAGAAATGTTAGTCCAAAATACTCTCAAAACTCCATATTTGTCATCATGTTTTCCATATCTGAAAGATCCGCTGTTTGAAAGAACATTAAAGCCAGCATTTAAATCAGCAATAACATACACCTTCATGACCAACGTCTGACATCGTTTCAGCCTGTTCAATGTCTCTCTCAATTAATTATATAGACAATTCCATCTGGTCTCTGCAAAGTCTGAATCCTTTTACAAGAGACTCTCATTTGTCGAGAGGTAAGCATACTTTACAACAACTGCAGCATCGTGGTGACTTTTAAGTTTGTTCTCTGTTGCCTGAAAATTCGGTAACTCTACCGTGGCATTCCTACAATTCTCTCTACAGCCACAGAGAAAGGATCCAACACGAGATCACTCTGGCGACGCGTTTGTAAAAGGTCACGTTTCTTGCAGAACGGCATTTAGGAATGTGTAAAGGGGAAAAGGACTATACATTTTGTCGGCACATTTTCTCAGAATTGTTGGATTAATCTTCCCTGGAGAAGAGAGAGAGAGAGAGAGAGAGAGAGAGAGAGGAGAGAGAGAGAGAGAGAGAAGACAGACAGACAGACAGACAGACAGACAGACAGACAGATAGAGAGAGAGACACACAGAGAGACAGACAGATAGAAAGACAGACAAACAGACAAGATGAAGAGGGAGACAGAAAAAGATAACGAGGACAGTCTGAAAAATGTAACTTACCATGAGCTCAATTGTAAGCACACGCACATGCACGCACGCGTGCGCGCACGCGCGCGCACACACCACACACACACACACACACACACACACACACACACACACACACACACACACCACACACACATACACACACACAACCACCACCACCACACCACACGCGCACGCGTGCACACATGCATGCACGCACGCCACACCAACATATACCACACCAACACACACACACACACACACACACACACACACACACACACACACACACACACACACACACACACACACACACACACACGTGCATGTACATATACACAAAGCCGATGGCCTAAGAGCTGGAGTGGAAAGGGCTGAGATAGACAGACCAAATAAACTGACGGTAAAAAAGAAAAAGAAAAGAGACAAAGACAGGTTCACGATAAAACATAAGATCGGGTTCATCGAACCAAGACATCAGCCAACGTCTCTCATTCCCTTTCCTCCACCCTTCCCTTCATCTCCAAACACGGCCAGAGTGGCTGACAACAGATTAAGCACCACTGCTGCCCAGTCTCAAAGTGGCCAGCGGAGACACGCTGGTCAGGTGCGAATCTCATTGTAAGTATTGTCGCTACTAAACACATCTGTGGCCCCATCCTAGGAGTCCTTATCAAATGGGTTGAAACCTAAACTGAAGAACCTTTACCAACATTTGTCAATCCTTGCTCTAACAACACAGTCGTTAAAACATGATTATTTTGTCGCAATTACAAATATAAAATCAATGGCCTATAGAAACTTGTCTTCACATTACAGACTGTAGATGGCAAAGTACGGTCTTAATTTCCCAGGAAGACATAGACATAAATGCTCTTTTACAGAATAGATTTCACGCTTTAAAAAATGCGTTTTCGAATTTCATGTTTTACAATTCATGAAAAAGAAACTAGTTAAGAAAAAATAAAGAAGAAAACAATAATGATGCGTAAACTTCTCTTTTTTCCATATCTAGAAGAACTGAAGGTCGAAGGAGGCATCTCCATTCAATTTAGCGTGCCTCATACATCTCACTACGTTGACGTCAATTCTTACGTAAGCCTGTTCAATGTCTTCTCTTCTTCCTCCAAAGCAGCTTCATCATGTAAAGTTTGCAATCCTCCGCAAACCACTATCATCTGTAGAAAAGTAAGTAGACTTTGTGACTGCTACAGAACTGTGTTGTCTTTTAAAAGTTGTACACTGTTGCCTGACATTTCAGCAACCCTGTCGTGGCATTTCTTACAGTTCTCTCTGGAACCATAGAGAAAGGACCCACAAGGTCACGTTGTCTTGCAGAATGGCATTTAGAAATGTGTTGAGAGAAGAAAGCCTACGCATTCTTGGGTACATTTTCTCAGAATGGCTGGATTAACTTTTATTTGAAAGAGAGACAGTCAGAGAAACAGAGAACGGGAAGAAATGTGGAGAGAGAGAGAGAGAAGGAGAGAGAAGAGAGAGAGAGAGAGAGAGAGGAGAGAGAGGAGAGAGAGAGAGAGAGAAATGTAACTGACTCATGCACGCGCTCACGTGTATGCAAGCGCCACACGCGCGCAGGCACACACAGACACACACACATACATACATACATACATACACACACACACACACACACACACACACACACCACACACAACACACACACACACATATAATATATATATATAATATATATATATATTATATATATATATAATATATATATATATATGTATGTTTGTATGTATGTATGTATGTATGTATGTATGTATATGCACAAAGCCATTGAACTGTTAGAGGAAGGAGAGGGAAGGAGCAAACAGGAAAAGAGAAAGAAACAGGGAGGTTCACAATAAAGCGTAAAAAAATTGTTCTCATTGACCAAGATTACACTCTTCACCTTCTCTCCCGTCTATTCCTTTCCTCCTCCTCCACGCACCTCTCTTCATCTCCAAACATCGGTAGAATGGCTGGTCCACAGACCAGAAACTCCACTGCTCAGTCTACATCTGTTGTGCACGCGTCTACAGGGAAGTGACGTTGCTCTGCGCGCTCGTCGTGAAAGTATTAAGAGGTGACTCTGATGATTTCTGTCTATTGACACGAAACGTCACAAGAAATTCACAAATACGTTTTCATTGTATTCATGGGGACACTGGCCCAAGATCTGGTTAAATCTTGTATTATATATATGAAATGATTCATCTGAAACACTATTACCCAATTCAAGAAACCAGAAACACGACACCGATGAAAGATGTGCTCTTCAATGGTTCTACTGAAATATTACAAAATGGTGTTTTTTTTGTTTTTACTTGTTTTTTCATAGCATATTCAGGGAGATCATCCTACCTGACGCACGCTGGTGAGGCAGTAAGGACCTCGAATTTCTAGTTTTACGAGAAGTCTTGTATTACCGCCAATTTGTTTTTTTAACAATACACGAGGGAGAGCGCAGACATCTGCAATGTCCAACGGATCCAGGGACTGTGCTGTAATACGGATCCGTTCCTCCAGTCCGCATTAAAACTTAAACGGGTTCGTTTCCTGAGCCACATTCGATCTATCCCCAAAGTTTTATCAAATCAGTACCATACTCCCCAGCCTCATTTTATGCCTGTTGCATCAAAATCGGTTGTAATGAAAGCCCGTTGTGTTGAAGCCGTTTTTACTGAAGCAACGTGTACAGAAACCCTGTTGTATTGAGTGAGTTTCTGAACAAAGCCTGTTGATTTGAAGTCGGCTGTACAGAAAGCCTGCAGTACTAAAGTCGTTTGTACAAAAGCCTATTGTACTGAACTCGGTTGTATAGACACCCTGGTGTTACTGAACTACTGCACAGGAAGTTAGCTTGTACTGGAAACCAGTTGTGAAGAAATCGATTGTGTTGAAACAGGTGTACAGAAATACTGCTGTGTGGAAGTCAGTTGTACAGAAGGTCGGCTGTATTAAAGTTGCTTGTACAGAAAGCATATTGTATTGAGGCCGATTGTATAGAAAAAAAAAACCCTTGTACCCAAATCGGCTTCTGGTATATTTGAATCTGGTAGTTTTAAAAGCCTGATAGTAATGTACTGAATTTGGTTGCATTAAAGTCACTTGTACTGAAGGCCTGTTGTATTCAAGTCGGCTGTACTAAAAGCCCGTTTTATATGACGTCGGTTGTACAGTAAGCCCGTGTTCTTAAAAGTGAAGTTGTACTAAAGGCCTGTTATATTGAAGCTGGTTACACAAAAGGAATGTTGTGATGAAGGCAGTTATACAGAAAGCCTGTTGTATTTCAGCTGGATGTACAGAAAGCTTGTGTATTGAAGTCGGCCGTAATGAAAGCCTGTGTAAATTAAATTGGTTATACAGAAAGCCTGCTGTACTGAACCTTGCTGTGCTGAAAGCCTGCTGTATTGAATTGTATTGTACAGAACCCCCCCCCCCTCTCCTTCTCTCTCTCTCTCTCTCTCTCTCTCTCTCTCTCTCTCTCACACACCACACACACACACACACACACACACACACACACACACACACACACACACACACACACACTCACAAAGAGGGAGAGAGAGGGAAAAAGAGAGACAGAGAGAGAGAGAGAGACAGAGAGAGACAGACAGACAAACTAACAGTCAGACAGACAAACAGACAAACAGACAGACGAAGAGTCACACAGACAGACAGAGACAGACACAGATGGTCATAAAAACAGACAGACAGACAGGCAAACTGACTACATATCACAAACTATGAATGGACATCAAAAATCGTATCGAACCACTATTTTCTCCCAAAAACCGGTTCCCTCCCCTCTACCCAACCGATTCATCTCCAAACAGCCGTGAACACTTTAACGAAACGTGGAACAAGCCATTGCCGCAACCACTGCCATGCCAGACTGGTCGGCACGTACCGTAAACATTGCTGCAAAATCCCAAGGCTGGAATGGACGCTTGTTAGGCACTAATGTCTTCAATTTCCGGTTTCCCCTCTAGTACTGATTTATTCAGAAAGCACTCAGACAAAAAAAGAACACACACACACACACACACACACACACACACACACACACACACACACACACACACACGAAGAAAAAGCACCAAGCCATGACAGCCCATTGTTCTTTGCCTTTGAAGCCAAACAGCACCCAATATTCGATTTGACCTCCACCGGGCATCTCGTCAAACAAATGGCCACTCTTTGCAGGTTATTAGAAATCTGGCCTCGCTCTAGTTTCACGTATTTAAAGAGCACTTTAAAGTGCACATCAATTATTCATTCCATGCATCTTTGAAAACAAACTCTGTGTTATCATGCTGAGAACAAGTACACTGCTCGTTACACGATATATATGAAAATTGGATTAAGGTGATTTGATATGAGATGTAGACATATTTACGAACGTTTGAAATTATCAGATGTGCACTTTGGCAAACAGAATATTGTCACAATGTTCAAAACACAAAGTTTGTGATTCAAAAAATGAAAACATCTGGGTGTAAGTGTTTTGCATCCTTTTTCAGTTCCTCACAGTCATTTATACATGCATGTTCGGGAATAAGATGCGAGTACACACACACACACACACACTGACTGACTGAAACCAATTTATTGTCAGTTCAGTGGTTTATTCAACGTCTGTTCACCACTGATGATATTAGACGAAAAATAATTTAAAACGTCATCTCTAAATTAACAAAGCTTAACCTCAAAGATAAAAAAAAATAACAACAATAACTTTTTGAATTAGTGGTAAAAATAAACACGCATCAAAGCAACTTGGCAATTTCAGATTGTGCGATAATAGTAGCAATGTTATGATAGAAGGGCTGGACAATATTTGACTGATATCTTGGACGTTGATATCAATAGAATTTTCTTTATAAATTGAGTTAAGACAGAACATTCCATCAACAAATGATGCACTGAAATAGGCTTACCACAAGTACAAAAAACATGGCAAGAATATTTTGTGTTCCATGCATTTAACTTGAGTTTTGTTACTATCTTGGAAATGTGACGAGGCCAAGTATTACATATTTGAGATTTTCTCCACAATTTCTGTTACAAACACAATTTTCTAACTTTAGCAACATTTCGGACGAAGATGTTTTCAGTGAAGATAATAAAATTACAATCGAGGCAATGTTTAGCTCCAGTTTTAGCAAGTATATCTGCTGCTTCATTCCATTTCAACCCACTATGAGAGGGAACCCAGCAAAAGTCAATACATATTCCATGAATCCTTAAACAGTGTATAAGGTGATGAATATCTAAAGTAAAATCTTTCCGAGCCTTACCATCCCAATGTTCCAGAGCTGCAAGACAGATTTTGAATCAAACACATATGAGAATATTATGAAAAGGCATGGATGCATCATTAAATGTAGCTCAAAGCCATCAATATTGCATATAATTCTGCTGTGAATATGGAAACCCTTTGCCAGATTTATTGTCAGATTAAATCAAGGTTTATACTGACAAAGCACACACCACGCGCGCACACACACACACACACACACACACACACACACACACACACAACCACACCACACACAAACTCCCAGTCGACCTTTCTCCCCTTTCGTCTTCCACTCTTCACTGTCCTTCTTCCCTACAGCCTACCGCCAGAGAGAGAGAGAGAGAGAGGAGAGAGAGAGAAGAGAGAGAGAGAGAGAGAGAGAGAGAGAGAGAGAGAGAGGAGAGAGAGAGAGAGAGAGAGAGAGAGAGAGAGAGAGAAGAGAGAAGAGAGAGTTGAGAGAGAGAGAGAGAGTGAGAGAGAGAGAGAGCGAGAGAGAGATGAGAGGAGAGAGAGAGAGAGTTTAAAACTCTCGTTCCTTCATGATTTTGAAATTATTACGAACCCTCTTTTGAGCTGTGCAACATCATTCTCCTGCCATAACAGTCAAAACCCTCTTGTAGCAATATACGATTATGACAACGCTTCCAAGTCAGTCACATTTCCATGTCACTAGCTTCCGTTACAAAGTAAGTCTGTTATTTCGAAGTCATTTCACCATTCTCCTGGACTTCACTATAACCGTCTTGTGCTTTAAATTGCACTTACGGCTTTCTCTTCTAGTCGGCTGATTCTTCAACAGGTCTCTACGTATATCATCCTTCAAGAACTGAAACAATCAATTTAAGAATAGCATAGAACAATGCACACAGTGATTCTTCCTGGTAAGTGCCAAAATTTCATGCAAAATACTTCCACCCAATCCAATCATCACAAACATGTCGTACACGTCGTGAGACGGGAATGCTATTAGCAACGCTTAACGCTGCCACCGTCATGTTCTCGTTACAGAGAGATTCGGTGACAATGTCATACTTCTGCATCAAATTAAGAAAATGTTGGTAAGACTTGAGGTCTTTCAGATCGTGGCAAGGGGAGAAGAGCTGTTACAGATTTTCTGTTACAGATTTTAAACTGCAAATATATTTTTCAGTCATTTCACAAAAAGGAGGTGGCAGAATTGTTCCAGAAATAACACGGTTTCAAGCGCTGGTGACGGTAAATTACTCGGCGCTGAAATCTTCTGCATCTTAGAACAACTGACGTTGGCTTATGATACTGAATGTACACTATACGGACACATTGCAGCGATATACATTCTCCAAACCCTGTTCCTGAAGATGAACACACCAACCTGGCCTCAATTATGAAACATGTCGGAATACCTGGCCTGAACATTTTGCATCCAATCGACATATTTAGTTTCCTTCTACAGTTCTTCAGTGACCCTAACCACCTGATAAAGGTGTGAGAACATCTACAACCTTCCTTTTGAACCTACTGCCGTATCAGTGTGGAAAAGCTATATCAGTAACATTAACAAAGCAGTCAACCACATAAAAATGAACAACATACACATTTCGTTCTGAAGTTAGCAATGTCTTTATAGCTTGCTATTTTTTCTGCTTGGCAAAATGCTATTTGCATTTTGTTCTTTGACACACATACCAGTCTGCCCTTCCTCTTTTGGCCACCTACATAAGACGGAACTAGTGAATTGAGCTTGTTTAGGATTTCCAAGTCATGTATCTACTTTCCTCACATAAAACTTCCAACTTTTCATTAAAAATCCTCGAACTCCTGACCTTTCGATCAGACGTCCTTGAGATTGAAAGCACTACAAGTTATTCACTTACGTCAACATTTTTTGCGTACTACATTCTACAAAAACTAAGTTGAGGAACTCTGACAGTTTGTTTTTGCTTTGTTTTTCCTTCTTTCTTTTATTTTTCTTTGTTTTGTTTTGTTTTGTGTTTTCTAAGGTTACTAATTGTGTGTCTGTAAGTTTTCATTCGCTGTTTTTCGTTTTTTTGATATAAAAGAAGATTGCAACAAACTTTCCTAAAATTTTGGGGGCAACCCCTCTCCCTCCTCCTTCCGCCCCTGCTCTAGGTTCTGAGTTCCTAACTGGGAGTAGAATGAACAGTATGTGGGGACGAAAACACAGCCTCGATCTGGAAGTACCAATAACTAGCAGCCATAGTGTACACTTTTTGCGATCTGTTTTTTTGTGAAAGACAAAAGGTGTTTGTGAAAGACAAAAGGTATCAATTTATCAAGGGCTTTGTTTTAATCGTACTTTGATTTACGTTGAATGTGGAGGATACCGATGCTGCATCTGTAATGCTCGTTTTTTTCACTTGATGTTGAAAAGCAGTGACTGCTAGCATCAGCTTTTGATTTCTTTTTTTTATCCATGTGTGTGTGTGTGTGTGTGTGTGTTGTGTGTGTGTGTGTGTGTGTGTGTGTGTGTGCATGTGTGCGTGTGTGTGCGTGTCGTGTGTGCGTGTGTGTGTGGTGTGTGTGTGTGTGTGTGTGGTGTGTGTTGTGTGTGTGTGTGTGTGTGTGTGTGTTGTGTTGTGTGTTGTGTGTGTGTGTTTGTCTGTCTGTCTGTCTGTGTCTGTGTGTGTGTGGGGTGTTGTGTGTCTGTTGTCGTCTGTCTGTCGTGTGTGTGTTCCTTTTCTACAGCTTTGCCTCGGTCTGAATTTTGTCCTTGAAGCTCCTTGTAGCTGTGACTACAACTGCTACCCGTTCATCAAAATAGTGCAACGTACACAACCCTTGTCTGCGGTTAGTTCACACCCAACAGCCATGCTGTATCTGTTCTAATCAAAGTCAACAAGATACTCTAAACGTAACAATCCACAACTAAAGAGGGTGGTTTTTAAAGAGTATGCTATGGATCAAATATTTCTTTTTTTTTTCATTTCTAGTTTATGCCAAATGGATAGACATTCTATTGCGAAATCCAGCCTCCTAATGTTCGCTCTTGAAGGCGAAGGGTAACTATAGTGACATTATCTTTATCTTTTATCTTTATCGTTCGGAAAATACCTAGTCTGCAATTCAAACGTATGAAACCACGATCAAACGCTTTAAAGAACACACAAGCGACAAACAAGGAGCAAAATTGGTGAAACGCTATTAAAGTTATCTGAAAGAGTTCATGTTATTATACAGTCAGAAACATCCGTAAGACAAGCCATCTAGCCAAACAACGTCCAGGGAGAAAAATGGTCAAAACAAACAAACAAGACAGCCAGATTCCATACAGCCGCATTAGCAGGCTGCTGGTTCGATCAAGAAAGCCGACGAAGTCCATGCCGACCGTCAGTCAGTCATTTAGTCAGTGATGTCCAGAATGTCAACAAACACACTGCACAGTTTCAGTGCTGGTGTCATTCCTGCCCTCGGTGACTGTCTACACACGTCATTCGCTTTAAGTGCAGAATCCTCGTTTCTGGTGAAGTAATGAAAAAGATATACTGCCTTTTGGAACTTGGTGTGTGTTTGGCTACTGGTGTTTTTTCAGGATCTTCGATTCCCAGGCCTAATCCATGGAAAGAACCTGTTCAAAAGTGCGTCACTTTGCCTTTCTTATGATCCCCTTCCCCTCCCCCGTCCCTTGCCCCGACCCTTTCTACCACTTGTCCACCATTCCCGTCCTCGTCAATGCTGTGCCTTTTGTTTGTTAAAGGTTTCCTTTTTCGTTGGCATACCAACCCTCCTTTCTTTCCTCCCCATCTCATTTATGCAGTATATCACCTTTAACAGCAAGAATGAATTTGAAACAGGGTCTCATGGTCTGGGTCCGTTGTCCACTGACTGAAGTATATCTTGTTGTGTTGTTGTTGTGTTGTTGTTGTCTTGTTTATGTTTGTTTTGTTTGTTTTGTTTTGTTGTGGTTTTGTTGTTTTTGTAGCTACAACAGCAGTCCTTATGTTTTCTCTGGTTTTTGCTGGTTGTTGATGTGGTGGTGGTCATGGCGGTGATGGTGGTGGTGGTGGGTCGCGTCGTGGTGGTGGTGATGGTGTGTTGTTTTGTTTGTTGGTGTTAGTTCGGTTTTGTTTCACTTTGTTTGGTTTGTTTCTCCTGAAGTCGGTTTGAGTAAGTCTCGAATTGCGGCATTTTGTTAGATTTTTTTTTCCTGTGAATTACACAATATAAACTCGTTGCATACAAACAAGAAATGCCTTTGAAATTGATCAGTGGTATGTTACCATACTTGCTCAAGCGCGAAATCACTCCGTGGTGGTGAAAAGGGGCGCGGGCCCAAACTCTTCACCCTGGGAATATGTCCACACAGAGTTCCCCGCTGTTGCAAAATCACACACACCCCATCCCACCCGTCCCCCTCAAAAATTCTCCAAAAGTACCGCAAATGACAAAGCATATTCCTCAAACACACACTGCAACAATAAATTGATTGTGGGAAAGGGACATGGGGGGGGGGGGGGGGGTAAGGTAAGAAAATAGGTAATGTTGCTAATAGTCCAGCCGACCGCAAAGGCCATACCAGGGCTGTCACCACGTTAAAATCAACTCACCAGGCATCACAAAAAAAAAAAAGAAAAAAAACGCCTTTCAATCACATCTCTTTAAAAATACACCTTTATCTAAAAGAATGTCCCAGAAACGTCGTTAAAATCTTTCTTTCGTAGCAAATCTTAGATCAATGAAAAATGTTTTCTCTTTCAGAAACTCAAAGATCACGTCAGTGGGACATCTCTGCACAGGGTTTTCATGGAGTCTGCTGTTAAGTGTTTTAACGTCTCACAATCGTGCAAAGTCCCAACAATCTAAAAGAATATGTTCACTTGAGTGGAACATGACATGGAATGCACCACGAGCTTCTTCACCTTTAAAACATTAATATGGGTATAACACGAGTGGCCTGGTTGCAAGCGGCACAAGACTGTTCGTCTTTACAGCCGCCTCTGAACATGGTAAAAACGCTTTCAGGTTGGACAGATGTTACATAGTTTTGTTATCCGCCTGCAAGTCCATTCATCTTGGGGGTGGGGGGTGGGGTGGGCAGGGATTCGG
>CM031597.1:29318072-29320572 GCA_018398815.1 Conus ventricosus
TGTTTGGGAGCAGCCATGTCAAAACTGCCCTACGGTGGAAATCAATAATCATGCGTTGGTGTAATTGTTTGCAGCCAGACGCAAAAATTCAATGAAAAGTTACTCCTTCGGTTCGTGCATGTACATTTCATTTAATACGACAGAGATAGTTAAAGTTCTGAGAGCACAGACACTAAACAAGCAAAATTTAAGACAAAAAAAAAAAATGCTGAAATCGGTTTTTCATCAGTACCAAGCTCCACAGGCCAAACACTCTGTCTCAGTCGAGCTCTAACATACAGTAGGAGGATGTGTTGTTGTTTTTTTTACCCATGTTAAAAGATAACCCAGTGTAAACAACGATCGACAAATTCAGGACTGTATCCATATTCACCCCTCCCTGTTGTATACACACTCTAAGAGAAGATAATTATTTGACGTAAAGCAGCTTTCTGACTTCCTCCTTGACCGTCTGTCCTTGAATAGTTTCTATTTACCTACGGGAGTAAATGCGTTAACAGCCGAATTACTTTAATCAACAGAGCAGAACTCGTCGTATGTATTGGGTTTCGTTATGTTTAGTAATCAACACTGTTTCGAGAAAATTTTAGGGAATAGGACAAACACGTAGCGGTTTCTGATCCTTAATCCAAGAGAGCATCGCGCGTGCACGTGTGTGTGTGTGTGTGTGTGTGTGTGTGTGTGTGTGTGTGTGTGTGTGGTGCGTGCGTGCGTGCGTGCGTGCGTGCGTGCGTGCGTGCGTGTGTGTGTGTGTGTGTGTGTGGAGGGAGTGAGAGAGAGAGAGAGAGAGAGAGAGAGAGAGAGAGAGAGAGAGAGAGAGAGAGAGAGAGAGAATATGTCAGGAGCAGTGTTCACTTGGATTGTGGGTGTATGTCTCACTGCCACGAATATTTCCGAATATTGTCTGGAGAACGATCTTTCTAGAGAATGGATTAGTGCAACATTTCATAATGTTTGTACACCACACACACACACACACACACACACACACATAACAGATATACAGAGAGAGAGAGAGAGAGAGAGAGAGAGAGAGAGAGAGAGAGAGAGAGAGAGAGAGAGAGAGAGAGAGGAGAGAGTCGCATGTGTATGTAAATGTGTTTATCTGTTTTCAGGATGTCTGACTTCAGATGTGTGTGGACCGAGACAAGTCTGCACAGATGGTAAGTTCAACAACATTCTTCGAAAGTCCGCATCTGTCTGTCTCTGTTTCCTTCGTCTGTCTGCCTGTGAGTCTCGCTTGCTGCCCGTTCGTCTGTCGGGCAGGTTGGCTGACTTACGCCTGTCTGTTCTGTCTGTCTGTCTGTAGGTTTTTTCTTTTGTTTTTTGTCTCCGTCTCTCTTAGTCCTGTTGTTTGCCTGCATGAAGATCTATCCTGTCGTATCTGTTGACTGTAAACGTTTTTTTTTATATCTGCCTGACTGTCTGGATGTCTCTCTGCCTGCCTGCCTGTCTGCCCGTCTGTCTGTCTGTCTGTCTGTCTAACTCTCTCTCTCTCTCTCTCTCTCTCTCTCTCTCTCTCTCTCTCTCTCTCTCTCTCTCTCTCTCTCTCGCTCCACTTGTCCTGTGTACCACTCTGTTTGTCTGTCTCCTTCCTTTCTTCTTCCTTTTTTCTTCTTCTTTGCTTCCATCCCGTCTCTACGTATCCCTTTACACCCCATCGTGACTCTGTCTCTCTGTCTCTGTCCGTCCGTCCGTCCATCTATGAGTCTCTTTTTTTCTTCTCCATCACCCCCCTCCTCTCTCTGTTTGTCTGCCAGTCTGTCTGTCTGTCTCTCTGTCTTCGTCTTTGTCTTCGTCCCTGTCTCTATCTGTATCTTGTCTTGTCTGTCTGTCCTGTCTCTCTCTCATTGTCTGTCACTGTCTTCTGTCTCTTCCATCATCTGCTTCTCAGTTGTCCTCCATCTGTCTCAGTTTCCACACCCCTCTCGTTCTCTGTGTCCATCACACTCTCGTCTCATGTTCCATCCATCCTCATCGTTTCTCAGTGTGTTCCATCACACCTCATCGTTTCTCAGTGTGTTCCATCACACCTCATCATGGAATCTGTCCGTGTGTCTTTCCCCATGTGTCTGTCCGTCTGTCTGGCTGCCCGTTCGTCTGTGAGTTTTTTTTCTCTCCATCACCGCCTTTCCCTCATTTCTCTCTCTCTCTCTCTCTCTCTCTCTCTCTCTCTCCTCTCTCTCTCTCTCTCTCTCTCTCTCTCTCTCTCTCTCTGTCTGTGTCTTGCTGTGTGTCTGTCTGTCTATCCGTCTCGCTGTCTTGTCTCTGTCTGTTTGTCTGTCTGTCTGCCTGTTTCTCTATATTTTCTCTCTCTCTCTGTCTGTCTCTCTGAGTCTCTGTCTGTCTCTCTGCCTCTCTCTCTCTCTCTCTCTCTCTCTCTCTCTCTCTCTCTCTCTCTCTCTCTCGTCTCTCTCTTTCTTTATCAAGGAACAACAACCACACCACCACCACCACCACCACCACCACTGTTCCCACCACTACCACCACTACAACTGCC
>CM031597.1:29325572-29328072 GCA_018398815.1 Conus ventricosus
ACCACGCAGGGCCATACGAAGGCCAGACTTTGAAGAGAAGATCCTGCAGAAAGATAGAGAAGAGAGTGGTCGGCGGTACTGACTTTGAAATCAGTTTCCAGTATTGCGACCCGTTATACTTGTTCAACATCAGGACTATGCAGCAAGATGCGTGTTCTTCAGTACACTTCGTGGACGCCTTATACAACATACATCTGCAGCTTATATTCGTGAAGACATACTCTGTAATTCGTAATGTTTGTGTTGTATTACAAGACAAAAAATGATCACTGATGTTGTGTGTGTGTGCGTGTGTGTGTGTGTGTGTGTGTGTGTGTGTGTGTGTGTGTGTGTGTGTGTGTGTGTGTGTGTGTGTATGTGTGTGTGTGTGTGTGTGTGTGTGTGTGTGTGTGTGTGTGTGTGTGTGTGTGTGTGTGTACGCGCGTGCGCGCACGAACACGCATACTTGTTTTTTGTGAATGTGTGTTTCTTTGTGTATGAATGCGTATGCCTACGTCATTATTATTCAACTTCTTTCGACGAAAAGTGATATGAGACGAGTATGCGTACGTGTGAATACATGCGTGCGTACATGCGTGTGTGCATGCTAGCGTGTGTGCGTTTTTGTTACTTTTGTGTGTGCCCATATTATGCTTTATTTCGCAAATACTCCTTTTGTAAATACCTTTATGCGCTAAGTTTGTAAGTTGCCTGAACTTCTAGCTCAATGTCTGTCCTTTCTGTTTGTGGCAACAAATAGTACCGCATTTAGAACTATACCAAACGTCCATCCTCTCTCTCTCTCTCACTCTCTCTCTCTCTCTCTCTCTCTCTCTTCTCTCTCTCTCTCTCTCTCTCTCTCTCTCTCAGGGCGGTGGCAATCTCTCGTTTCTCTTCTACTGCTCTTGACTTGGCAAGGGCCTTCAATACCTTTGTCGGTCGTACTTTACAGCCTGTACTTCATCAAGGTTTCAGACTCCACAGGGAGTCTCTTACTTGCTGATTCTCTTCTTAATTCTGGACCTGCTCTCCGTGTACTTTTTTGCTGGAGACTTCTCCGGGAGCTTCCTGCTTTTTGTAGTACTGTGTCCCTCAAAGCTCGCTTTTAGTCCCGTGTTATTCACAGAACTCTGCATTCGTATTCAACTTCCTTGTGATTGTTATGCTGTATCCCATGAGGTCCTTCTTTTTCCCATTTCATTCCAAGAGTTGCATTCATTCAAATTCATGTCTTTTATTCCCACCCGATTTCTTTCAATACATCGAGCTCAGTAAATTCAGTCTGTATTCCCAGTTCATGTTTAAGTCTTTATATTGATATCCAGTGCTGGTATTACATTGTGTCGCACAGTACCGGTTCTCAGTTGATTGTATTTTTCAAGTTTTTAAGTTCTGTGTTTCCATTCAGCTTTCAGAAATAATTGTACTGTGCCTTTAGACGACTGTTTCTTTCTTTTGTCTTTTTTTTGGTCTTTTTTTTACCCCATTTTAATCAATCGGCTCTACATTGAAATGAAATTATTGACTTATACTGCGTTAGTATGATATATCTGTTCAATGTAAATTCAGGGTTTCCCATTCGTAATCAGCTCTTCTGTTGTGCTATGAGTCGTGATACCTGTGTTATCATGAACTGTGCCTCACGGCCAAGACTTTAATTTCACTCATGGCCAAGACTTTAATTTCACTCACGGCCAAGACTTTAATTACACTCACGGCCAAGACTTAAATTTCACTTACGTTCAAGACTTTAAAATTTCACTCACGGCCAAAGCCTTAATTTCATTTACGGCCAAGACTTTAATTTCACTCACGGTCAAGACTTTAATTTCACTCACGGCCAAGACTTTAATTTCACTTATGCCAAGACTTTAATTTTACTCACGGCCACGACTTTAATTTCACTTACGGCCAAGACTTTAATTTCATTTACGGCCAAGACTTTAATATCACTCACGGCCAAGACTTTAATTTCACTCACGGCCAAGACTTTAATTTTAGACTTAGAATTCCAAGACTCAAATTGAATTTCATCTTTGTCACATGACAGAGCTTGTTACGGTGTCACAACGAATGCATTGGCCGGCAGGTGTGTGCACCATCCGCTACTCTTAACCATGCGCAACAAGGTAGAGGGGTTGTAATCATAGTGTTCTTTATGCTGTCCATTCACGCCCACCCTCTACTGTACCCTGTCTTGGACAGGGAATCGTGGCGAGACATAATCATACGACGATCGACAGTTGTCTTGTTAGATTGTGCCCTGGCTTGACACCTGTTGTAGTCATTGGACCTACGTTCCTTGAATGAGACACAGGTATTCGCTTAAAACGGTTTTTTTTTCTCTCTCAGACGCCTTGATTGGTCACTCAAGATCTTTTGTCGGTGTCCATCTCTCGCATGTATATAGAGAATGACGGTTATCAACACCAGAGAGAGAGAGAGAGAGAGAGAGGAGAGAGAGAGAGGAAGTGAGAGAGTAGAAGAGAGACGAGAGAGAGAGAGAGAGAGAGAGAGAGAG
>CM031597.1:29333072-29338072 GCA_018398815.1 Conus ventricosus
ACAGGGGAGCTGACCACTCTGACTGTTGACACTTTTTGATCTCCCTTGCATCCTTAAATGGATCCTCAAAGATTCGGCTCAAAGGTTTACCTTCGAATCTTTGCTAAGTCATTAATATAATGATGGAGGAATTGTTAGCCTGCACTTTTTTCTCACACTACTATTTATTCAATATATATTATTATATATATATATATATATATATATATATATATATATATATATATATATATATATATATAGGTTAGTGTGGTTAAAATACCCAAAATGATTTTGATAGTGCTCGACCCCTTGGGGAGCAACATTTGTTAAAATAGGTTTTTAAAAAATAATCTACATATATATATTAAAAGGAAACACAACGCACTTAATGTCATATTATTTTGCCAAATTTTCGGCCATATATATATATGTGCGTGCGCGCGCGTAAACAGAGACAAGAGAGAGAGAGAGAGAGAGAGAGAGAGAGAGGAAGACAGACAGACAGACAGACAGACAGACAGAGACAGAGAGAGACAGAGAGGATTTTCACATACAGCATATAAAGAGCATAAAAGTCTGTCTAGAAAACAGACCCGCTTGTTACAATTTTTGGGTGTGTGGTGTTGTGGTGTGTGTGTGTGTGTGTGTGATGGCGGAAGTTGAGGTGTCGGAAGGAGGGGGGGGGGGGGGAGGGGATATGACCATTACGTGTTGAGTTAGTAGAAAAGGGCTAGAAGAAAGCTGCGGAACATGAGATCAACATTGGGATGTTAAAGATGTACAAGTTCACGTGCAGATCTACCACATAGTTATGAAACCACTTACATATTTTGCAGTCCGAAGCGTACGAGCGGGGAGGCTCGTGTGTCAGCCGCTTTAGAAGAGGGAAGGAATCATGTCTGGAAAATGTCTGGAAGATTAAAATCGCCGTGCCTTGCACCAAATCCAATTTTATCGCCACTGTCTAATCTGATGCTCGCCGGCGTTCTCACATTATACAATTCAGACGTAAGAGGGAGTAATATGATGAGGACAGGGGAGCGGGGTCGGGAACACACTGACGTTACGGAGCGAAGTTTTCGGGGGAAAAAAGGTATCAAACATACAGATTCAACTTCTTGAAAAAGACATTCAACTGTTAGATTGAAACTTTGAAAATGGTACGAAACAGGCAGATTGAAGACCCTGTAAAAAAAAAAACCTGGTCGATTGAAAAGATTATAACCGGTAGACGGAACCCTTTGAAAACGGTATTACGCTAGTAGATTGAACAGCGTGAAAAAGAATTAAATCAGTAACGTGAACAGCTCGAAAAGATCGAACTGAAGGACTGAACACCTTGAAATAGCTTTTTGAACTGGTAGATTCATGGCTTGAAAGGTAGGTTGAACATCTTGCAGACCGAAAGGCTTGAATGTGGCTTTGAAATAGCAGACTGAACACCTGGGAAATGGTGGTAGATTGGCATATCCAACAGTTTAACGAAGATAGTGAGCTGGTATATTGCAAGGGTATAGAAATGGCAAATTCAACACTTTGAAAATAGTATTGAGTTGGCATGTTTAGCAGCTTAACACACCATCGAGTTCGCGTATGAACCAAGCTGACAAAGATACACAACTGATAAACTGAACGTATTTTAGAAGGTATTGAACCGGTGTGTTGAAAAGGCTTCAAAGGGCACTGAACTGGTTGTGTGAACACCTGGAAAAAGTATATCAGCAAACTGAACTCCTTGAAGTAGACGAAGGTATTGAACCGGTGTGTGTTGAAAAGGCTTGAAAGAGCACTGAACTGGTTGTGTGAACATCTTGAAAAAGTATGATATCAGCAAACTGAACTCCTTGAAGAAGACGGTAAACTTTGTAGACTGAACAACTTTGAAGAAGGTATTAAACTGGTCGACTGAACATGCCTGAAAAAATGTTTAAGTGGTAGATTGAACAGCTTGAAAAAGGTTTAAAACTGGCAGGTTAAACAGGTTTTGAAAAAGATATTACACTGGTGAATTGAAGAGTATGGGGAAAAAAGATAGGCCCATTAAACTTGTAGATTGAGCAGAAGTGAAAACGGTGTTAAAATGGCACATTGAACAGGTCCATAAAGATATTTAACAGGCAGATCAATTGTGATTGTTTCTGCTTCACCGACTTAGCGCTTCGGGTCTGTTTCACGCGTCGGTGATTTCCAGAGAAATGCGTTTCCCTCTTTTCTGTCAGTTCCGGTTTTTTTTTTCACCCTCCACTTTTATAAATGTGGGAAGGAGTAGGGTGTGTGTGTGTGTGTGTGTGTGTGTGGAGAGAGAGAGAGAGAGAGGAGGGAGTGGTGAAGGAAGAAGAAGGGTTGGGGGTCTGAGGTAGTTTGTTTTTCTCCCCCTCCATTATGTTTTGTCGCTCTAGCCACCGCTCTTGAGCTTGTTTGCATGTCAAGTACAGCACGCCATTTTGTCGGTGTGTGAGTATTTTGTTTGCTGTTGTTGTTTTTGTCTTACAAAAAGACCCAGACCTCTTTCCTGTGTGTTAGGGACGAGTAGAGAACGCGGGCTGTGTAGACACAGGCACACACCCAGACAGAGAGACATATTCAGCTGACTGACGAGCGGACTGAAAACAAAACACTCTCTTTGTAATATGCTTGAGGCTGACCTTATCAAAACCGACAAGCCGTCGTCTAGTCTAGCCATTTCTATCGTCAAATTGGACATCCTGTAATGCAATATTTGTTGAGGGGAAGCATCTGCGCAAAAGGCGGAGATCTTAATTATTATCAATCGTAAGAAAGTCTACAGAATTTGTCCAGCCCCCTAGCCCCTCACAAAAAGTAATAATATGAATCATCAGGACATAACAATTCAACCGAGCAGATCTCCGAGGTGACCGGGAACTCCTCTCAATCTTAGATACAAACAAGATAAATATTAGATCTGCAATCACTTACCGTCATTCACGTCAGCGCAAAATGGGCGGTGAATGAAAACGAGGCTGTCAAGGATGCAATGCGTGAGTCGAGGTAGTAATGATGATAGTTATATTACTAATAGAAATAATGATAATGGTAATGATGATGATCAAAATATAAAAACAATAAATAAAGACAGGATTACTACCACTTTTGGTGATAATATGGCAACAGCAGTTGTAGTATGAGGGAAAGGAGAGTGGGTTAGAAGATTCTTAAACAGCATGGTTGCCGTGGCAACGGTCTTAGAGGTGATGGCGATGTTGATGTTAATGGTAGTAATGGTAATATCAATAATAACAATCGTATTGATAATAATGATGATAATGCTAACAACTATAGCTACATATTGGTAATAATAGTACTGATAATAAAAGCATGATACGGAAATATGATTTTTTTAAAAGAAAAGAAAAAAGATTAATAGCAAAATATTGATAATAGTAATGATAAGAATAGTACTAATACAAACACTAAGGAAAGGGAAGAAAAAAAAGGAGGAGGTAGAGGGACAGGAGGAGCAAAGAGGAGAAGGAAGGTATAGATTATGGGAAGGATGGAATCTAATAGGTATTCTAATATGATAATATGTGTATTAATAGTTTGAATAATAATCATGATTGTAGCCATACAGTAATAATAGTGATGCTCTAGGAGGCTGGAAAAGTGGTAAGCTGGAATGTCAGAAATATGGTAAAGAATAATAATCATATTAATGACAGTAGTACATATGAAATTTGTAATAGTTATGAAGTTGTAACAAAAGGTATACTGATTTTAAAAAAAAAGACAGAAACAAAACAAAACAAAACAAAAACAAACAAAAACGTATTATATATATATATATATATATATATATATATATATATATTATATAATACATTAAAAGGAAACACAACGCACTTAATGTCATAATATTTTGCCAAATTTTCGGCCATGCGGCCTTCTTCTGGGGCTTGTTTATTGACAAGGTAAGAACGTCATAAGTATTAACGCATTTGAACATAGTTGTCATAGCTATGACGTCAGTGTTTCTGCTATTTAAAAGAAAAAATTGAGATTAAGAGATGAAGTTGGAAAAAAAAATATTTTTTTAATTTTTTTTTTAATGTGATGGTGATGGTACTAATAATGATGATGTGATGAGATTGCTACTGACAGCAATAATGATAAAAGTAATGTTAGTGCCAGTAATAGCAGGGGGGTGGGGGGGGGGGGGGAGAATGGAGACGGACAATGTGTAAAAGTTAACAGTGCCACTGAGTAGGGAGAAGGTTGTGAGGATAGATATTGCAATGTTAATAATATTAATGGTAGGTGAAAAAGAGTAGGGATGATCAAAGAGTGAAAGGTTAACAGTAGTATTGGTGCAGAGGAGAGGGAGAGGGTTGGGAGAAGAGAGAGAGAGAGAGAGAGAGAGAGAGAGAGAGAGAGAGAGAGAGAGAGAGAGAGAGAGAGAGAGAGAGAGAAATATTTTTAAGACACATAAGGTCAGGAAGGAAATCTCTTTCAAATGCATTCCACTTTGAACTTCTGTACTCCGTACACTGTCAACAGTGACGTCATCTGATAGATCTGCTGATTTCTAAAAGATTCATACTCTCGCGAAAGGGCAGTCGTCTGGCCCAAGGGGCGTGAAGGGCATTGCAAAAACTTTTGCTTTGGTCGGCGGTACGCTTGCAGAAACCCCCCTCCCTCCCCTCCTTTGCCCCAACACTTGTGCCATCTTGCTTTTCATGGAATCTCTTGCATTCATCGTATCTATTCTTGCTGTCATCACTAATCTTTCTTGTTCCATCGTATCTTTGCCTTTGTCCATTTTACTCTCTTTTACCCCCCTTCCCTTCCTCCCCGTCCCTCCTTTCCCCTCTCATCCTTTCGTCTCCCCTCCCCTATCCCCTTGTCCCATCCTTCTCACCTCTCTCTTTCCCCCTTCCCTCGCATCCGTCTCTCTACGCCTCTCACTCTTCTTTCTTCCCCGTCCTCTCCTTTCCCTCCCCCACACTCCTTCCTCTTCCCCGTTCCCCCAATTCCCCTTCCATTTCTCTCCCCGTCCCTCT
>CM031597.1:29350572-29389907 GCA_018398815.1 Conus ventricosus
GGTGAAAAGGTATAATTGGGGGGGGGGGGGGGGGGGGTTGGAAAAAAAGAAAAGGGGCAGGTGGGGTGGGTGGGGAGGAAGGTAATATGTGTGTGTGGGGGGGGGGGGGGGGGGGAGGGTGTGCAAGAGATGGAGAGCTCATAGATTACAATCTAGTTTGTTATCTCTTCCATATCTTTACCTGAGAGAAAGAAAAAAATAAATTGAAATGTTAGTTTTTTTTAAAACTGGATTTGCTTACCAGTTTATTTATCTTTCACAGACACGCACACACACACACACTAACACACACACACACCCCACACACACACACACACACACACACACACACACACACACACACACACACACTCTCTCTCTCCTCTCTCTCCTCTCTCTGTGTCTCTCTCTCTCACGCACGCACGCACGCACGCACGCACGCCACACACACACACTCACGCACTCACACACACACGCACGCACATACACATGCATACACACACACTCACACACACACGCACGCACGTACACATGCACAAACACACACACACACACACACAAAACCCCACACACACACCACCACACACACACACACACACACACAGAAGATGGGGATAGTTGTGATCATCATTTTTTTTCAGGACATGGTAAAAGCTGTTGTTGTCTTTATTCGTTCGAAACAATTCAGAATGTTTTTAGCTTCACATCTATTGTCCAGAAACAGCGTCTTTTTCTCTCTCGAAAACGAAATATTGTATTTCATGTGATGCATAAGGAACAGCTTAAAGCAGGGTTTTTTCCTCACGACTGTAATCATACACACATTAGTTTCCCATTGATTTCAACATTTGTTCGGAGAATATGTATGCTACGCCCCTTTTGTTTTTGTTTTGTCTTTTTAGTACATATTGATCTTATGCATTGACCAAATTCGTTGCACGGCACGAAAATTGCAGGTAAACAATTGCTCTGTTAACATGACTAAAAACTCAGAAAATAATGTTAAAAAAAATTAAAAATGTGTGTGTGTGTGTGTGTGTGTGTGTGTGTGTGTGTGTGTGTGTGTGTGTGTGTGTGTGTGTGTGTGCGTTCGTGCGCGTGTGTGTGTGCGTGCGCGCGCGCGCGAGCGTGTATGTATGTGTGTGTGTGTGTGTATGCGTTATGTGTAATGGAGGGGTGATTGGTACGTGGGACTAAAGAAAAGAGCATGAAGCTGTGAATATTAAAACCTCGAATGACTTTTACCTGGGAATGACTGAGTTCTTCCCTGTGAGCAGAACGTTTTTCACTCTGTCTATTGTCAACTTTCTTTCTCTGTCAGTCGACATGGCCTCGCTTTGGCACTCCACCAATGGTAGTCTATCTTACACGGACAATAAAACCTATAACTCTGATGGTATTCTTGTCACCACATCCGAAAATCGCTAGTTCAGTGGTCAGTTCTACTGTTTGATAACCAAGACATTGTAAAATCACATCGGCATTGCCAACTTGATTCTCTTAAGAGAAGCAATTTTCCTTCGCTTTACAAAAAATAGAACTAATGAAAACTAGGAAAAAGAAGGTTTTGATGAAAATGTGTGTGTGTGTGTGTGTGTGTGTGTGGTGTGTGTGTGTGTGTGTGTGTGTGTGATGTGTGTGATGAGAGAGAGAGAGAGAGAGAGAGAGAGAGAGAGGAGAGAGAGAGAGAGAGAGGAGAGAGAGGTGGAATGGGGGCATGTGGGGGCGACGCCTAAGGTATTCAGGTACAAATAATACAGGACAACAACAGGATGACAGTTGGACAGAAGACGCAGAGATGTAAAGAATTTTTCTTTTACTGACGTCATTCCACGACCCCAGAGGCAGAAAAGGGAAGTCATCATTAGATGGCGGTCATAGGGCTGCACAGGGCAGCAAGGAAACATGTCATCATTAGATGGCGGTCATAGGGCTGCACAGGGCAGCAAGAAAACGAGTCATCATTAGATGGCGGTCATAGGGCTGCACAGGGCAGCAAGGAAAACGAGTCATCATTAGATGGCGGTCATAGGGCTGCACAGGGCAGCAAGGAAACATGTCATCATTAGATGGCGGTCATAGGGCTGCACAGGGCAGCAAGGAAACATGTCATCATTAGATGGCGGTCATAGGGCTGCACAGGGCAGCAAGGAAACATGTCATCATTAGATGGCGGTCATAGGGCTGCACAGGGCAGCAAGAAAAACGAGTCATCATTAGATGGCGGTCATAGGGCTGCACAGGGCAGCAGAGAAAACGAGTCATCATTAGATGGCGGTCATAGGGCTGCACAGGGCAGCAAGGAAACGAGACACAGAGTATGTCAAGAGCGGGTGTGGGGAGGGAGCTGAAGGGGCTGGGGGTGGGGGGGGGCAACAGACTGAAAAGCTTGAAGATGAAAACACAGTTGCAGATTCTGGACATGCCCCTTGTCCTCATTCTATCTGCTGGTAAAGAAGAGAAGAAGAAAGAGGAGCTGGAAAGAAATGGTCTTTATTCAGGCAGGCGGGTTCACCTGTTCGATTCAGAGAGCAGTATTTTAAGGCCTATGTCATTTATATCTTGCTGGAGGAGTACTGTACGTCCTTGGGAGCAGATTAATAATGAAGAGAATTGCAGTAGCACGTGCTCCCTCTGTCTCTGATTTACTCTCTGCGTATTTCACCCATTGGTTATTTTTTTTTAATTTTAATTGTGTCAAGAAAGCCCAAACATGTTTTAGCAAATGCACAGGGGGAAGGATCAACAGTTGCGTGTGTTTGTGTGTTTGAAAGATGGAAGCAGACACTTCAGATATGTGAGCTCTCCCTCCATCCATCCCTTTTTGCCCTCCCCCCCCCCCTCCACTCTCCTCTCTCTCCTCTCACTCTCTCTCCATTCTCTTCCTCTCTCTCATCTCTCACTCTTCTCTCACACACACCACACACAACACAAACACACACACACACACACACACACACACACACACACATGCACACACTCACGATAGACAGACAACACACACACTCTTTCACATGCACACACATACACATGTACACACATGCACACAGAGACACACGTGGCACAACACATGTACACACACACCACACACACAACACACACACACCACAACACACCACACACAAACACACTACACACACACGCACCACATACAGAGAGAAGAGAGAGAGAGAGAGAGAGACAATGTGACAATGACAATGAATACTGTTTAATGTGCATCAGCAAGTATCATTCTAATTGACATGGGGGGAATACAGTCTTCTATACAACCAACATCGGAGAAAAAGGGAAAAGTCAAAAAAAACAAAAACAAACAACCTCCAAAATGAAACAATCCAATAATAGAAACGAAGGCTCCCTGGCCCAAAGCAACATAAGAGCGACCAACAAGCCTTCAAACCAACTAGGAAATTATATTCGCTGCAAAACAGCATACTTTATTTTACACTTTTTTTTATCATTTAAAATTTTTTGTTTTGTTTTGTTTAGGCTGCAATGTCAAGATTTTTCATGTGCGCCTGCTAACTGCTTCGCAATAACCATTGCCAATGGACCTTATATGTTTCTGTTTTATCTGATTGTAGCAAAGCGACTAAGTACGCCTCCTTGCAGATGTGTTCTAATAAACATCATATTTCTCTCGTATATCTATATATTCTTTACAACAAAGAAAAGTGAATTCATCTCCACTATAATTTTCTTGCATACTGGAACACTAACAGCAATTTCGGGTTTCTTTTTTTTTTTTTTTTTTTTTTGAAGTTTTTTTTTTTAATGCACAAACACACATATATAAGTAAAATATATAATATATATATAACAAACATATATACACAATATTATATATACAATATATATATAATATACATATATATATATATATACACACACACATCAAACACACACATAACACAATATATATATATATAACACCGTAGAGGAAAAACCATTCAATAATATTCCAACAATTCAACTCAAAAACAGCACACATTCTGTACAACATTCAAATATACCAAACAAACAAAACAAATATTGAACAAGTAAACTGAAATAGAGATAAAATATATAAAAAGATAAAGAAGTATATGAAGAAAAAAAAAAAAAAAGGTCACTACGACAAACCTCCCCTGGTTGTTTTCCTACCACCTACCCCTGTGCAAACGAGAGGAGAAAACATATCCATGAAATAAACTTTACAGGTTAGGGCATCTTCCAACAACCAGAAGATGCAAAACCTGCAGAGAGAGAGAGAGAGGGGGGGAGAGAGTAGAGAGAGATGTCCTGTAATTTGTTACAGTTAACCATTCTATGTAATGGCTTAGGGGAATGCCCAAAATTTCAAAATAACCATGGTATCCCCACCATTGGTTCACAGAATTGAGAATATGTACCTGTAATGAATGCATAAATTTAAGGACAGAAACTGTTTTTCATAACACAAAGAAAACCTTGCACACTGGGTAGCATCCTTTGCCATGTAAGATTATATATAATAGAATTTAGCAGTTAATAAGATGTAATTAAGAGCCCAAAATCTGTTATAACACCATCTTTGTATCCAAACAAGATCAGTTTCCTCTGACAGAGCCAAATTTCACAGTGTTTCACATTTGTGGACAGAACATGCATTATCTAAGCCATAAATTCTGTACACTTGTACCATTTCCATAACAGGTGTTGGATGGTTTGAATATCCTTCCTGGCAAAATTAACAATTGGGGTCTTCTACCAACTGCAGTCATATAAGTATTATCTTGTTGGCAAAAGACGATGTAATATATACGCAGCTGAAACCATTTCAGTTTTGTGTCGTGTAAAATTTTACTAATGTTTGAAAATCTGACCAGTTCAAATTCAAAAACTAAGGTTCCTTTTAGAACCGCTGCAGCAACACTTCAGAATTCAAAATTGATACCCTTGTATATCTCTTGCTTCCTTCCTTTACAGCTTTCCAAATTTTGTTTCTATGACCCGATATCTATCAACCAACTGAATATTAACATTTCCGTGATGCTCAATTATAGCGTATATAAACCATATACAAAAGAAAAAATGGTTCTGTTAATGTTTGGATGAAGAGCTTGAAATTCACGAAAGGTATAGAATCTGTCCAGCAACACTGAATAGCTGGTTGAATAAACAAGATGTTCTCATCAACCCATCCCTTGATAAGAAACAAGAACATGTCCTGCCTCTTATTATGTGTTTGTTTGTAGTGAATACATTCAGCCAGAACTCTGCAGGGCGCAGGGGAAGGCAATTTGCATACAAGCTGCTTGAAATGCTTTAGTACATCTGTCCAAAATAGGTTATTACATGACCATCAATAAAACATGCACATATTCCTCGCCTAGATTTGCAGGTTCTCACAAAGTTTAGGAAATAAGCATATATAAACCTTTGCAAGCTTCCCTCAAAATCAAGTCTTTTAAAACCCATGACAATTTAACTGAAGCAATATCAGCTTGCCAATCAATCATTTGTACCCGCCTTCAGATATATGTTTTACACCACAATGCTCTATTTATCTTTTTGCAGGAGGCTTATCACCTCCATAAAAAAATAGAATACAAACCAGCTTGTAATTCGTTTGACAAAATTAGTGAGGATCTGAATTTAATAATAAGTATGTTAGTTTGATACAACAAGAGTTTTTAAACAGTTATCTTAACCCAGAGAAGATAGATCTCATCCTAGCTCCACCACCTCCCTAATAGGCTTTAATGTAAAGTAACTTCCCATGGAAATTTATTTCAATCATCATATTGAAGTCTAGGCAAAATTGAATGCCCCCAAAATCTTAAAATCGCAGGGATCCAGCAAAAGTTCTCATCACGGCATATACCTTGTGGTAGAAAGTTTTTCTTACTTCCAAACCATACTACTTTAGTTTTTTTCATTATTGATTTTTAGACCCTGATATGTGTGCAAAGCTTTTCAACACATTAAACGCGCTTTAAAATGACTTTTCTGTGCCATCCAGAAGATATTAGTAATCATCACGAATTGCGACAGAGGACCCCCTGCTCCTGCCTCCCTCACCTGAATTCCTTTAATCATCATGCAGTCTAATTAAGACAGACAAGACTCTGCACCAAATAAGTATAAATACGGTGAGCCATGGATCCCCCTGCGCACTCCCACGTCCTGATAGAGAAACCAACTGGAGTGATTGGTCCCATTAACGGACGCCACAGGTTGTTATGTTTTTATAAAAAGTATAAAGTCCATATAATATGTCCCTGGGCCAAAGTTGAAGAAGTTTAATAATACTGCCTTTTTCAAAAGGACCAAGCGATAGATCAACCGCTTTCTCAAAATCAAATGCTGAGAAGTAAACCAGAAATACGCTCCCTCCACAGAGTACTGAAGTAGGTCATAGATTTTCCTGTATATTTTCACCCTATAGTAGCGACCCTGCCATAAAGCCCTTCTGATCTTCGTGATAATTTTAGGTAACATGCTTTTTATGGGCTGATTGGCTATTGAGGCAAGAGGCATTTAGTATGCTGAATTCTAAGAGAGAAATAGGTCTCCAGTTCTTTAAGTATTGTTTTGGCTTCTCATCTTTTGGTATGCAAATACTAAGGCCCGTCTCAGTGTGGATGAAAATACATTGCTTATCAAATCCACGTTTTAGAGAACCGACAAGAAATGAGCCCAATATCATTGAAGAAAAATTTATAAAACTCTACTGTGAAACCCATCAGATCCCAGGGCTCTTGTTATTTTTTCATGTTTCTTCAGTGTTACTACCCACTTCACAGTAATTAGGCGGGCCCTCTAGACTGGATGCTTTCGTCTTGAGTTAATTTGTTTGTCTCCTCAATATGTGTCCAAGATCACAACATTTGTACACTAATTGTTCTGAAAACAACTGCCGTATAGAAACTTTCAACTTCTTTAAGAACTGCAGTTTGATCCGATAAATTCAACCATCATTAAATCTCCAGATAACTCTTGAGCGATCTAATAAAAGCTTCTGTTTTCCATGCCACAAAAGGTCCTGACTAGGGCTTCCACCCTCCGAAGCCATTTTATCCTTGATCTAACTTCAAGCCTTCTACTTTCTTTTTTCGCGTATTTCTTTGTAGCTGCACTTTGATTGCTCTAGTTCCTCCCAGTAATCTTCATTAACATTTCCACTTAGACTTTAATTTTAGCTTCCATTTCCTTTTTCAAGTTCAGTTTCCATTTTTCTTTTTGAAGCGAGTATGATATTGCTTTTTCTCTACATTTTCAGGAAGCAGCATTTCAAAAATCACTGATCTGAAATAGAGAACTGAACCATATCGTTTGGTACCTTCATTAATATTTTCAAGGTTAAAGACTGGTAGAGCGTATCTATTTTTAATTTTAGTATAACATTTTTCAAAACCTCACATACAAGTTCTTATCTTTCATGTAGTGAGTTATTAATTTCCAAAACTGTCTATCTCTTTGCATCTCACCTTCCTTCAGAATCAAGTTGATAAGGCATGATCAGACCTGTAACTAAACCTATTTAGAGCCAACTGAGTAACTGGAAGTAGTTATTTGATATCAAAAAGAAGTCCAACTACCTTGTTTAATCTATTATAAATTTACGCCAGGTATATTTTCTTAAAGATGGGTATAAAACAATGTCTGAAAATGTCTATCAAGTCAAATTTCGTCATCATGGTCAGTATTGCTTTACTAGATCTATAGCCTTTTGATGTACTAGTATAGTTTCTGGAATCTAACCTACAACTAGCACTACAATCCAGTCACCACCCAGAATCAACGTTCATTTCCAAACTGTTCAATTTTAGCAGTTAAGGATTCAAAGAAATCAGGGTTATCCCCAGAGCAGGGCCATATATGATTGGCAAGAGTAAACCGTTTATTAAGAAATTCAGTCCAAGAAGAAGAAAATACCCTCAGGATCCCTGGCTACATGTGTACTTTGTATACAAAATAATTCTTAAATAATAGTGCCACTCCATTTTTATATTTTCACTTACCTGCCAACCATAAAGAATACCCCCAGCTTTGGATCTGATGAAATTTTCTTGTTTAAACAGAAGATGTGTTTCCTGACGTAACATAAGTATACTATTCTTTTGATTTCTAAGGGAATCAAAAATCGACCTTTTCTTTTTTAAGTCATTAAGACCATTACAGTTAAATAAAGATAATTCAAATCCCAGATGATTGTTTTTTTTTGCTACTGCCATTGTTTACTATATAGAGGAGATCCCCACAGATTCCACTGGAAAAAGAAACGCAAGCCTGCGAGTCCAGAAAAAGAAAGCACTCAGGGTTTAACAGACTAAAAGTAGATGTACTGGAACTGCATAAAAGTAGAACAGTTGACATAAAAAATGAAACATATTACATGATAGTAAGAATATAACATTCATTACACAAAATGTGGCACATGCACAGTAGTACCCTCACTTCCGATTTTTAACAAGCGTACCCAGTTTGCTTTCACCGCAGCCATCTTGTCATCACCCAAAAGTGACAGTTTTGCATTCAACCACCTGTCATCACAACAAAAGTGGCAAAATGATAAGCCAGTTGGAAGATTTCTGGTCGACTCTAAAACACTACTGCAAAAAAATACAACACAAAACAAAAATACAATACAATCCACACACAATCAACGGTAGATCCATCTGGGGCAACTTGTGTCCCTCCACGCACAATAAACATTTTTTCTATAATGTAGACATGACAAATTAACACAAACATTCTTTCCACTAGGCCTCTTACCCATGAGATTGAAAACTGTGAAGTTTTAAAGTCACTGAGACTGAGAAGCTCATCCCCTTGTCTCAAACCATAAGACCATGATATTATTCTACTATTAATCATATATTAAAGCTATAACATCAAAAAGTGTGTTTACGTTAAACACAATAGTAAATGAATAAGTTACAAAGACCAAGAGACAAAAGTACCGCACTGTCCTGATCAGACAAATAGAGTAAAAAGAGCCTCCTCACAACGTGACATGCAAATGAAGGTTATCACAAGGCAACATCAGAAGCAGTGGACCACAAGCAGCGCAGAGTCTGCTATGAAAGAAAGTAGGCTAATTGAATTTATCAGAAAGTAACAGTATATAACTTGCGTCAAAAAGTTAGATGACATGAAAGCAATTGAATTCAAACAAGTAGTAATGAAAATATCTACAAGTTTACTGGCCTTTTTGGTCCGTATGCCACATCTGCACTTGCCCTCTCGATCCAAGGAAGCCAACAACAACTGCCACTGGGCAGCTGAACTGGTGCTGGTAGAGGGGCTGGGGGATCTCCTCTGTTGATTCCTCGTACTCCTGGCTACACTTTGTCAAGTCAGAAATCGAGTTCACACAGCAATTTTCCCACCCAGAGGTCTTCATGAAGACTTTCCCATTCTTGGACAGCCTGCTCACACACTTGCTTATGCCCTGTGGCACACAGCAGGAGAGTAAGGCCCCGCGGCGTGAGGTCCTCCACCATCATACTTTTTGTACCGCGGAGATTCCTTCTCGCGTACAGCACTTCATCACGTACCCGTCTAGACACAAAGTCGCATCTATGATCCCTCTTGGCTTTGAAGCACTATCGAGCACCCTTTCTTGCGCACACCAACTCGATGCACTGCTTCCCATTCCTTAGTTATCAACAGTCACCTTTAGCCTTCAATTCGCAGAAAAGCGACAGCACCTTGCGTTCACACTCCGTGGCTGTTTCTTTAACGCCATGCTGTCTTGCCCGCTCTCTGCACTCCGAAGATTTCGCAGGATTGTTGCGGCGGATTAGATGGACAGGTCTTCACTCCGCGATCCGCCAGCTCTGCCGATACTTCACCCCGCCAGCTGGGTCTTCTGCTCCTCCTCTTGCCCCTCAGCTCTCTCACGTTCTGCTCTCAGCTGGTTCTATTCTGGGTTTGAAGAGTGAACAGAGAAGACTTCATTCATCTACTGTCACAGACATCTTCTCCCACACAGTCCCAATTGCACACAGCTTCCTTCATTTACATCGCATATCCACAAGTACCGCAGGTGTACGTGCCTCAGGGTACAGGGGAAAAACACTGTTATCCTCACTCATTTGTCCTTGTCGTACTTATCTCCCCTGATAGCACACACCACGTCAACCACACAATGTGAAAGTTCCTGTGCTTCTGACGAATCCTTGAACTTCATCTGAATGTTCTTGCACTTCTGGATGAGTAAGACGCAACCAGCGAGGTATCTGTTCCACATGAATCCTGATTGTGAGCTAGCAGACAACTGCTTTCATCTTCCTCGTTTTCCCATAGATTATCTACAACAAGGCAAAGAGCCGAACGACAGATCAAAACAACAAGTGGCGATGGCTACTACCGGTAACTGTCCGACTGCCAAACTTGAAAACTACAAGTTTATAATAGTTTTAGTGACTACATGTCCATAATACTTGCGAATACATCGCGTGGGGTTCAGCTGTTGGTTGCGCTGAGCTAGCAGAGATCACATGGAACCGAAATTAATTAGAGAAAATTACCTAAAACGCTAGTTTAACACAGCTCTCCGAAAACCGTCGTCCGATCCTAAATCTTGAGCAGTACGCTCACGCCCCCAGCCGTACTCGGTTTTCAGTTATATACCAATTTTGGCTTGCGTCGAGACCAAATTGTCCTGGTACGGAATCGTGCCATGGTCCCAGTGCCATTTCGTGTAATTGTTAATAAATATTTTTTCAGGCTGTAAATCACTATTAAACTGTAAAAAACCATGTATACCTTTCGTTTAATTTCCAATCTCGGATGCAAAACCTGCTGATAGGATGAGACAGACGCTCTTAAATTCCAGAATAAAACGTTTGTCGTCTCGACTCCCTGGTTGTTCCAAAACAAAACACAACAAACCATTTTGAATAGAAACTTTCTTCTTTACTGAAAAACCCAGTTATCTCCGCTTTCGGTGTTGTATATAATAACAATGATAGCCTGCCTCTTAATCCCAGGATAACGGGAGTTTAACAGACGAAGCCAAAACCTAATACATTTAATTTTGCACGTATCTGCAGAGGTACCTCCAGCTTCTCCATAATACCATATTGTTAGAACCATGTATACGGATATTCAAAGAAACTCTTTATTGCTAGTGTGGTTGTAACTTTTATTCCATGATGGGATTCTCAATAAAGCCCAATCTTACGGCACCATAAGTTAGCATTGGATCCACTAGGGTAATCAAACAGCTTCCAAAAGATGGTATGGTCAATACAAGCTTAACTTCCTTAGTGATCTCAGAATTTCAATACGACTCCTTTTTTTTCCTTTTCTACACATATCTAACCAACCATATACTCATGTTTAATTTAGTTTTGTAAAAAATAAACCTAAGTATTTATAGCTATTTTGTTAACAACACTTCTAAATTCCCAAACCGCCACTATTTCCCGATCTGCTAGTAAAACCGTCCCTTTCAGAAAACTATAATCTTCGGTCTTATCTATATTAATTAGCTAACTTAAGTCCTTCTGTTTTCTCTTTTAAATTCATTTAATCTGATTCCTGTAATCCAACCACCGTGTCCTGAAAAAAGGATTTACATCGCTGCAAATAATAAAAGGAAGACTTCTGCAGCATCAGGTATTAACGTATTCCAGTCTCCCTTCTTATTTATATCATGCGCCAGTTTCCATTAATGAAAAAAGGAAACATTAGCGGACTCGATAACACCCCTGCTTCACGCTTGTTGACAATGGAAAAAAATCAGAGTATAAGCTTTTGTCTCTAACAAACACAAGCTATAACTAACTAATAAATACCTTTTAATGAACCTATACAACTTACCTTGAACACCAACTTTTTTTAGTGTATCCCATAAAATATAATCTCTTAACTGTATCGAAGGCCTTCTTGAAGTCAACAAAAGCAATGACAATTTTCTGTACTTAATAAGTATTTTTGAGCCAGTGCATATAAGGTAAATATGTTGATCCATCGTACTATAATCATTTCTAAAATCCCTGCCTGCACTTCAATAATTTTTTCTTCCATTCGGGGCCCATGCACTTAATCTTTTATTTAAAATGGAAGTATAAAAACTTTTGCTCACAAGCACTAGTTCAAGGCTACCCCTCGATAATTGTCTGGATTATTGGCATCCCCTCTTGAAAATCTGGAACATTATAGATGATGGACCTCTCCTTTTGAAAATAACGCAGAAATAAAAAGTCTGTTGAACAAGTTTCAAGATAAATCATGATACTGTCAGATGCATGATTTAGCATTTCACTCACACATCTTGTCTGGACCAGCACTCTTTTCCACATTTCAAGTATCTGATGCTAATTCTGCATTTCCTTCCTTCGTTATATAATCATCAAGAGAGCTCTGATGTTCTTGATCTCATTCTCAAATAAAAACTATCTTCTCCATCATGTTATCTATGTTATCAAAGTCCATGAATACGTAATAAAAGTGATCCTGCCACTGTTTGATGCCAAGTCATTATAAACTGTTTTTTCTGTTTATAAGCTTAATTGTTATTTCCAGAATAAATTGGTTCATTGATAGCGTTTTGTTAACTTTGCAAGTCTAGCTTCATCAATTTCCTCTTTTTATATCCCGTCTAAAGATCAGTGTTATTTTGTTCTCACTCCTTAACATATAGTTCTTTCAGCTGTGTTCCAGTAGGATTCAGTCCCTCGCTCATTGAAAACTTCTTTAATAAACTTCAACTAGCGTTCTTTGTTCTTTACATTCCTTAACGCACCACTCGTTGTCTTTTGATTTTTTTAGGAACTCCGTAGTTCTAATGAACAACTAGCCGCTGTATATAAAGCGTAGAAATATTTCAAAGAGTGTCATCATATCTTCTACAATCTATTACAAGCAAGATCAATGTGTTCCCTTGACAAGTATTGAACTTACTTCATTGTATAAATGTGTCTTGAATGTCAATCCGATCCAAAACTATCCTCTGTTCTGTCGGTCCTCTGACTTTTCTGAGATTTTTCTACATCAGGTTTCCTCCCAAGTTTCCATGTCATCAGAACTGGGAGGTGCCCAAGAAAAGAAGCAATTAATTACAAACAAATCGAAAAGGGAAGCAAATCTTTTGACAGAATAAAATATTCAATGACACTACAGCCTTGGGTGCACAAATGAAAATTCATCCCTCGTCATACACTATTACACGAACCATTGACTATTATTTAAGTTAAAGAAGAACTGCAAATCCAATAGTGATTGCCCAAAATTAACTAATTACTGATCTATTTGAAGAACGACTCTTTAGATATATCCGTCGTAATAATAATTATCATCATCAACATCCTCATCAACAGCAAAACCAAACGTAAAATTACTATGTTCTCTATTCGTGTCTGCCTGACAAGTACCAGTTCTGGCATTAAAATCACCACACATCATTATATACACATCTTTGTTGGTCCATAAGCACGGTATGACAAAGCAACTGGTCATCCATGGCAAGGATTCCGTCTTATCAGGTACTGTTGGCGTATGCCCACCAGGTGAAACTCTACTGGAGGAACAATAGCAATGCAAAAACATTACATTTTGATTCAATATCTATATCTCTTATCAATTTTAATCAATAAAAATTAATTGAAATCTACATTTTCCGTTCAACATGCTTTTCATATTGTTTTAAATAAGCACAAAACAACACCACCAGATCCTCGTCCACATGTACTGACAGTTTTTTTTGCTGGGGAGCTGAATTTCAGAAAGCCCGGAAAAACATAACTCCAAGTCATACTGTGGTCCAATAAACGTCTCAGTCAGACAAACAAAATCAAATTTTTTAATGAACTGTAGAAAGGAAACATCATTGCATTTTATTGAACAGATTTTCTACATTGTAATTAAGAAATGTAATTTCCTGTGCCTGTGGTCGCGCGTTTGTCCCTATTTCTGGCTGTTGGCCAGATTCAGGCTCCCTTTGCTTGAAACGGGATGTTGTCACTGCCCCCTTCTGTGTAGGAATCGTCCTGCCATGTTTGCCCTGCACATGATGATAGAAGAGAGAGAGAGAGAGAGAGAGAGAGAGAGAAGAGGAGAGAGAGAGGGAGAGAGAGCAGAGAGAGAGACAGAGACACACATGACAGACAAATTAGCGATACACAATAAGACAAACAACATAAGGGGGCTGGTCTTAAGGGGGGACAAGAAGAGAGAAATCTGGGTAGAAGAACAAACGAACGACCGAATAAACGTTCTGTTGAAAAGAATAAACGTTTGTTGAAAAGAAATACACGATCCTGTGACAAGAATAAACGTATCTGTGAAAATGAATAAACGTTCTGTTGAAAAAGAAAAAACGTTCTGTTGAAAAGAATAAACTTCTGTTGAAAAAATATACGTTCTGTTTGAAAAGAATAAACTTTCGACGGCATTTACTGTTCTGGCGCTGAATTGATAAAAGGGCAAAAATTGAACAACATAATACAAGACATTTCTCACTCCTCTCCGACTCTCTCTCTATCATCTCTCATCTCTCCTCTCATCTCTCCTCTCTCTCTCTTCTGTAAAATATATATACATATATAAATATATATATAATATAGTATATATATAACTAAGACTTTATATATTTTCATAAAACAATTTGTTCCTTGGTCCTCTCTCACTCTCTCTCTCTCATCTCTCAAATCTCTCTCTCTCACTCTTTAATATATAATAAAAATATAAAGAGAGAGAGAGAGAGAGAGAGAGAGAGAGAGAGAGAGGAAGAGAGAGAGAGAGAGATAGAGAGAGAAACGTAACACGCCTCACATCTGCAGGCCAGTCTAAAATGCGACACAATCTCTTGGTCTGATGTTTCAAAATAACTGCAAATGGGACGAACATATTAGATGTACAGTAAAGAAGGTTACATGTTGATTAGTTTGCCTACGAAACTACAAAATATGATCACGAGAAAAGCATTAGAAAGCAAGTAATACATTCATTAATCTTAGGCCGCAACATTGACTATGCCTGAAATTGTCTGGACTAACTGCAGTGAAATACAAGCAAACATCTAGAAAATATTTCATTTGAAAAGCAATTTCGCATCAATATAGGAGGTGTCAAAGGGCACAAGTCACAGAAAGTTGTATGAAGAATCCGTATTCTGCACTTTTAAAAGAAAGGAGAAGAAGACACAAACTAATAAAGTTTTATAAAATGGCAATGTTATTGTGTCCATAACACTTATGTAGCCTAGTACCAGAATCTGGATACAACAAGAAATCCCTATCACGGCGAATACCTCTTGACAGACTGGTGCCTCTATGTAAAACTGAAGTATACAAAAATATCATTTATTCCAACTGCAACTACAATTGGAACGACCACCCAACAACAGAAAATCCACAAAATCACTTGGTGGATGTAAAAAAAGTTTTATTTTCACGGACGACTCCGATTGTTCCCTATTATTACTATTATGGAGAGAGAAATGAACAGATTCAACATTGCAGACTCCGCCTAGGAATGAGTGATCTAAATCAAGACCTTGTTAACCGTTATCTTAAAGCAGATTCAGTTTGTCAATGTGGCACTGGTTCAGAAACGGCCGAACACTTTCAATTATACTGTCCAAATTACACTAACATCAGAAAAGACACGATTTCCACCCTTGCACCCAGTCTACTCGAAGTTGGTATTCTTCTTCGTGGTAAGCAGTCCCTCCGACGTGAGGATAACGAAACTATATTCAAAGCTGTTCATCGTTTTATCAAACAATCAAAACGTTTTTGAAAAACATGTTGTAAAACTTCGTATGCAGTTATGATACATATGTTTATGAAAATGAAATCTTAGAGCAGAAGATATTCTCTCTCTCTCTCTCTCTCTCTCTCTCTCTCTCTCTCTCTCTCTCTCTCTCTCTCTCTCTCTCTCTCTCTCTCTCTCCAAAACGCTTCATAAAAACGTTAATGATGTGTGAGTGGTTGACTACCATGAATTTTATAGTCTTTAGTGTTTACTTTGCTTACTACTATCTTTTCTTATTCTTCCTCAATTTTGTACATGTTTGCGTTTATGTTAATGTATATATGTAAAGTGTGTTTATGTACATGTATATACTTACATTTTGTATACGTGTGGGTATGCATTTTTTGCTTGTTTGTTTTGCGTCTTTTGTTCAGCATAGTAACTTTAAAAGTATGCTGTCATTTCCATGTCACATGTGTAATTACAAACATTTGAACACGCTATAAGCATTAGCTTGTTGATGTTCAAATTTTCACATTTTTGTAAAGCTACATGATTGTAAAGTGGAAAATAAATTTGTTCAAACCAAGAGAGAGAGAGAGAGAGAGAGAGAGAGAGAGAGAGAGAGGAGAGAGAGGAAGAGAGGAGAGAGAAGAGAGAGAGAGAGAGAGAGAGAGAGAGAGAGAGAGAGAGAGACCAAGGAACCAATGTTTTATGAAAATATATAAAGTCTGAAAGGCGTTTTCATTCTGGCACCGAATTAATGAAGAAGGAAACATAATTAGACAAGATATGGCATAAATTTAGGCATGACAGTTTTCACGGGAAAGAGAGGTATCAGCGGGAGGAGGGAATGGGGGGAGGAGGGTGGGGGAGAAGGGGGCAGTGGGGGGGGGGGGGGGGGGAGAGGGACGCTGGGGTTCTTCAGGTACAAAGGCAGTATGACAGAGGTTCGGGAGAGACAGAGAGATAACAAAAAGTTCTTACTGACGTCATTTCCCAATGCCGAAGGCAGGAGAAGATGTCATTAGACGGCATTCCTAGGCTGGAGCTGGACAGGAAGGAAATGAGAGCACCAAGTGTCAGAGTGAGGAGGGGAGGGAGGAGGCCGGGGAGGGGGGGGGAGGGGGAGGGGGAAGGGGAGGACAGACAGAAAGCATGGATGATGAAAGCACAGTTGCTATTCTGGACAAAACAGCTCTTTTCCTTTCTTTCTCACAGGTAAAGAAGTAGTAGAAGAAGAAGAAGAAGAAGAAGAGAAGAAGAGAAGAAGAGAGAAGAAAGAAGAAGAAGAAGAAGAAGAAGAAGAAGAAAGAAAGAAAGAAACAGAGACGGAAAAAATCGTCGTCTTCAGGCAGGTTACTCATCGATCCAGAGAGCAGTATTTGGGGGAAATGTCAGTTATGTCTGACTGATGGCTTCTCCAAATAACTTTCTGACGGCTTCTTCTTTCTGTCAGAGGACGTTACTGGTTTTGGTGTGTGTGTGTGTGTGGTGTGTGTGTGTGTGTGTGTGTGTGTGTGTGTGTGTGTGTGTGTGTATGTGTGTCAGGGGAGTGAGGGGATGGGGGGGGGGTAAACTGGACTGAACGTAATTAGAAGGAGTTTCCTTTTGGAACTCTGACAACATTTGTCTTGTTTGTATGAAGTGGATCGTACGCAAAAAACAAAAAACAAAGCTGAATTAGAAATGAGATTGCCTGAACTTTAGAAATGAGATTGCGTGAACTGTGTTTTTCCATCTCTGTCCCCAATTAATAAATAAAGATTGATATGTATATCAGGCTGTTTGACTTGCTCTCAGGGCTGGATCACTTCAATGAGAAGGAGTGTTGGAGTGTTCCAGGCAGATGTCTGGGTATCCTTTCCCTTTGGTGGAAGAGAGGATGGTAGGGGGTATGGTGGGGGGAGAGAAGGGGGCCACATGCCAAAAGTGCAATTTTTGCCCGGCTGCGAGGAATGGGGAGGGTAGGGGGGGGGGCGGGGGGGGGGGGGGGGGTGGAATCAGAAATCCAGAACCCCTCTCCCATCGTACAGCGTTACGCTCGATTCTGTAAACGTTAGAACAAAAGTAGAATTAACTGGCCACTGCGTGAATGAAACTAATAATTTATTAAACCGGCACAAGGTGTTCCGACCTTTTATTCTTATTTAGACAGGACAAATAGCGTTGAAAAACAAAGAAAACAAAGAACGAATAAACAGTCTTTCTGTAAACGTCATTATAATTAGAAGGAAAGCCCACTGGAATTTCCCTGTTGTGATTTCACTGGGTGAAGATGATACTCCAGTACTGATACACTCCTGTTCTTCAGTCTGTTGACTGCCTTTGAATAACGTTTTTGTGTGGTCGTTTTGGCATAATAACTGATATATAACTTTTTTTTGCATAGAAAATAAGGAGAATCTATGCTCACCCCGTCTCTGCTGAAGTCAAGGAGCTTACAACAACAACGAAGAAAAAGGAACATACATAAAAAGTCAACATTCAAACACATACCTGTATTCCATTTTTTAATCTAAACATGTGTTTTTTTTAAAAAACAACAACAACTCTTTTTAGGTCTACTTTTAGAACAGAAGACACAAGATATACATAATTTTCAAACTTGGCTTGTGGATAGCAGTCTGCTTTCCAGTCACTGAAATGGTATTGCGACAAGACACGCGAAGCAGTATGCCATTTAGTGGTTACCTGAAAGTTTTCTGGGAACAGGGAGGAGAAAGAGATTGGGGAGGAGTGGAAGGGGTGGGAGGGGAGGGGGGTAGAGGGCAGTAAGACTGAAAGGAGTGAGAACTGAGTACCGATCAGATGGTGTTACTAGTTAAGGTGGATGTCGGCAAAAAAACAAAAGAAAGAGAGAGAGAGAGAGAGAGAGAGAGAGAGAGAGAGAGAGGAGAGAGAGAGAGAGAGAGAGAGAGAGAGAGAGAGGGAGGGAGGGAGGGAAGGAGAGAGATCCGTAGTATTCTCCTCACCACTAGAGGGAATCGCAATTCAGCGTCCTACCAACACATACAATATAGGGTGGACTATGGGCATCATAAGGAAAGTAAATTACCAAAAAAAAGGAGTAGAGAATGTTTAATATAGAAAGAGATCCTTGAGCCCATGCTTCCAGACCCAAAAAGATTGAAAAGGAGACCAGAATGAGCACACAGTCCTAATGGTCAGCTTAACTGTCTAATAAGCCAGACATTGCTAGTCACGTCAGCATTGCCAGGTACTAAGAAATGTATAAAAGAAACTTAGATTGGCGCTCTTAGGAGAAGCGCTTTCCATTTATTTTACCAAAGAACTATATGGAACTAATTAACATCAGGAGAAACCAAGTTTTGAGTAGAATGTCAATAGAGAAAGGAGAGAGAAAGAAAGAGAGAGAGAGAGAGAGAGAGAGAGAGAGAGAGAGAGAGAGAGAGAGAGAGAGGAGAGAGAGAGAGAGAGAGAGAGAGAGAGAGAGAGAGAGAGAGGTGGAAGGGGAGGGTGAAAGTTTTATGAGAAAGGATAAACTTGGGAAGGCGTTTTCCTTCTGGCACTGAAATAATGAAAAAGGGTGAAAATAAAGGGAATATAAAAAGACAAGGTATAACACAAATGAGGGAGAGAGAGAGAGAGAGAGAGAGAGAGAGAGAGAGAGAGAGAGAGAGAGAGAGAGAGAGAGAGAGAGAGAAGGATGACCAGAAGAGAGAGTTTGGGGGGGGGGGGGAGGATTCTGGGGGTATTGAGGTAAAAAGACAGGACAGCAAGAAGATGACAGAGGGACAGAAATATAACAAACATTGTGCTCACGTCATTCTACAACGGCCAAAGGCAGGAGAGGAAGTGGTCATTGTATGGCATTTACAGGGCAAAACGGGACAGGAAGGAAATGAAAGTACAGAGTGTCAGAGTCGGGAGAGAGGGGGGGGGGGGGGGGAGGGGGGGGGGGGGGGGGGGGGGGGGGGGGGACAGAAGACAGGAAACTGTAATGATGAAAAGACGGCTGCTATTCTGGCCATAACCCTACTTCCCTTCTTCTCTCTTACAGGGCAAGATGAAGGAGAAGAAACAGAAGAAAAAAAATACTCTCGTCTTCAGGCAGGTTAGATATTGATCCACAGAGCAGTACGTTGGGGAATGTCCGTTATGTCTTGCAAGCAGAGACAGACGTCTTGGGAGCACATTAAGAAGGACAAGATTTGCAGTGGCATGTCAAGTAGAGTGCCTCTTCTGTGTGTTTTCTCCCTCTCCACGGATGTCCTCCCCTCTCTTTCCACTCGTGTCAAGAATGTGAAACATGTTTTGTAACGAAGGATAATCAGTTGTGTTTGTGTGTATGGTGCATTTGAAAGATGGAAGCGGGCATAGAGATCTGTTATGTACAAACGTGTGATCACACACGCACACACACGCACACGCACAAGCACACACACACACACGCACGCACGCACGCACGCACGCACGCACGCACGCACGCACACACACACACACACACATACACACACGTGCGCAGTCATTTTACTTACATATTACATGAACACTTGACTAATATTGTCTCCACTAAAAAGACGCTAATCAGAGGAGGAGACACACGTGCACATGCGCGCACATACATACAAGAGAGAGAGAGAGAGAGGAGAGGAGGGGAGAGGAGAGGGGGAGGAGAGAGAGAGAGAGAGTGAGAGGGGGAGAGAGAGAGAGAGAGAGAGAGGAGAGAGGGAGGGATGGGGGGAGGGAGGGGAAAGGTAGAGTGGTGGGACAAAAGAACGAACGGACAGACGATATTTTATGGGGCGAAAACACTGAAAGGCTTTTCCTTCTAGCGCTGAATTAATGAAGAAGGGCAAATATAAAGGGAATATAATCGACAAGGTATGATACACGTTTTGGCATGACAATTATGAGAGAGAGAGAGAGAGAGAGGAGAAAAGGGGGAGAGGAGAGAGAGAGAGAGAAGAGAAGGTATAGCTGCCCAGGGAAGAATGGGGCGGGATAGGGGTACCCTGAGGCAGGACAAGAAAGTAACAGAGGGATAGGACAGACAGAGGTATAAAAAAAACACACACACACACACAAATCTTACTGACGTCATTCCACATCGCCAAAGGCAGGAGAGGAGGTCATCATTAGATGGCATTCACAGTGTCCGAGTCGTGAGGAGGGGACGAAAGGGGACAAGAGACAGAAAGCTGCTATTCTGGACAGAACCCCCACCATTTCCCCTTTTCTTTCAGGTGAAGAAAAAGCTCTTGTCTTCAGGCAGGTTACTTATTGATCTGCAAAGCAGTATTTGGGGGAAATGTCAGTCATGTCTTGCAGGCGGAGACAAACATCTTGGGAACAGATTAAGAGGGAGGAGAATTGCAGTAGCACGTTCACGTGGAGCGCATCTTCTGTCATGTTTTTCTTTCTCTGTGGATTTTCTGCCCTTCCACTTGTTTCAAGAAAGCGAAACATGTTTGGCAAATGGAAAGGAGGTTTCAAATATTGTATTTGTGTGTTTGGTGCATTTGTAAAAACTGAAGTGGACATCAAGAGAGACCTGTCATCTACAAACGTACAACGTCTCTCTCTCTCTCTCTCTCTCTCTCTCTCTCTCTCTCTCTCTCTCTCTCTCTCTCTCTCTCTCTCAGTCTGTTTCTGTGTCTTTCTCTGTGTCAATCTCTCTGTCGGTTCTTCTGTCTCTCTGTCTGTCTGTCTCTGTCACTCTCTCTGTTCACACACAGCAACACACACACACACACACACACACACACACACACACACACACACACACACACGCACGCACACACACACAACACACACCACACACCACAACACACACACACACACATACACACGAGCGCGCGCACGCGCGCACGCATGTGCACGCACATACATTCACTTTACACATACACTTGTCTAATACGCTTTCAGTGAAAAGACGTTAAATGGAGGAAGAGACACGCACACACACACAAGAGAGAGAGAGAGAAGAGAGAGAGAGAGAGAGAGAGAGAGAGGAGAGAGAGGAGAGAGAAGAGAGAGAGAGACAGACAGAGAGGACAGACAGACAGACAGCAGACAGAGGACACAGAGAGAGGTTGTGGGGGGGGGGGGGGAGGGAGGGGGGGACGAAAGAACGAACGAGCGAACGTACAATATTTTAAGGAAGAGAATAAACACTGAAAGGCTTTTTCCTTCTGGCCCTCAAATAATGAAGTAGAGCAAATATGAAAGGAAATAATGCGACAAGGTATCGCTCAATTTTGGCATGACAATTATAAGAGAAGAGAGAGGAGAGGGGGAGAGAGAGACAGACAGACAGACAGAGAGACAGAGAGAGAGAGAGAGAGAGAGAGAGAAGAGAGAGAGAGAGAGAGAGAAGGAGTGGCTTGCTGGGGATAGTGAGGGTTGGTGGGATGGGGGGGGGGGGAGATGGTGGGGTGGGGGGGAGGGGCAAGAGCGAGGGAGGCATGTAGGTACAAAGACACAGACAAATGAATGACAGAGGGACAAAGGCAAACAAAGGTATACCAAAAAACAAAACAAACAAACAAGCACACAAACAACCAAACTTACTGACGTCATTCCACACCGCCAAAGGCAGGAGATGATGTCATCATTAGATGGCATTCACAGGGCTTAACGGGGACAGGAAGCAAATGAGAGCACAGAGTGTCAGAGTCCGGAAGGAGGGGAGGAAGGGGACGACAGACAGAAAGCTGCTATTCTGGACATAGCCCCCCCCCCCCCCCCCCCCCCCCCCCCCCCCGCCGCCCTCGTCCCCCCCCCTTTCTTGCAGATAAAGAAGAGAGCTCTTGTCTTCAGGCAGGTCACTTATCGATTCACTGAGCGTAATTTGGGGCCGGAGGGAGTGCGGAGGGTGGGTATGTGAGTTATATCTTGCAGGCTTGGGAACAGTTAAGAAGGAAGAGAATTGCAGTCGCACGTTCACGCAGAGTGCCTTTTCTGACGTGGTTTTCTTTCATGTGGATTGGATCTCCTCTCTCTCTCTCATTTGTGTCAAGAAGCGTAGCATGTTTAGCAAATGAAAAGGAAGGTTAACCAGTTGTGTTCGTGGTTTTGGTGCATTTGATGAAAGAAGGAAGCGGACACAAAGAGAGACCTGTTATCCACAGGCGCGCTTGCATGCATTGCATGCACGCACGCACGCGCGCGCACACACACACACACACACACACACACACACACACACACACACCACAGGAGACAGAAAGAGAGAGAGAGAGTAAGTGAATATGCAAAGAGAGAGAGACAGACAGAGACAGAGAGAGAATAAATATGCAGACACACACACACACACACACACACACACAGAAAGGAGAGAGATGAGAGAGAGAGAGAGAGAGAGAGAGAGAGAGAGAGAGAGAGAGAGAGAGAGAGAGAGGACAGATGGATGGAGGACGGAGGAAGGGATTAAAAAAATAATACAATGATTCTTTTTGCTTCATTTCTTAGTTCTGGCAGACACTGCCATTTTTGTCATTTTTGTCCAAACGTGTGAAGGTCTGCAGTATTATGTCATAGATATATGATGATAAATCAGGCCCTCATGCTTTCAACGTCCAGAAAGACAGTGAAGCAAACGCCAACAGTCATCTTCATAAGCATTTCATTTTTCTGTGCATGTTTGTCCATAAATTGAGTAGAGGGGGGGGGGGGGGGGGGAGTGTTTGAGAAAGGAATCCTTCCCCGGTGAGCGCTCTTCAACTGTGGTGGTCTTCCAAGGAAGACAACCAGTAAGCAACACGCAGTTCCGCTCTACATACAGTGTTACACGCTGATTTCCTCAGTACTAAGTGAGTGACCATGTACAGGTTAGTGCAGTAGCTTGCGAGAGTTCGTTGTTGATCCTGTGGTAGGTGTTCAGTTGCAGCGACAAAATACACTGTGCGGTATTGAAACGAAGAGGATCCTTTTATTTACTAACGTTGAATGATACAGGTACATCAAATAGACAATCAACTAATCTTGACTTCAATAAGTTGTACAGGAACTAAATCGTACATGCAACAGCCAATATTCTATAATGGCAGCTTCTCATCGACTAGACTCAAAACTCAATGAATGCTCGAACACTTCTGTGCCGACATTGACTAGAACTCTTCAACCACTCTCATTTCTCTCTCCCTACCTGTCGCACAGCTCTCCTCTTTCACTTGTTATCTAGAGAATATTCTCCAACATACTCGATCATTCTTTTCTAGAACATTCTGCGTATCGGTAAGCTCAACCAATGAAATCGTCACAGCTTATGCGAATGTGGTTCGATCAGCTTCTGCAACATTCTCGAACTTTCAGTAACGCACTAGCAACTTACGGAGACCTTGAAAACAAAACTGAACAATTAGTCATGCGTTCACTTTCCAAATGTTTTCAATAAATCAACAATAGGACTACACTGACGAAAATACGGAGATCTAAAAGTGATAAGTAAAATGAGGCTTGCAACTCGTCATTATTGCTATGACGTCTTTCGCGAAAGTTCCTCCTCTCTTGCCTCCCTTTTTAATTGTAACATACAGAGATCATCAGGCTGGCTCCTTGTTATCCAGTAAGCGAAAGAAATTGAATTGCAATTAGAAATGAAACTTCCTGAAACTGAATGGATCCTTTTATACTTGAATACTTCATTTAACATGGAAAGAAACTCGTGAATGCGTACTGGAGAAAAAGTTCAATTTGAATTGAAATAAAAGACTGAAAATAGTCTTACAATCTGAAGGTGAAAATATGAACGACGCGGCATATTGGAGGCAAGTAAGCAACTATAAAACCCTGTAAGGATTATCTATCTTTATTTTAATCTCAAGTTAAGAAATTCTCGACAGTGCTGCATTAGCTTTTGGCTCCCTGAATGGGATAAGACGTGCAAAATAACACTGACGGTAAATCAGAATCTACAGATTGGTAGGTACATAGACAGATAGACAAAGAGACAGACAGGTTTCTTTTGCGGGCATATTACAGATCTTCAGTAACTGTGCCTCTGGACCATTCATCATGTTTTCCCTCTGTTTGGTGTTTGGTACTGAATGGAAAGAATTTTCTGTTTGTTTTCTTGTAAGTCGTGCAACCAAGAATGGCTTAGCGATCTGGTTCCAGCCATGTTGAAATTATAGTATGAGCAGTTTTCGACTTCACTTGCAAAGAGTTGATAGTCTCAGAACTGGAAGTAAATTTTCCGACACACAACATCTCACAACTGTCCTGGAACATCAGATGCGCAGTGTAACCTATGTGTCCTTTTTACTACGGCCCCTAGTTCCGCCTGTCTAGTTTCGACTTTCGTTTACTGTGTGAGACTGCTCAGCACAATCTAGTTATGTTGTAATCAGAAGAAGACACTCTGGTTTTATGTAGACCAAATGAACAAAGCGAATAGGAATTAAGATGACTTTGTTATGGACATTGTTTAGCAGGGGACAAAAATAAGGTATTACTGGGCAGATTCGGACTATAGACAGGGTGAGACCAGTCTTGCATTCGAATTTGTCAGCGTCAGAACAAGGGTAGGATTACTAGGCCACCGATGGGAGAGACAGGCCGTGTTTACTGACGAGGTTACAAAACAAACACAACGCGTTTTGACCTGTTGGTCTTCTTCAGGCTGTACAGAAAACTTTCTGATGGCTTCTCCTTCCAATCAGTGGACGATACCAGTTTTGATGCATGGGGAAAAGTACTGGGCTGACCATAATTAGAACGATTTTCTGTCTGACCTGTGACAGTATTTGTCTTGTTTGCATTGAAGATTAAGTTGATATTACACAAAAAAGAAGATGAATGAAAAATGACATTGTTGAAATTTCGTCTTTTTCTGTCGCTGTCCCATATTTACAGATTTTTGCTATGTACATTGGGCTATTTCACATAACTTCAAGGTCCGAGCTTTCCTTATGGTGAAAGGGAGGGATAAACTACATGCCAAAAGTGCATATTTTTGCACGGCAGCAGACGGGTGAGGGGGATTTTCAGACCCGGCCCCCCCCCCCCCCCCACCCCCCCCCCCCCCCCCCCCCAGCCCAACTTGCACTGCCTTGTACTTTATTCTGTAAATATCAGAACAAAAGAAAAGGATTATTCACTGCCAAGTAAACAGAACAAACAATTCACTAAACTGACACAACTCGTTTCGACTCGTTCTTCTTCTTCTTCTTCATGCAGGACAAATAGCATTGAAACCAAAGGAAACAAAGAACGGACAGTCTTTCTGTAAACGTCATTGTGGCTGCATGGAAAACCGTTGAACCTGACTACATTCAACAGTCTGTTGATTCTCTTAAAACATCATGGTTTTGTCACGTTGTCATCTTAACTTAGATAACTTTTTCTGACAATGGTAACATTGGAATTTTAAAATAAAGTTCAAACAGATGTCTGTAACCCCTTTTTTTTTTCAATCCATATACTTTTTGTTTTACTTCTTAGAGGTCTACTTTTAGAAACGAAGAGAGTCACATACATAATGTTAAGCTTTGCGTGCTGGTTGCTGCCTCCTTTCCAGTCACTGAAATGGTATTGTGACAAGACACGCGAAGCGGTAAGTCATTTAGTCGGTTCCGTAAGGCAAGGTTTTTACTTGAACAGGGAGGAGAAGGAGAATGGGGAAGATTGGGGGGGGGGGTGGGGGGGGGGGGGGGGGGGGGAAAAGGGTAAAATTTAATCCCGGGTTCCCTAGAAATTATTTTTGGGGAAAAGAGATAAAAAAAGGGAGGGTGGGGGTTTTAGTACGAATGGTAGTGACAAGAAGGAGGGTAAGTATTAGCGGTTGGAGGAATTTTTAAAAGGAGAGAGGAGTTGGGGAGGGGGGGGGAAAGGGGGGATAAGAGAACAAATTTTTAAAACGGATTCCACCCCCCCTTTTTTTTTTGGGTTTAAAATTTAAAAGGAGGGGAAAAGTTAAACGAAGGAAAAAAAAAATGGGATTTCCCTGGGTCAAAATAAAAAATTTAAAGAAGAAGAAAACCTAAAAAAAAACGTTTAGGGAAACGTACTTCCCCCCCTCAAAAATTCGTTAAACTTTCCTGGGGAAGATTTTTTCAAAAGGGAAAAAAAAAAATTGGTTCGTAATCATTCGCTGCCTTTAAAAAGGGGAAAAAATTAAAAAAAAAGGAAAATTTAAAACGTTTTTTTCAGTTTTTAAAAGTTAAAAGGGGGAGAGTGTTTAAGGGAAAAAAATTTTGGGGACCGAACAAAAGGAGGGGGAGGTGGAAAAAAAGGACGAAAAAAGGACACAGCACAAGCATTTTGGGGGTTGTTGTGTGTGGAGGGGGGGAGGGGGGGGAGTGAAAGGTGTATGTGTGTGTGTGTGTGTGTGTGTGTGTGTTGTGTGTGTGTGTGTGTGGGCTTGTGCGTGCGTGCGTCGTGTGTGGTTTGTGGTGGTGGTGGTGTGTGTGGGGTGTGTGTGTGTTTTTGGTGTGTGTGTGTGTTGTGTGTTGTTACACGGGCGTTGCGTGTGTTGTGCGCGCGCACGCATGTGTATGTGTGCGCCTCCGCCATGAACTCCAGATGGACTAACGCTTCTGTAAACAAGGAATATGGATGAAAATACATGCAGGGTTTTTGTGTTGTTTCTTTGTTTGATTTTTAAAATGCGCTCGTACAAGCGAGCACATATAAGTTCTACCAGAGAGGGCAGAGTCACTCGGAGTTTTCTCTGAGAAAAATCTCCTCTAACTGTGGCAGTCTCAGTCTGGAATGACGAACCTCGAGATCCTTCGATCAAGGGAACAGTCCCTACCACGAGGCCAACCCCGTCCTCTGATGTCATTCATGTCTTAAGCGAGGGAGACGGACGTCTTTTGCAGCGAAGAAGGGAAAATGCAAGATTCCCTTCGGGGAAGAAGGGTTGCGGGGATGTTTGTGTCTGTGTGGGTCCCTTCTCTGTGTGGGGAAAAAAAAGGAACCAATTCTTTTGGTGTGTGCTAAGGGGGCTAAAAACGTTATTGGGAAAATGTTTGAGTCTTCACTTAAGAGAAACATAGTCAGTGAATCAAATTATTTTTTGGCTGTGAGCCCGTTTGCTCGAAACATGCGAAATGGCTTATTTTTTTTTATTTATTCATTTTGTTTGTTTATGAGGATGGAGAAAAGACGATGGTGGTTTTTTTTTTTTAAATTTTTTATACTAAAATACTGTCATTGATTTTTTTGCTTTAACGGGGCATACACAATGCAGCGATGAAAAAAGGGTGACGTGTATGGAATAATTTACAGTTAGAAGTTTGAAGTAAAAACAAGAGAATGGGTTCAACAAGCAGCACACAAACACACAACACAACACAGACACACCAAAACCCCACACACCACCACACACACACACCACACACCCCCACCACACACCCCAAAAAAAATAAAAAAACAAAAAAAAAATATATTATATATTTTATTAAAATATTATATTATAATATATTTTATATATATATATATACGCGCCCCCACACACACAAACCCCCCCAAAACACACACACACATACAGAGAGAGAGAGAGAGGGGGAGAGAGAGAGAGGGGAGAGGAGAGAGAGAGAGAGGGGGAGAGGGAAAAAGAGGGGGGTGGGGGGGGGGGGGGAGGGTTGGGGGGGGTGGGGCTGTGAAGGACAGGGCCAGAGACAGAGATAAAAAACAGACAGTCGGGTTTGACGGACAGACCGGCCGAGAGACACAGAGAGATAGACAGAGAATATGTGTGCTTGTGTGTGTGTGTGTGTGTGTGTGTGTGTGTGTGGGGTGTGTGTGTGTGGTGTGTGTGTGTGTGAGAGAGAGAAGAGAGAGAGAGATGAGAGAGAAGATGAGAGGAGAGAAGGAGAGAAGGGGAGAGAGAGAGAGTTTACGTGTGTAGTGGGGGGCGGAGAGAGAGAGAGAGAGAGAGAGAGAGAGAGAGAGACAGACAGACAGACAGACAGACAGACAGAGAGAGAGACAGACAGACAGACAGAGAGAGAGAGAGAGAGAGTGAGAGAGAGAGAGAGAGAGACAGAGAGAGAGGGGACAGACAGAAAAGACAGACACACAGAATATGTGCTGCTTTTGTATTGAAATGGAAGAACAAACAGAAATAGCAAGATGGACAAGAAGATGGGTTAATGAAATTGCTATTTCCCCCCCAGCGCATTTTGGCTGCCTTGCTAGTCACCGTTTGCTTGTGGTTTGTTTGTTTTTAAATGTGTGTCTGTTGGATGTTATTATTGACTGACGTTTGTTGCATTTACAACTTTTTTTTTTCGCACGAAAATATCGCAAAAAATATATGTTCGAATTTTATCCAATAAATGGGGAGATAAATTTACCAAATGATTATTAGCACTACAAAAGATCTGATTCCCAATGATGATACTGCAACGACTACACATTAATGCAAAAAAAACGAGGGGTGGGGGGGGGGGGGGGTGGGGGGGGGGTGGAGGGAGAGGAAGTAATAGGAAGAAGGGAGGGAAGGGGACTCTGACCTCATTATTCCTTTCCCGACTAAGCTGCTGTTTTCACTCTTTGCCTCAGTGTCAGTTTCGATTATTTGCAGATGACACGCAGGGCACACACTCACGCACATTTACACGCGCGCGCGCACCTCCTTTCCTCCCCTTTCCCTATCCTCCCACCCTAAACAAAAAACACACACACGGACAGTTTTATTACGTGCGTCGAATCATTTCCACAACAGAATTCTTCGTTGTTGTTGTTGTTTTTCTTTTACTAGATCCGATTCAATGGCAGTTGATACAAATAAAGTAAGAAACTGGAACGAAGGGAGGCAAGAAAAAATAAATTAAACGAAACAAAGAAAGGAGACCCCAAAAAAAACAAAACAAAAGAAAGGCAGGCAAAGAAAATAGACACGAAAAGGTACACGAAGAAATGGCAGAAAATAAAAGAAACAAGAATGGGGGGAGGGAAAAAAACTGAACGAACGAAGGAAAACCGTAAAAAAACGGGGGAGGCAGTAAACGAATGAAAGGAATACGGAACAAAAAAGAATAGGGACTGAAAAGAAAAGGGGAAGAAAAAAAAATAAATGGCATGACAACTCTGACAACAAAAGAGACATAGAATGAACACAAAGCGAAGAGAGAGAAAAAGAAAAAAAAAAAAAAATGAGTGAATGGAATAATAAAAAAAAGAAAGAAACGGAAACAAATAAAAATTGAGATCGAGACCCCACGCACGAGACTAGCAAAGACTGTAAACAGGCTGCGACCTTTTCAATGAAAACCTGAATGTTGGTTGTACCTTTTATAGCAAGATCTTAGTGACCCCTTTAGCGGAGGCCGATAAGGTGTTACGAATTTGCAAATGTCTTTTGTCGGCTGAGACAAAGAACACGGAATGTTTACTCATAATGTTTAATGGCTTTTAATGCCTGATAATTGAAAGAAAAGAGGCGAACCTGAAAAAAACAAAACACACACAAAAAAAGGTTTGAATAATATGCACGTTTTTGTAAATGCAAATGTTCTGCTGTTACTCTGGTTTCAAATGCCTTTAAATACCATACAATTGATTAAAAAAAAACACGAACAAAACAAAACAAAACAAAAAAAAAAAAGCAAAAAAAAAAAAAAACCCACCACCGAGCGAGGACAAAGTTCTGATTTTCCGTACGTAAATACAAATGTTTAGTTGTTATTCTATCATTTTCTAGCACCATTCAAAGCTTTGTGACAAATGTTGACAGAAGAGCCTGGAAAAACAGGAGGGTTTTGTCGTAGTTTTACACGTTCCAAACATATCACTAATAAGCTTCTGTTTCACTCGTTTCAAAAGGTTTTTTCCCCTTCAAAAAAAAAAAAAAAAAACAAAAAAGACAATCAATTTTGTTAAGCAGACAAACGCTGCTGTAGATTCGCCTTAGATTCCCTTACCCATGTAAAACACCGCATGCTGTCGCGGCACAGTGGAATTAGAATCGCGAGTTTGCGGTTCGAATCTTATCAGTGCATTTATCTGTACGCGAGACTCTTCACCCCAGGGCCGGCTTCGCCTCCCCCCCCCCCCCCCCCCCCCCCCCCCCCCCCCCCCCCCCCCCCCCCCCCCCCCCCCCCGAGTTTAGTGCATGATAGGATCTGATGGTCAGCCTTGGTACCACATAATCCATGTTGATCACTAAGTGGATGTGTCTTTGAGCGTTTCACTCAAATGTCCTACTTATCGCTGCAGGCGTCTGTATTACTTCTGTGTGATGTGGTTGCGATATATTGTGAAGGGACAGATTGACGCCTGAATGTATTGTGAAGTGGACGCGAAGAGTACAGACTGAAGCTGGATATATCGACAAAGGAAGCGTTTGATATAGATTGACGCTTAGATAACACTGTGGAAAAAAAGCTAACAGTACGCTGGGATATTTATGAAAGGAAGCGTACAGAACAGATTGACGCTAGAATATATTGTTAAAGGAAGCATAGAGTACTGGTTGGTTGTAGCATACATTTTGAATAGGAAGCGTACAGAACAGATTGACGCTGGAATATATTTTTAAAGGAAGCATAGAGTACTGGTTGGTTGTAGCATACATTTTGAAAGGAAGCGTACTGTACAGATTGACGCTGGGGTGTATAGAGTACAGTTTGGCTGTAGGATACATTTTGATCGGAAGCGTACAGTACAGATTGACACTCGGATGTGTCGTTAAAGGAAAGTAGAGTCCAGATTGGCTGTAGGATACATTTGATCGGAAGCGTACTGTACAGATTGAGGCTGGGATACATCGTTAAAGGGAGCTTAGAGTACAGGTTGTTGTAGCATACATTTTGAAGGAAGCGTACAGTACAGATTGACATGAGGTTATCGTTAAAGGAAGCGTAGAGTACATGTTGGCTGTAGGATACATTTTGATCGGAAGCGTACTGTACAGATTGACGCTTGGATATTATCGTTAAAGGGAGTTTAGAGCACAGGTTGGTTGTTGGATACATTTGAAGGAGCGTACTGTACAGATTGACACTGGGGTGTTATAGAGTACAGGTTGGTTGTAAGATACATTTTGAAAGGAAGCGTACGTACAAATTAACGTTCAGATATATTGTGAGAGGTTTCATAGAGTACAGCCCTGTCATATAGTCACAGACCAGACTTTAACTCCATCGCATCATGTGAATCATTCTCATCCTCAGTGTTAAAGAAAGGAGTCTTACTGCCCGTGTCCCTTCATGCCCTGCTCTCTCCATGACTTCTGTTTTGATTTCCTTTCTCCGTCCATGCCTCTCGTAAATTTGGTGTGGAGCTGGGGTTAGGTTGGGGACACGAAAGATGAGACTGGACAACAGAGAGAGAGAGAGAGATGAGAGGAGAGAGAGAGAGGAGAGAGAGAGAGAGAGAGAGGAGGAGAGAGAGAGAGAGAGGAGAGAGAGAGAGAGACAGACAGACAGACAGACAGAGACGGAGACAGAGAGACATAGCTACAGAGAGAGAGAGAGAGAGAGAGAGAGAGAGAGAGAGAGAGAGAGAGAGAGAGAGAGACAGACAGACAGACAGAGACAGACAGACAGACAGACAGACAGAAAGTGAGAGAGAAGGAGGGGGTTGGAGGAACATACAGAGTCGGACAGATAGACATAGGAAAGACAGGACAGAGACAGACAGACATGCAGGCAAAGCGGAAAGGCAAGACAGAGAGAGAGAGAGAGAGATAGAGAGAGAGAGAGAGAAGAGAGAGAGAGAGAGAGAGAGAGAGAGAGAGAAGAGAAGAGAGACAGAGAGAGAGAGAGAGAGAGAGAGAGAAGAGAGAGAGACAGAGAGAGAAGCAGAGAGAGACAGACCCAAAGTAAACAGAATGCAGAAAGGGGGGGAAAAAAACTCGAGGAAAGGGAAGACAGAGCCACACTGAATTCTAAGGGAGACAGTCGATCTCCACGTCCAGAACTGGATGCCTTCAGTCCAGCCGGCCAAGGGCAAAGTTGTTGACTGGCTGCATTTCGCCACAGATGGGCGTCAGAATCGTGATGACTCTTTCCCCTTCCAGTGGGAAATCATGGTCGTGGAAATTGGCCATGGGCGGGCCGGGGTTTCTGTTTGTTAGTTATTTCGTTTGGTTGGTTGGTTGGTTGGTTGGTTGGTTTGTCGGTAGATTGGCTTGGTTTACTATGAGATGTGTCTCTTTTTACTGTGGATATTGGACGAAGGAGACAGTGAATAAAGATATAAAAGAAACAAAATGACGAGTTGGGGTGGGAGAGGACTCAGAGAGAGAGAGAGAGGGAGAGAGAGAGAGAGAGAGAGAGAGAGAGAGAGAGAGAGAGAGTAGGGGGGCGGGGGAGAGAGTGCGTCCACGCGTGCATGTCTTGTGTACGTGTGTGTGTGGGTTGTGTGTGTGTGTTCCTGCGTATATGCACACACACACACACACACGCACGCACGCACGCACGCACGCACACACAAAACACACACAAAACACCCCACAAAACGGATCTTGAACCTAGAATTAAGAAAAGTAGGTGCGGACATGGCGGCGCTTGATATTAACAGCTCTGTATTTGGAGAATATTGGAAATTCGTGGGCTGATGGCGTTCCTCCGTCCCTCTCCATCTTTCTCTTCCGTCCCTGCCCCGCCCCCCCCCCCCCCCCCCCATTCTTTCCTGTTCCCTAGCCTATTCCTCCACCCCTTTCCCTGCTTGTCCTCTTTCTCTGTCTGTCGTCTTCTTCTGCTAGTTTTAGGGCCTTTTTCAAACTTTGTTAATTTACATATTGATTCCGCAGTCATTTACGAACATACGTATGTGTATAGGCGGATAAATGCCGCACCGAGTTGCTGCCAATCACGAGAAAGTTTTTAAAACTGAGGAACTGGCGAGTCCTAAAACATTTATCAATACATAGACCTACTAGATTTGAAAGATTCCAAAGAGGAAAATATATTTAAAAAAAACTAAAACCTTTAACCGCCTTTTTTTCTTTTTCTCTGGAATCAACTATTTTTCGGCGCCAGTATTTCTAAAAATCCAACACTTCCTAGCACCAGTTATCCTGAAATTCAGCATTTCCCAACGCCAGTTATCCCGAAATCCAGTATTTTCCAGCGTAAGCTGGTTTTTGCTTTTAAACGCAGTATTTCTCAGCGCCAGTTATCCTGGAATCAAGCATTTTCGGGTCGTTCTGGAATCCAATTTTACAGTGCCAGCGGACTTAGATGTCAATATTTCCAAGCACCAGTTGTTCTGGAGTGCAGCATTCACCAGCGACAGTTGTGCTGGAATGAATCCAGCATTCACCAGCGACAGTTGTTCTGGAGTCCAGCATTCACCAGCGACAGTTGTTCTGGAGTCCAGCATTCACCGGCGACAGTTGTGCTGGAATGAATCCAGCATTCACCAGCGACAGTTGTTCTGGAGTCCAGCATTCACCGGCGACAGTTGTGCTGGAATGAATCCAGCATTCACCGGCGACAGTTGTGCTGGAATGAATCCCGCATTCACCCGCGACAGTTGTTCTGGAGTCCAGCATTCACCAGCGACAGTTGTTCTGGAGTGCAGCATTCACCAGCGACAGTATTCTGGAATCCAGCATTCACCAGCGACAGTTGTGCTGGAATGAATCCAGCATTCACCAGCGACAGTTGTTCTGGAATCCAGCATTCACCAGCGACAGTTGTGCTGGAATGAATCCAGCATTCACCAGCGACAGTTGTGCCGGGAATCCAGAATTCACCAGCGACAGTTGTTCTGGAGTCCAGCATTCACCAGCGACAGTTGTTCTGGAATGCAGCATTCACCAGCGACAGTTGTTCTGGAGTCCAGCATTCACCAGCGACAGTTGTGCTGGAATCCAGCATTCACCAGCGACAGTTGTTCTGGAGTCCAGCATTCACCAGCGACTGTTGTTCTGGAATCCAGCATTCACCAGCGACAGTTGTGCTGGAATCCAGCATTCACCAGCGACAGTTGTTCTGGAATCCAGCATTCACCAGCGACAGTTGTTCTGGAATCCAGCATTCACCAGCGACAGTTGTTCTGGAGTCCAGCATTCACCAGCGACAGTTGTTCTGGAATCCAGCATTCACCAGCGACAGTTGTTCTGGATCCAGCATTCACCAGCGACAGTTGTGCTGGAATCCAGCATTCACCAGCGACAGTTGTTCTGGAATCCAGCATTCACCAGCGACAGTTGTTCTGGAATCCAGCATTCACCAGCGACAGTTGTTCTGGAATCCAGCATTCACCAGCGACAGTTGTGCTGGAATCCAGCATTCACCAGCGACAGTTGTTCTGGAATGCAGCATTCACCAGCGACAGTTGTTCTGGAATTCAGCATTCACCAGCGACAGTTGTGCTGGAATCCAGAATTCGCTTACGACAGTTGTGCTGGAATCCAGCATTCACCAGCGACAGTTGTTCTGGAATCCAGAATTCGCTACAACAGTTGTTCTGGAAGACAGAACTGACCAACCACAGCTGTTCGAGAATCAGTATTAGTCGTCAGCAGTTTTTCTGGAACCCAGCCTTTCATTTTTCATGGTTAGGTACTCTCGTTAAATGCTTGCGACTCTATCTATCTATCTGTCTATCTGTCTATCTATCTATCTATCTATCTGTCTATCTATCTATCTATTATCTATCTATCTATCTGTCTGTCTGTCTGTCTGTCTACCTACACACCTCTACACAATATATAACGTGCGCCCGTGCAACGTTGTGGTGTGTGTGTGTGTGTGTGTGTGTGTGTGGTGTGTGTGTGTGTGTGTGTCGTGTGCGGCGCGCGCGGGTGTGCGTGTGACGTGAGTGTGCGTAGTGTGCGTGTGTGTGTGTTATGTGTTGTGTGTGTGTGTGTGTGTGTGTGTTGTGTGTGTGTGTGGTGGTTTCACGTACGAACTGTCAACAGTTTGCGAAGACAGGGTCACTCCAAAGGGAAATCCCTTTCTGCAAAAGACGCAACTTTGAGAGTTTTTTGTCTTTCGTATTTTTTTCTTTTTCTTCCCTCTTTTGAAGATATGTTCGTCATATGGGACATAACTTGAGTAAGAAAAGTTTTACTTCGAGAGAGAGAGAGGACGATGGAGAAGAGAGAGAGAGAGAGAGAGAGGAGAGAGAGAGAGAGAGAGAGAGAGAGAGAGAGAGAGAGAGAGAGGGGGGGGGGGGGGGGGGGCAGCAGAAAAGCACACGGACAGACACGTTACTCATTAACAAGAAAAGGTTAACTTATTTTAAAATATCTGATTTAATTCGCACCGACAACAAAAAACAAACTGCTTTCAATTAATGGTATTTCGTTAGAATCTTAAGAATAAAAATAATTAATGTGCGTTGTACGGATCCCCATATTAATCTCCACAGTCCACACGCCACTATTTCCTTACTGAAAGTTTACCCTGGTTGACAACATGAAACATGCACTAAAAAGTAAGAAGCAAAACGAAACCTCGGTGTCTCATTTCGAAACCAAACGTTACAGTGCTACAACAGTAACTCCATTGAGGAGTGTATCAGCAGTGCACGAAATATCCTTCATGCATTCTTCTTTGGCGCTGAAACAAGAAAATCGAACAACCGTGTATCTGCCGTAGTTTATTTCCGCTGCTAATGCTACAAGGAAGCAAAGCTGTTTGTGGGTAAATACTTTCTGATCAGGTATTGCTAAGGGGTCAGAAACGGAATAGTTCCAGCGTAAGAGGATTTTTTTCACATTTTTATTCACAAGATGAACAATAAACATTATATGTACATTTCCAAAAAGGAAAATGAAATGGTATCTACAAGAAGTTTCAATATACTTTTTTTCAAATGTGTTCATCAAGGTTTTTTTTTACATGAATGACAAAAAACAACAACAAACAAACCAAAAAAAAAGCTACACATGTAGCCAGAGAGATAGAGAGAGATAGACAGGCAGACAGACAAGATAAGACAAACAGAGATATGCAGACAACTAAATGTAGTGCAAACTTGAGAAAAACTTAGGTTGTGCAGATACTTCAATCAAAAGAGGGACATAGGCCACCCAAGAAAGCAGGAATTTTTCGTAATTCAATCATTTGTCGAAATATACTTTTCAATCTCATGTCGTTTTTTGAGGTATCCACAAAAGGCACGGACGGATGGCACTACACTTGTCATCTTTCAATGGTATATATGCAGTTTTGATAATAGAATAATCAAATCTAAAACATGGTCAGTTTTTACATCTCATTCACATCCAAAAATAACCAGATGTTCGCTAAAGCGAAATGAGTGAGCCAAAAAACATTTTTGAACAAGAGTGGTTTGGAAATCCCTCCAGAACGAGTGTACAAAATGACTGTGCCAAAAATGTGTTGAATATTTTCTCTTTCTCGGTTGCAAAATGAGCACCTATCATTCCTAATTATGTTCATGTTAAACAGTATACTGTTAGTTCCTAGAATTCTGTGTGTGACGAGATGAGTGGGATGTGTGTAGGTGGGTACTCTAGGGGAAGGACCGGGGATAATTTCTCAATGGGAATTATCTTAACACTTCACCTACACCCTCTCTCTTACTAGTGGTGGAAGGAGCAACTTTCCGGTACTAGTCATCGATGAAATTTTTTTATTTAATTCCGGGACTGGGCAAAATACATAACAGTGGCTCTGTGATAGGTTTCCTTCGGCTTGTACTCATATAATCTAAGTACTTGTAGTCCGAGAGACAGAATTGAAGAGAAGTTCAAACATTCAACATTTGATTGAACAACAGAGAACTGACACAAGTTAAGTGCACTTTCAAACATCAACTTTTATTGTTTACACATTGGTAAGTATTGGCATGTCAACTCTGAATAGGCTAGGGGGTAATTCTCCTTGGACTACCACATAAGGGACCCTCCCTCTCTCCTACTTTACTTGCTTGCACTCAGTGCAGCAAGTTTTAAGTTGGCATATAGGGGGGTTTCAGTCTAGTTACACTGAAATGTATAAGATTATTATACATCCACTTCGCTTGCAAATCACCCGGTGATTGTAGCCAGAGTGGTACTCATAGACTGGTTCTCCCTATGTCATCATAAGAGAGGGGAAGGGTCTGATCGTTTTGAGTCCAGGTGGTAGGCTAACTTAGCTTTGCTTCGGAGAGAGTAGTTGGTCTCTCCTGTGGTTGGTGACTGCCCCACTGGTGTAGGTTGGTTGTCTGGAGTCACCTGGTGTTGGGCGAGGGTCCCAGCTTCTGGTACAGCTGCAAGGTGTAGCGTGCCCAGGATAGGTTGACCAGGTTTACCTGACCAGGATCCCAGTTCTGCGATAAAGAAAACTTGGTCTGTAGGTGAGAATCTGATGGCTGGTTTGTCGAGTGCTCACATTTACCCTTGTTTACTTTCAGCACAGGTGTGAGACTCAGCAGCAAAGTATTCTCTATGGTAGAGTTTCTGCTATAACTATTAATATCCACTTTGTTTAAAAGTTCAGCTTACAAAAGATAGGAGACAGTAATACAATGTTACATAGTTTCAGTCAAACAACTCTTCCATGTTTCTTATGAATTAAATCACACTGACTTGGGCCACTCTGAGTCCAAGTACACATGTGGTGTAGACGTAAAGTCATACACTACAAATCATTCCAACAATCACCAGTATTTATAAATCAGGGTTGCAGTTCTTAACCTAGCACAGGCATGCTGTTTTCCTGTCCACCATTAATCATTTAATTATTATCTTAACAGACAGAACTGCCTACTGGCAAAAGTCAGGGTAAACACAGAGAACAAGGGTCAGACAGTTAACAAAGATGGCAAGCAAACTACTACACAGAATAATCATTCATAAGTTTGATACATGTTGCTAAGCATTTGTACAAATTTACAATGTTAAAGCACACAGCATACATAAAATCAATACATAGATTCCAAAAGGTAAAACAGAGTTCCAACTCACTTTTCCTGGGAATGAACCGTGAATGACTGGAGATCAACGAGGATACCAGGATTGTCCCACGACTTCTCTAGTTGTCTCTTTTGTCTTCTACTGGTCCGGTCTACAGGCAGCTTTGAGGGGTCAGTGAAGATATCCCCCGTGTGTCTGGTATATATGGATTCTAACTGCGGAATTCGAGTTTGACAACCTGTCACTCATACCTCAGGGGTGAGAGGGGGAGGGATCTAGTCTTATCACTAGTCGCCTCGGGAACTGTTTGATCTTAACCGGCATTGTGTGTAAAACGACCACAGGCCCTTTTTTTTGACTACGGCCACACGTGCCTCAGGTGGAGGGGGGGGGGGGGGGGGAGAGCACGGCAGCGACTTCGCCTTTGGTTTCCCGGGGATAGAAGAGGAGGGGGGTGAAGATAGCGCCGGGGGGGGGGGGGGGGGGGGAGGGGGTGGTGGTGGCGATTGCCACGGTGCAATTGAAATCTCCGCTCGTTGCTACTCCGAGAGGGGAAGGAGAGTTGGGGAGGGGTGGTGGTGGTGGAGAGAGCGGCAACCAGCCTTTGTGTCGCCGGTAGAGAGAGGGGTAGGGGGGGGGGGGGGGGGGAGGCCGACAGAACGAAAGGCCCTCACGCGTTTACCGTGACGTATTTTTTCCTCTTAGTCCTAGTGTCGGTCGGGCAGTCCTAAGCGAGAGAAAGGGGGAGAGGGGGGTTGAGAGAGGGGAGTGGGGCATAGATTTGAAATCTATTTTTGGGTTTGGGGTTTTAGTGGGACCGATCGGATGGTTTTGTCAAGCGTTTCGTCACACTGTGCACTATCCTTATCTGCAGCCACTTTAATTTGATGCCTTTCTTCTATTTTCTTAAAACGATGTTCCATTGCAGTTATATATCCTTATCCAC
>CM031597.1:29390907-29403407 GCA_018398815.1 Conus ventricosus
AGTTGTCTGGAATTCAGCATTCACCAGCGACAGTTGTGCTGGAATCCAGAATTCGCTTACGACAGTTGTGCTGGAATCCAGCATTCACCAGCGACAGTTGTTCTGGAATCCAGATTCGCTTACGACAGTTGTGCTGGAATCCAGCATTCACCAGCGACAGTTGTGCTGGATCCAGAATTCGCTTACGACAGTTGTCCTGGAAGACAGAACTGACCAACCACAGCTGTTCGAGAATCCAGTATTAGTCATCAGCAGTTTTTCTGGAACCCAGCCTTTCATTTTCATGGTTAGGTACTCTCGTTAAATGCTTGTGACTCTATCTATCTATCTATCTGTCTGTCTGTCTGTCTGTCTGTCTACCTACACACATCTACACAAATATATAACGTGCGCCCGTGCAACGTGTGTGTGTGTGTGTGTGTGTGTGTGTGTGTGTGTGTGTGTGTGTGTGCGCGCGGGTGTGCGTGTGCGTGCGTATGTGTGCGTGTGTGTGTATGTGTGTGTGTGTGTGTGTGTGTGTGTGTGTGTGTGTGATTCACGTACAAACTGGCAACAGTTTGCGAAGACAGGGTCACTCCAAAGGGAAATCATTTCTGCAAAAGACGCAACTTTGAGAGCTTTTTGTCTTTCGTATTTTTTTCTTTTTCTTCTCCTCTTTTGAAGATATGTTCGTCATATGGGACATAACTTGAGTAAGAAAAGTTTTACTTCGAGAGAGAGAGAGGAGGATGGAGAAGAGAGAGAGAGAGAGAGAGAGAGAGAGAGAGAGAGAGAGAGAGAGAGAGAGAGAGAGAGAGAGGGAGAGGGGGGGGGGGGGGGCAGCAGAAAAGCACACGGACAGACACGTTTACTCATTAACAAGAAAAGGTTAACTTATTTTAAAATATCTGATTTAATTCGCACCGACAACAAAAAACAAACTGCTTTCAATTAATGGTATTTCGTTAGAATCTTAAGAATAAAAATAATTAATGTGCGTTGTACGGATCCCCATATTAATCTCCACAGTCCACACCGCCACTATTTCCTTACTGAAAGTTTACCCTGGTTGACAACATGAAACATGCACTAAAAAGTAAAGAAGCAAAACGAAACCTCGGTGTCTCATTTCGAAACCAAACGTTACAGTGCTACAACAGTAACTCCATTGAGGAGTGTATCAGCAGTGCACGAAATATCCTTCATGCATTCTTCTTTGGCGCTGAAACAAGAAAATCGAACAACCGTGTATCTGCCGTAGTTTATTTCCGCTGCTAATGCTACAAGGAAGCAAAGCTGTTTGTGGGTAAATACTTTCTGATCAGGTATTGCTAAGGGGTCAGAAACGGAATAGTTCCAGCGTAAGAGGATTTTTTTCACATTTTTATTCACAAGATGAACAATAAACATTATATGTACATTTCCAAAAGGAAAATTGAATGGTATCTACAAGAAGTTTCACATATACTTTTTTTCAAATGTGTTCATCAAGGTTTTTTTTACATGAATGACAAAAAACAACAACAAACAAACCAAAAAAAGCTACACATGTAGCCAGAGAGATAGAGAGAGATAGACAGGCAGACAGACAAGATAAGACAAACAGAGATATGCAGACAACTAAATGTAGTGCAAACTTGAGAAAAACTTAGGTTGTGCAGATACTTCAATCAAAAAGAGGGACATAGGCCACCCAAGAAAGCAGGAATTTTTCGTAATTCAACTCATTTGTCGAAATATACTTTTCAATCTCATGTCGTTTTTTGAGGTATCCACAAAAGGCACGGACGGATGGCACTACACTTGTCATCTTTCAATGGTATATATGCAGTTTTGATAATAGAATAATCAAATCTAAAACATGGTCAGTTTTTACATCTCATTCACATCCAAAAATAACCAGATGTTCGCTAAAGCGAAATGAGTGAGCCAAAAAAACATTTTTGAACAAGAGTGGTTTGGAAATCCCTCCAGAACGAGTGTACAAAATGACTGTGCCAAAAAATGTGTTGAATATTTTCTCTTTCTCGGTTGCAAAATGAGCACCTATCATTCCTAATTATGTTCATGTTAAACAGTATACTGTTAGTTCCTAGAATTCTGTGTGTGACGAGATGAGTGGGATGTGTGTAGGTGGGTACTCTAGGGGAAGGACCGGGGATAATTTCTCAATGGGAATTATCTTAACACTTCACCTACACCCTCTCTCTTACTAGTGGTGGAAGGAGCAACTTTCCGGTACTAGTCATCGAAGAAATTTTTTATTTAATTCCGGGACTGGGCAAAATACATAACAGTGGCTCTGTGATAGGTTTCCTTCGGCTTGTACTCATATAATCTAAGTACTTGTAGCTCCGAGAGACAGAATTGAAGAGAAGTTCAAACATTCAACATTTGATTGAACAACAGAGAACTGACACAAGTTAAGTGCACTTTCAAACATCAACTTTTATTGTTTACACATTGGTAAGTATTGGCATGTCAACTCTGAATAGGCTAGGGGGTAATTCTCCTTGGACTACCACAATAAGGGACCCTCCCTCTCTCCTACTTTACTTGCTTGCACTCAGTGCAGCAAGTTTTAAGTTGGCATATAGGGGGGTTTCAGTCTAAGTTACACTGAATGTATAAGATTATTATACATCCACTTCGCTTGCAAATCACCCGGTGATTGTAGCCAGAGTGGTACTCATAGACTGGTTCTCCCTATGTCATCATAAAGAGAGGGAAGGGTCTGATCGTTTTGAGTCCAGGTGGTAGGCTAACTTAGCTTTGCTTCGGAGAGAGTAGTTGGTCTCTCCTGTGGTTGGTGACTGCCCCACTGGTGTAGGTTGGTTGTCTGGAGTCACCTGGTGTTGGGCGAGGTCCCAGCTTCTGGTACAGCTGCAAGGTGTAGCGTGCCCAGGATAGGTTGACCAGGTTTACCTGACCAGGATCCCAGTTCTGCGATAAAGAAAACTTGGTCTGTAGGTGAGAATCTGATGGCTGGTTTGTCGAGTGCTCACATTTACCCTTGTTTACTTTCAGCACAGGTGTGAGACTCAGCCAGCAAAGTATTCTCTATGGTAGAGTTTCTGCTATAACTATTAATATCCACTTTTGTTTAAAAGTTCAGCTTACAAAACGATAGGAGACAGTAATACAATGTTACATAGTTTCAGTCAAACAACTCTTCCATGTTTCTTATGAATTAAATCACACTGACTTGGGCCACTCTGAGTCCAAGTACACATGTGGTGTAGACGTAAAGTCATACACTACAAATCATTCCAACAATCACCAGTATTTATAAATCAGGGTTGCAGTTCTTAACCTAGCACAGGCATGCTGTTTTCCTGTCCACCATTAATCATTTAATTATTATCTTAACAGACAGAACTGCCTACTGGCAAAAGTCAGGGTAAACACAGAGAACAATGGTCAGACAGTTAACAAAGATGGCAAGCAAACTACTACACAGAATAATCATTCATAAGTTTGATACATGTTGCTAAGCATTTGTACAAATTTACAATGTTAAAGCACACAGCATACATAAAATCAATACATAGATTCCAAAAGGTAAAACAGAGTTCCAACTCACTTTTCCTGGGAATGAACCGTGAATGACTGGAGATCAACGAGGATACCAGGATTGTCCCACGACTTCTCTAGTTGTCTCTTTTGTCTTCTACTGGTCCGGTCTACAGGCAGCTTTGAGGGGTCAGTGAAGATATCCCCTGTGTGTCTGGTATATATGGATTCTAACTGCGGAATTCGAGTTTGACAACCTGTCACTCATACTCAGGGGTGAGAGGGGGAGGGATCTAGTCTTATCACTAGTCGCCTCGGGAACTGTTTGATCTTAACCGGCATTGTGTGTAAATCGACCACAGGCCTTTGTTTTGACTACGGCCACACGTGCCTCAGGTGGAGGGGGGGGGGGGGGGGGGAGAGCACGGCAGCGGCTTCGCCTTTGGTTTCCCCGGGGATAGAAGAGGAGGGGGGTGAAGATAGCGCCGGGGGGGGGGGGGGGGGAGGGGGGTGGTGGTGGCGATTGCCACGGAGCAATTGAAATCTCCGCATCGTTGCTACTCCGAGAGGGGAAGGAGAGTTGGGGAGGGGTGGTGGTGGTGGAGAGAGCGGCAACCAGCCTTTGTGTCGCCGGTAGAGAGAGGGGGTAGGGGGGGGGGGGGGGGGGGGGGAGGCGACAAGAACGAAAGGCGTCACGCGTTTACCGTGACGTAATTTTTTCCTCTTAGTCCTAGTGTCGGTCGGGCAGTCCTAAGCGAGAGAAAGGGGGAGAGGGGGGTTGAGAGAGGGGAGTGGGGCATAGATTTGAAATCTATTTTTTGGGTTTGGGGTTTTAGTGGGACCGATCGGATGGTTTTGTCAAGCGTTTCGTCACACTGTGCACTATCCTTATCTGCAGCCACTTTAATTTGATGTCCTTTATCTTCCTAATTTTCTTGAAAACGATGTTCCATTGCATGCTTAATATATCCTTCTATCCCACTTTTCACAACAGTTTGGCAATGTGTTGTTTTTCCACAGTAGATTATAAAATGGTCTTGCTCCTTTTGGAATAGACTGTATTATCCTGAAAGTTTTACTCGAGTTATAAATTAAAAGATTATTATTTGGCATGGCTAATCCACTAGTTTGAATATACGTATGAGGATACTTTATGTAAAGGTATGAAAGGGCTATCACTGCTGTCTCATTATCAGATTACTTCCCTTTGATATTTTTCATTTCTTTTTTAAAGCCGAGTTCTAGGATGCACGAATATGCTTTTAACAACATGGCAGCGATTAAGTAATGTAAGTTGACTGGTAGATTCAAGCGAATGTGGGATCACAACTTCGTAAAGCAAATACCACGAGCAGGAAAGAACAGCTTTACCCTGGGATTTCACCGGTGACCTTGGTTTCCAAATTATCAGCTTACATCAGCGAGTGTATGAGGCTGGAAAGCGAACGGATAAGTCGTCCGATGTTTCATACTTTCACTTTGAGTACTCTCAGAATTCACAGCCGTTTCAGCTTTCTTCAAAACACATCGAGCTTGCATACGTAAACAGACTGTTCAGCTTGCAAAAAGCCGCAACTTTTCGACAGTGCATGCTGATGGGAAAGAAGTGGCTGTCTTGTTTTATGTCGCTTCATGCTCTTGCAGTTTCTGATTGTGTATGAGCGCCTCTTTTGCTGACAGGAAAAATATAGTGGTTGGCTTGCTTGTGTGTGTGTGTGTGTGTGTGTGTGTTGCGTTCGTCATTTCCTATCAACCGAAGAGAGTCTTGGTGGTGTATGCTCTGTGTTTTTTGTTTCACTGTGTCGGAGCGCGCCGTGTTTCCATCTGGAAGTTGTGGTCCTACCTGGTTTGTGTGGTGCCTGTCTGAGGGAGGCAGCGTTTTGGTTTTCGTTGCGTCGTTTCGTTTGGGTTGATCGTTTTGTGTCTTGAGCGGGACGGCCTTCGTCCTGTTGCCGTGGCCTTGAGGTGGTGGTGGTCCGGCGTTATTGTCTGTGGTCCTTTCCGGACTGTTAAACGGTCCGGGGCTGTTCCGTTGGGATTGCCGGGGTCTCCGGTGGTCGGTCTGTGCGCCATCGTTGCTGCGTCGCCGTTGATTGTTTTGGGTCGTCGGCGTTTTCTCTCCCCGAGAGTCCGGACTGGGTTTTGTTGCCTTGGCAACACCGTCCGTCCGGCTGATGGAAGGGGAATCGGCCTCATCCCCTTCTGCCGTTGGGGTGGCGGCGCCGTTCCGCGTCCTCCGCTGACTGCTGTGCTGCGGGTGGGTCTTGCGTGCTTTGTGGCCGCGTGGGACCTACTGAGACTGCCTGCTGGAGTTTCAATCCTGCTTCTTTTCTGTGACGTCTTTTTTTTGTTTTATCTGCGTCTCACCGATCTTGACGTCATTGACATAGCAAAATTTGCGTGTGCTGTTGTGTTTGCTTTAGTTTTTCTTGCCACGGTGAATAAGCTCCCAGTCTACAATCAAGTCAGTGCGCGGTTTCCTCTTACTTCTCCCCACCTCTTTTACTCATAATTTAAAATCCAAATTGTGTTTCTGACACTAGAATTAGAGTCATTGACGGCCCTATATATATATATATATCTCTCTCTATATAAATTTTTCCCCCATCTGAGCACTATTACTATAAAGTCGACAGTCTGGGTCTGGATGATTTGAAAAGTCCTCTCTTTCCAAAAATCACAAACTGACGGTGTGTTGTGTGTGTGTGTGTGTGTGTTGTGTGTGTGTGTGTGTGTGTGTGCGTGCGCGCGCGCGCGAGCGTGTGCGTGTGTATGTTTATGTATGTTTTAAAGTTGTATTATAATTTTTATCCAAACTCATACCAAGTAAGCTGTTTATCGTTTCGTTTCTATTAAACTGGATACCATGTGATGCTAGTCATAATACGTGGGGGTTCTCGTAAACAGTTACTGTAGTGTTTGGTGTTTGACCAATTGTTTGTTTGTTTAAGTGTTGTTGTTGCCGTTGTTGTTGTTGTTGTTGTTGTTTTTTGTGTGTGTGTGTGTGTGTGTGTGTGTGTGTGTGTGTGTGTGTGTGTGGTGTGTGTGTGTGTCCGTGCGTGGGTGCGTGCGTGCGTGCGTGTGTGTGTGTTGTGTGTGTGTGTGTGTGTGTGTGTGTGTGTGTGTTGTGTGCCCACCGTTGCACCTTTTTTTTTTTTTTTTTTTCCTACCCTCCCATCCTTTGTCATCCTCCCCACTTCTTTTTTCCTGGCAGCCTTTCTTCAATTTCCCCCTTCTTCCCTACCCTCCTCCCTCCTTTTTCCCCATTTTTCTGGCAGATTGGCAATGGCAGTCTCAACGAATCTGTCAAATTCAAAACAAATCCAGATCTGCTGAATGACCTTAAAGTCTCTCATTTAAAAAAACTATTATCAGAAAATGATCTTCTAAAAATGGGAAGAAAAAACATCTGGTTAATCGTCTTGGATCTTTATAAACGACTCAAAAAAGAATGAAACGGCCAGTGTTGACCAGACAACAGAGCCAGTCGAGGTCTCAACCTCCTTGTTTCCGTCATCCTCATCTTCTGTTAAAACTTTACTTACCTCGCCATGTGTCAGAGAGACCACGTCTACGACACACCAAAATCTGTCAGAATCAAAAAAATTATCGTCTTTCAATTTTCCAGTCATTTTGGAAGATACTAAAAAGGGTTCTGCAACTTTGGCTGGTATTGGGGTTCTCAGCAGAAAGCTGTGGACCAATACCATCGGACCCATTATTGAACAGAGACAATTGTCGTCCGGTAAATGGTTGATTGGCTGTACGTCTGCTGATCAGCAAAAGCGCTCTTTAATACAAAAAATCTGGCTGGCATCACTATCAACTGCTCCATCCCTGAAGTGTATACCGAAGGGGTGATTAAACCCATTCCTGTAGATATTTCTCTTGATGAAATCAGAAGAGAAATACCAGGAGCAAAAGCGGCCAAAAGATTGAAAAATAAAGATGGCAGTGACTCGAGGGCTGTGAAAATTACCTTCACTGTCCCAAGTCTTCCAAAACAAATCTTTCTGGGGTTTCAGTCTTTTGCATTAAACCATTTGTTCCGCAAGTCTTTCGTTGCACTCGCTGCAACAGACTGGGACATACAAAATCCGCATGTCGCTCCAAACAGACGTGTGGTAGATGTGGTCAATCTGGCCATGACAGTAACAAATGTTCTAACGCCAGACGCTGTGTGAATTGTTCAGAAATCACTCTGCTTCCTACCTTGGGTGTCCTGAATATAAACTTAGAGTCTGGCGGGGTCTTTAAAATCATCTAATTATATGTCTTTCTTAGAAGCCATTTCTCTTGCACGAGCTCAGCTAGAAGGACAAACAAATCCTGAACAGTGTGGTCACCAGTCTTCAGTCCATGATTCCAGTCCATGTAACCATACTGTTCCTGTGTCATATTCATCAGTTGTTGCTGGGAACAAAAGTAAGTCGCCAGGCACGAAGAAAGCGGCTTGCTCCCCAGTAACTGTCTCAAGGTCTGTTCTCCCGACTTGGGAAAAGATAACGTCAAGGCAGAAAATTGTGAAAGTAGGCCAGAATTGTCACCCCCTCTTAGTACTCCTAAGAAAAAATGTCATCCAACAGAGTCTCCAAAAGCACCATCGCCCGGCTGTCCATCTCCTAATTTTGATCTCAATAGTATTGTTCTGTTCATGGAAACCCTTTCAGTTAAATTCATCAGTATTATGAAAAACGTGACGGACCTGCTTACATCTTCTGTTTTGGAATTCAAAAGAATTATTTTAAACTGTCACGCCAGTGTGTTATGAACTTTTACAAAATGAAAGTTCTTTCTTTGTTTTCTCTTGCAAAAATCCGCCTGTTTCTATTTGTTATTATTCTTCCTTTCCTTGTAATGCGGGCAACCAGTTTCAAAAGACAACATGGACATGTCAAGTCATAGATCGTCTTAAGTTTTTACAATGGAACTGCAGAAGCAAGTGTAACATTGACTACCTTATTCAGTTTTTGCAAGACCATAGTTTTGATGTCCTTGCGCTTCAGTCTCTGAATTGTCATAAAAATGATTTTACCAAAACTCCCGGGATACTATTTTCCTCCAGTGACTAATACAGTGAAGAAAAATACTAAAACAAAAGCTGCCATATATGTGTCGTGTAAAATTTTGTACCAACCTGTTAAAACACCCTGTAACTCGACTGACAAACGCTTATATTCCTGCTGTATAGCAGTGAATATCAAGGGACAAAGTTTACAAGTTGTAAACTTTTTATTACCCAGATGGTGTATGCAAGAAGGAAGCCGACTGGTTGTTTGATTTAGATTCAGACAAAGAGTGGGTAATTCTAGGTGATTTCAATTCCCATCATGCTTATGGTCCGGAAACTCTAAAAATATCACAAACAATAATGAATATCTTGCAAACACTATAGTAAATGCTAATCTAACGATACTGAATGACGGTTCTTTTACCAGAATTGCTGATCGTTCTGATCAGAAAAATTCATCAATTGATTTGTCCTTAGTAACTCCGGGTATTTTTCCACTTTGTACGTGGAATGTCATTCAGTCACCACTGGGTAGTGACCATCTTCCTGTTGAAGTTCAGATCTTGGTGAGTCCAGAGAGAACTGAGCATACCCCCGGACATACAAAATACAACGAAGATAAAGCTAACTGGGACCTTTTTGCCCAAACTCTAATTACTGGTTCTCTTAAGCTCAATTTTAATCATAATAATAGAATCAATAGAAGATCTTGAAAAAAATTATGTAGAATTACGAAATCTCATACTGAGAGCAGCAGATTGTGCCATTCCAAAGATTAAGTTTAAAGACCATCCAAAGAGAGCCTCAAACCCTTGGTGGAACTCCTCATGTGAGTTAGCCGTAAAAATGAAAACAGAGGCATTCCAAAACTGGATGAATAGTCGTCATTCACAGCCACCCCAAGTAATAAATGAACTCCACAGTAAATATAAAATTGCTAATAACTATAGTAACAGAGCAGTAGCTCTTGCCAAAAAACAGTATTATGGTAATTTGATCATGACTTGTTCTAAACATCCACATGACGTTTCTTAAATTATGGAAAGAAATTAAAAAAATCAAGGGTGCATTCCATCTCCCTCAGCCTGCTCTGCATGTTAATGATAAAATTTATAGAACTAACAAAGAAAAGCTGAATTATTAGCAGAAAACTTTTGCTTCAATGAGTCAGACTGAGTGTTTATCCCAGACTGAACAAATTCGTAGAAAGGAGTTTGAGGATAAATACCAAAACATTGAGCAGCTTAACATAGAAAGTAACACTTTATATATTAACACAAATTTAACAATGCAAGAAGTCTGTTTCGCACTTAAACGCATAAAGCCAGGCAAGATATCCACTGGTTCAGATCCTATTTCCTATAACATGATTAAGCATTTTCTGAGAGTCTGTTATCAAAGTTGTTGGAGTTCTTTCAGATTTGTTGGAATGCTGGAATGCTCCCTACAGATTGGAAAAAAGCTACTGTTATCCCAATCCTTAAACAAGGAAAATCTAAAACTCTTCCCTCTAGTTCCGACCTATTTCTTTAACACCTCATATTGGAAAACTTTTTGAAAGAATCATGAAAAACAGAATAGAACATTTCCTTGAAAAAAATGGAGTTTTGCCTTTATTCCAGGCTGGTTTTAGGAAAGGTAGAGGAGTCACAGACCACATTGTCCACTTATCCTCGAATGTGAAAAAAGCTCTTGCCAAGCGTCATTCGACCCTTGCAACGTTCTTTGATGTTCATAGAGCCTACGATTCAGTATGGCATTCTAAATTGTTGTACAAAGCACATGAAGTAGGAATACGAGGTCGTTTTTTTCCAATTTCTGAAAGCTTTCTTATCGGACAGAACTATCCAAGTCAATGTTCATGGAGCTTTATCAACTTCTAGGACTATTAACATGGGTGTTCCCCAAGGAAGTGTAATCGCTCCAACACTTTTCTCGCTAATGCTTTACGATATTAAACAGGTTAATACAAAAGGTGCCACAATAGCTCTGTATGCAGATGATATTGCTCTGTGGAGAAATGTAAACTGCAATTTTTCCAAACAACAAACCAAAAGAAAGAAAATCATTGAACAGTATCAGGAAATAGTTGACAATATTTTTCATTACATGAAATCAAATGGGTTCGGTTTATCTGCTCACAAAACGGTTTTTGTTGTCTTTACAAAGAAAACAATTGCGTTTGAAGGCAGAGAAGCTGTCTCTATAAAGGTAGATAATAATTTAATATACCCAAGCAAACAAGTTAAGTTTCTCGTGTAATCTTCCACTAGATTATAAACTTTTTGGAGTAAACATATCAATTACCTTGTAGAAAAGGCTAGGAAAAAAGTTGGTTTATTACGTGTTCTATCTGCTATACCTCTGATTAACTGGGGATCTAATCTCGTCTATGTCGCCTCAGGGCTAGTTCGTTCAATTCTGTCGTATGGCCAAAAGTTTTTTTTTACAGCTGGAAAGACAGATTTACACAAGCTAACCAGTATTGACTCGTTAGCCTTTAAAATTGCATTAGGACTTCCCGATGGGCTTCAATTGATCTGACGTACAAGGAGGCTGGTGTGTTACCCTTAAATGAACACAGGCTAAGTTGCGCCTGTAATTTACAGTGAGAGCTAGAACCATTCCAAATTCAGTAATGACTGAACTGGATGGAAGTACGTATGTTTCAAGAGAGATCCGTAACAAATCGGTATACATGTCCCTAGGTGATTATGTTTCCCCGTTATTTCAGAACTGTAACCTGTCTCTTGATGGTATTGCCGAGGTTCCATGTTGTTCATACCCTTCGTGGTTGTCAGAGCAGGCTGAAATCATTTACACTTACGGAGATCTGAATAAAAAAGATAATCCTCTGTTACTATCATCCTATGCCAAAGACTTGATAGATAGGAAATACGATTCCTATCTACACATTTTCACGGATGGTTCTGTTTTAGATTCTTCCGATGTTGGGGCTTCCTTTGTAATACCAGCGCTCAGCATTAGAAAGAAATACCATATTACGAAAGGATGTTCTATATTTACAGCAGAGTTATTTGCCATTTTGAAAGCACTAGATTTTATACTTGACATGCCTGTTATACATAGACAAATACTTATACTATCGGACTCAAAATCAGCGCTTACGGCTCTACATTGTCAATCAAAATCTAGTCGTTCAGACTTGGTGTGTGAGATCTTATTTCTTATTCATCAGCTAATAACCCGGGGTATCAATGTAACTTTGTTATGGGTCCCAGGACACTCCAGTTTACGTGGCAATGATTTAGCTGACTTTTATGCAAAGGAAGCTGCAAGAAATAAATCTGATGTTTTGAATTGTGATATCCCTCTTTCTTCATCTGAAGCTATCCACATTCTGACAAGTTCAATCTGGAGCATAAGACAGAATCAGTACCTTGAAGATTCAGCTCGGAAGCACAGATGGGATGTGACTAAACCAACAAGCAAATGTTGTAATCCTCCAGGGCCAATCCCAAATCGTAACCTTGTACATAGGCTGCGGGTTAATGGTTGGTTATGTAGGTACTTAAAACCGGCACCTGCTGTGCATGTGGTCAGACTCTCGATATCCCTCATTTTTTATTTGACTGTACTAGTACAAAAAAATCACTTTCAGCCTCTTCATGATAAGATGAAGTCCTTCAAGCTTCCGCTGACTATGTCTAGTGTTTTCAATCCCAGTTATGAGAACGGTTGGAGTCTGGCAATGTTGGCTGTTTATCTTATTAAATGTCATCCACTTGGAAGATATTTTTAACTCTTCCACCGCCCCACCCCCTCGTCACTGCCTCCCTTCCCCCTAACAGGTGTGTGTGTGTGTGTGTGTGTGTGTGTGTGTGTGTGTGTGTTGTGTGTGTGTGTGTGTGTGTGTTTCTTCTCCAATTTGCAAATTTTTGAAATGTTAAAATCTTATTCTAGGCAAAAACTATATCAGTATGGTTCGGCGTCTAATTTGCACGTAGAGCAAGGCTTTTTCATCCCCCCCACCCAC
>CM031597.1:29410907-29425907 GCA_018398815.1 Conus ventricosus
CCAAAAAGAAGAGGAGTTACTCAATGTGTTGAGACCAAAGGATAAATAGTTTTGAGTTGCTCATCCAGAATTTCTCGCCTTTGAATCCTAACATCATACTCATTTGAAAATACTTTTTCTTATAAGGTAATACATTGCATATCCTTAATTGAGTGGTCCGACAGAGTTGAAATGGAGAGCGATGTGAGTGACCAGTGTGTTCTTTAATATTGTGATATATTGTAAATAAAATCTAGTTTTGAGGGCTTTTTGGTTTCTCCAACATATTTGCGCATTCATAACAGGAAGCGACAGAACAACAAATAAATATACATTGGCAGTGTGGGACAAACACATATAATTGTCTGATTTGAAAAGTCCTCTTCAGTAACATCACTCCTTAAATCTGGAAGTACTGATTAAATTTCTCTCTCTGCACAAAACACAAGATTTTTTACATTTCCAGCTTCCTGGTCCAGGTGGTCAGAGGTGCTGATGGTAGAGATGATGGCATCAGGATCTCTGAGTGTTTCTACGGTATCCGCTCCCCACCAGCGGGACCTCAGAACTGCCTCGTCATCCTTGGGCTGGTGTGGGAGAAGGCTCTGGTACTCCTGTATCCACTTGCGCAGGGAGGATAAAGAGGGATTCTGGGTCACATAAAAGGGACTCTACTGGAGGAGGTTTGGGTCTGTATAGAAGTGTTTCTGTCCTGGTTGTAGAAATGGACTCTGTTACCGAGCACTTGGATGATATCATTAGATACCCACGTTGTAAGAGAAACTAGTAATTTCTGTGCACCTTTCTAGAAAATCTGAAAGGCAGTGAACAAGTACGGCGTGCTCGGAGAAAAAGACTGTAGGGATGTTTTTCTTCAGTTTTGGGATGGCAGGAGTTGAAGTGGAGATAGGCGTGGAGTCAGTAGGTTTATAAAACCATGTCGGTTTCTAGGTATCCAATGCGACAGTATTATTGTTAATTCAAGAAAGGATATTACAGAAGTGATGACTGAACTGATAAAACTAATAGAGGGATGGACAGAGTTGATGTACTGACAAAAAGGGTGTCTAAAAAATGGTCTGGCTGAACCTCTCCACAATAGAAAAATATCATCATAAACCTACGCCCAGAAGTCATTGGGAATGGCATGGTGCTTGTTAAGAGTGAAGCATCTAGACATCCCCATAAACAGATTAGCGATGGCGGGTGCCATTTGGTGTGCCCATTGCTTGTTCCCGATACCTGTTTATAAACCTTACCTTCAAAATGAAAAAATTATTCATGAGAACATGTTTGGGCAACATTAATGAGATACTTGGCAGGGGGAATACTGATGTCATGATACCAGCGGGATAGAAAAGTAGCGAAGAGTGGTCCTTAAATCTGGGTGGGGAATGTTATTATATAAGCTAACGAGACGTCGAATAGCGACGAGCCGTCGTGTATTGGGGGAAAGGGACCATATTATGGTGTTGAGATCTTTAAGAGTTGAGCATATGAGTGGGTATCTTTAACGTGGCTGGGCAATCAGTCACAAAGCTCTTGGCAACCACTGTCCATTAATTTAGATACTTCTCAGTAGGGCCCTCCAACTACAACTCTCCAGATACTATAGGACGACCTGGGGGGTGGATAAAGAGTTTTGTGAATCATAGGCAAAGTATAAAATAAATGGGGAACGACATTTATTAACTTCAGTAAGGCCCCATTTGTAAGTATTATCATCAATTATAATTTAAGGGCATGAAGATCTATTAAACAATAGCATTATACTGTCTTGCAATACTTAATGTGGGGACTTTTCTCCTACCTGTAAATAATATTGGGGTTGTTCAGTTGTGTCTCAGGCGTTCATCGATATAGTCCCTGTGTTCGGATGACTATCGCCCCACCCTTTCAGCCGTGCTAATTCTAATATTTCTATCCTAAAACGAGCTGACGTAGTTCACTGAGTAGCCTTTCTTTCTGTCTTCTTCAAATTAACCATGGGTTGTTTGATACAAGTGTTAAGTGAAGACACGATGACGAGGGACTCACAGTAAAATGTCTAAAATCGTTATCTCTTCCTGAAAGGTGGTTCATAAACGTTATTTGTCACATTTGGGTGTGGGTCTTGAGGGGCTATCCTCGGAAAAAAACAATTCCTTAAGTCACAGCCCACGACATCCCTCCTTGACGTCCTTCAACTAAAAGTCGGTGGTCCAGCGTTCTTGGGGTTGGGGCAAAAACTTGGTCCCAGTGCAAGGACACGCATCAGTATCCTCTGTGATTTCAAGCCTGGAGAGGTTACTACATTGGTAGGTTTAGTCCCACTGTGGTGTATTTCTCTTCCGAAACCGGCGCTATTCCATCGACTGTTGTTCTTGGGGTGCCTGAACAGTTAGTAATAAGTTCTTCCTTGTAACACACACATATAAAAAAAATATATGTTAAATATATATAAATAGATAAGAGAGAGAGAGAGAGAAGAGAGAGAGAGAGCGAGAGAGAGAGAGAGAGAGAGAGAGAGAGAGAGAAAATGGTACTGAGGATCAGCGCAATCTAAAAAACAGTGCTCAACCACAGTGGGACGACATTTATGTTATATATTTGTTATAATTCAAATCAATTTAAAATCAATCTGCTAAAAACAACAACAAATATATGTTTCACGCTGTTTCAACTGACACAACAGGGATGAAATAAATAGTCAAGAATTATCGAGCACAGTGTAAAGAGTGGAATAATTTTTTTAATAGATATACATGTTTTTAATTTGTTGTAATATGTGAATTTGATGGTGTGCACGACAAACACATTTTCCTTGCATTCTATGAGGAACAAATTAAAAATCGTGTATCGTGTATGCTCTACTCAGAGTGCGGACGTCTATAAGACTGACAGACTACCAGACGAGGGACGTATGGAAACTTAAATGATCCATGGCACTGAGCGGTTTTTATTAGTGAATAGAAAGGGGTGGTGGGGGGGGGGAGGCCAGGGGAGGGGGAAATGAGACATTGATTTCGACATCAACATCAACATCTTGTCTGCAGGCAGAGGGTATGGAGGCTGAAGACGAAGATGTGGATTCACGAAGTTTGAAGGATGATGAATGAATGGCTAAAAAGTTGGGATACAGCTGGTCTGTTTTGAAATGAATGCATCGTTATTATTTGGTTTCCCTCCCTCTCTCTCCTGAAGGATGATGAATGAAATGGCTAAATGCTACAGCTGGTCTGTTTTGAAATTGAATGCATCTTTTATATTTTTCCCTACCCCCCCCCCCCCCCGCCTCTCTTCCTCTCCTCTCTCTTAATTCTGTACTCGTCATTTGAGGGCTTTTGCTCTCTATCCTCTTTCTTTGTCCTCATTATCTGTCCTGTCTTCTGTCTGCTTCTCTCCCACCTCCCATCTCACGTGTCCTCTGTTTCTCTGTCTTTTTGTCCTGCCTAATCAGACTCTCTCGTCTCTCTCTCTCTCTCTCGCTCAACTCTCTCATCTCTCTCTCTCTCACTCTCTCTCTTCTCTCTCTCTTGTCTCTCTTCTCATATACGGAAACTCACGTCAAGCAATCATGCAGCAGTTTTTTGTGACCGATTGCTCAAGCAATCAAAACCGATGTCCATCCGTTTTAGATTCTTTCGAAGGACTCGTAGGGTCAGTGGTTAAGGATGTTGCTTTATTCAATGAAAGCCACTGAGATATGGGGCACCTACAGGGTACAGCCTGAATGAAGATGTCTTTTCATCTGTAGCTGGTTGCAAAGTGAGACGACTCCAGGCGGAAATCGAAACAGGTCATTAAAAAGCGTATGTAATAAACCCGCCAAACATGAACAAACAAACACATGACATCGCAGTCTCTCTCTCTCTCTCTCTCGTCTCTCATCCTCCTCTCTCTCCTCTCTCTCTACACTCCTCTCTCACCTCTCTCTTTTCCCTCCTGACTCTCTCTCTCTCTCTCTCTCTCTCTCTCTCCTCTTCTCCCCCTCCTCTCCTCTCTCCCACTCTCTATCTCCTCATTCTGTCTCTCTCTCACAGATATTTTGTGATCGTTTGTTTATGTTTTTGGCAGCTTATTACATAAACTTTTTAAGATCTTCTTCTGTGTGCTGTTGAACCCGAGACTGAAGATTTGTGGAGCTTGATTGATACCACATGGACCTGTTTAGAGAGAGGAGGTACAGGATAGAGACAGGCTTTAATCGTTCATTGGACCCCGGGCTGTTCATTGCACTTAAAAAAGAGGGCAAAAAAAAGATTGCTTTCGAAGGAATACATGGATGGTGAAATATTAATCATTTGTGTTGCCGTGAATGATCTGCAGAGATATCGGAGGTAGGAGACCGTAGAAGAGTGATAGCTTAGGATTGATCATGTAGATTCTACAGTCATTTCCTTACCTACTACTGAAATCTCTTGAAATGTTTGCTTTTGTTAATACTCCCTACTGCCCATCTGAATCAGTTCATACCACCCGTACTTTCCAGTGACCAGATATGAGTAATTCCTAACAATAGCCGTCGCACTATTCTAATATCGTCGGTCTACTGTAACTTAACCGATACATTGCCTTCCTCCTCACAGATCACTTGAAATACAGATTTATTGATTAACACCATTTTTCTTTCTTTTGTACAATCATCATCAGACAGCATGAAAGGGGACAGCCATATGAAGTTGCCGGATTCTTTGTGAATCTGACAGAATGACAAGCGAATAGAGGCCATATGACAAAAAAGTTAACGAGTGAGACTTCGAGCTACAGACTACTCTACCCCATCATTTCTGACAGTTAAATATTGATCATTGAGATTGCCATGTCATTTCATAGCAACTATGGATTGATAGCAACTATTGATACTGTTGTGTCATTCTCTAATAGCGGGGACTGATCCTTTTAGATTGTAACGTTATTTCTCAGCAGTACAGGATAACTGATTACACTGACGCATTCTTTTCATAGCAGCTAAGGATTAATCATAAAGATCGCAAGATCATTTGTCAATCAGGGGTTATACTTAAAAAAAAAACTGGTTTCAGATTTTTTCCATCTTTCTGTGTTATTGCTTTTCATGGTTCAAATCTTCAGTCACAGTTTCAATCATCGTCATTCCCAAGATGACTGCGATCTTAGGCGTACTGTACTGTGCTTTTTATGCGTGTTGTATGTGCTCTCGTGTCTACTTTGTATTGTCTATTAATCAAGCGTTATTTTGAAATTTCGTGTTCGTATTTTTGGCCAGTGACAAAAGGTTTCTTGGCAGGGATCATAGTGAGAAGTCATCTTGACATTGCAACTGGTTGTGAAGTGGAATAGTGATCTGGGAAATAAAATCAGTAGGTGAAGAAGTGGGCCGGAGTGATCTTGTAAGACAAGTGAATCAATAGAACCAATATGAAACACAGACGTTGATGGAAGGTAGAAAGACGGAAAGATAAATAGACAGCCAGACACGATCTTGTAAGACAACTGGATCTACAGAACCAATATGAAAAACAGACGTTGATGGATAGGGAGAAAGACAGAAAGATCAACAGACAGACAGACAGACAGACAGACAGACAGACAGACAGACAGACAGACATGATCTTGTAAGACAAGTGAAGCAACAGAACCAATTTAAGACACAGACGTTGATGGATAGGTGGATAGACAGAAAGACAGACAGACAGTCAGACAGGAGACAGACAGACAAACAGCTAACTAGATAGATATATAGATCGGGTCTTTTTAGAGATATTATTCTGATTACGGGCCAGCTTTCTGCAAAGAGCCATATCAGAGCTGTCATCTCATGAAGGCAACTTTCAAATATGTTTTTTTAAAAATCAAACAAACATTGTATGCACATAATTCGTTATAACGCATTTTCTAAACAAGAAAGAGTTTTCTTAACCTCTTTTCTCGTAGCATCTTAGATCGAATAGCTAGCTAGCTAGCGAGCTAGCTAGCTAGATAGATAGACAGAGGTTGGTAGGTAGAGAGATACATAGATAGACTAACAGATAAGCAAACACACAAACATGAGAGAGAGAGAGAGAGAGAGGAGAGGGGAGAGAGAGAGAGAGAGAGAGAGAGAGAGAGAGAGAGAGATGTCTTGGCTATATTTATCAAATTACATGACCATTTTAATACATGCTTCGATCATGGACCCAGTCTCTATCATTTCCTGATCTTTCCCATCTCGGCCCACACAGAGAACCCACCCCTGGCCTTTGATCACACCCAGTACCAGGCCAAGTTGTCCCAGCAGACACATTGACATTAAAGGAGCCAGTCTGAAATGATGAAGGGTGTATTGTTGTAGCTCAGTCTGCGAGAAAGACAATCTGCCAAGAGCGAAGATGCGTGGCATTTTGATTGATCCATGGAACTGATCCTGGGGAGGGGAAAGGGTGGCAGGTGAGGGGCATGACAATAAGAGACTTGATCACTCGGTCTGCTCTGTCCATGCTAGTCGACTGGGACAGGGCTGACAAGCAGAGGGTAGGGGGCCAAGACATGGAGTTGTTAGAAGACTGAAGGTGAACCATGAATGTCTTCTTCACTGCATTCTGATCGTGTTGAGACTGATGCATATTTTTTCCCTATTCTGTCTATCTGGCTCTCTGTCTGTCTCTCTTTCACACGCACACATGCAGAGATTTACCTACATGTACACAATCACTTAAAAGCAAACTCATGACGAGTTGACGACTGGTTATTTCATCAGTCCAAATCGCTGCTGATTCAGTCGTCTCCAGTTCCCATTTCTTCAGCTATCACTCAGGTTTTGTGATAGTAGAGGATTATTGCTAGTCTGTTAAAGAGAATGCAAGAAGAGAATCAGCTGAAATTGCAATCCCTTCTTATCATAGTTGCATTCTGAGAGACAGAAGATGTATGAAGATCAACAAAACAGATCTGTGTACACAGGAGAAGCTAGTGATACAGACCTTTCGTAATCTTCTGCGATCCCTCTCCTCCTCTGCCCTCTGCCAGTGGTGTTATTGGCATCATTCTCATTCTGATCATTCCAGCCTCCTCATACACTGTCACGCTCTGAAACTTCCTGTCACAGCCGTGATACCGCAGTCCACAGTCAATGTTCAGTCGTCATGAGACAACCCAGACAGGTTTCGCTCATTACAGGGTCTGCTGTTCCATGCCACTGCAGCATTGACGAGATGAAGGCAGGGAATGCAATAAGATGTTTATTTCTGAGAGAGCAGGTGAACAATTGTGCTGCTATGGATTGTGTTCAGCTACATGGAGATGGGAATTTAATAAATGAGTAAGCTTAGATTGGCCAGTTAGATTGTTAGTCAAGTCTTCACTACAACGGATTGATTATTTGCATTGAAATGCGGGTATTTATCAACGAACATGATGATTGGTCATTCAGAATGTTGTTGCATCATTTTTCAACAACTAAGAACTGGTCATTAAGATTTCTGTGTGAGCGGTAAAGGATTGATAACAAAGGTTGGTGTGTCATTTGTTGATCACTAAGGATTGGTAATTTATATCACTGCATCATTTATGAGTAGTCAAGGGACGACAATTCAAATTGCTGCAGCATTTCTTTGGAGTTAGTGACAATTAATCGTTTAGATCGTTGCTTCATTTTCACAAGTTAATCATTGATCATTAAGACCGTTTAGTCATTCATGTATTGATCATTGAAGTCATTTGTTTATTGATCAATACGACGGTTTAGTCATTTAGGTGAAGAAGTGAAATTTTAGGCTGTCACAGCTAGGAATTAATCAACCACCACCACCACCACCCCCCGAGAAATTCTCATGTTATTTCATTAACCAGGGCTCTCCCTTAAGAGGCTGTACTTTCTTGTTTTCTGAGTTTCTGGTCTGTTTTGAATTGTGACCCAGCAACAGAATGTCGGTGTAAGGACCATATTCAGAACGCAGCTGGCATGTTGACATAGCACTGACTGTCATATCAAATGATAGGTTGGAAAACAGATTATGGTAAGTAGATTAATAAACCGGATTGAGTTTTCAAAATATCTGAACCAACAGAACCAACATAAAACATAGACAGCTAAATTGACAGATAGGTGGATTAGATGGATGGATTGATAGATACACACATAGACTGACAGATAGCAAATAGACAGATAGATAGATAGATAGATAGGTAGATAGATAGATAGATAGATATATAGATATATAGATAGATAGATAGATAGATAGATAGATAGATAGATAGATAGATAGATAGATAGACAGATAGAAAGACATATAGATAAATAGACAGACATACAAATAAATGGGTAGATAAAGACATAGACAGACATACAGATAGACAGACAATCAGATCAGACAGACATACAGATAGACAGACAATCAGATATAGGTACATACAGAGAAAGAGAGAGAGAGAGAGAGAGAGAGAGAGAGAGAGAAGAGAGAAGAGAGAAGAGAGAGAGAGAGAGAGAGAGAAGAACTGGATTGAATAATCTGTCAAACAATACACTGGCAACATCAGAACGTCGTCATGTCAAATGAGCAGTGAAATGACCATTTTAGATGTTTCGCATTCAGGATTGGCAACCCAACATGTTACCTTTCATTTTCAAGAGCCACGCCTGAGATGAAGTTCCCTTCGTTCCCCCCGTTCTTTCAGCTCACTCCATGCCCATGTAGAGAACCCAGGTCTAGCTTTGGATCACTCCCAGGACCAGGACAAGCTGATTCAGTAGACACGGTGAAAGAAAGGGATCAGACTACAATGCTTACACGGCCTGGATGATGATGATGATGATGATGATGGTTATATTATTGTCACTCAAGAGTGCTGCTGTCTGTAAGACTGACAGCCTGTCAGACAGGGGCCGTGTGGAATCTTGATTGATCCAAGGAACTGATCTGTTAGGAAGGAAGTGAAGGGAATGTGGGGGCGGGGGGGGGGGGGGGGGGGGAGGGGCAGGGGAGGGGATATGATGACAATGACTAGACTTCATCATCTTGGTCTGATCCCTTTGTGCTTATCAACAGGGCCAGGGTGAGAGGCAGAGGGTAGGGAGGCTAAAGAAGATAAGTCGTCGGAAGTCTGAAGGATGATGAATGGATGGAATGGCTGAAGTGCTACAGCTGGTTTGTTTTGAGCTGGACGCGTCTCGTTTTCTTGTTTCTCTCAAGTTTCCCTGTTTCTGGGTCTTTTGATTTCTGTATTCGTGGTTTGGATTTTTTCCTCTCAATCTGTCTTTGTCTGTCTTTGCCTGTCTGTCCACCTGCCACCGCTCTCTCTCTCTCTCTCTCTCTCTATCTCTCTCTCTCTCTCTCTCTCTCTCTCTCTCTCTCTCTCTCTCTCTCTCTCTCTCTCCCTCTCTCTCTCTCTCTCTCTCTCTCTTCTCTCTCTCTCTTCCCCCTCTCTCTCCATTCACCAGTCTGTCTGACTGTCTGTCTGTCTGTGTCTCTTTTTTCTATCCATGTCTCTCTGTCTCCGTCTGTCTGTCTGTATGTCTGTCCGTCTGTCTGTATGTGTGTCCGTCTGTCTGTCTGTCTGTCTCTCTCTCAAGCGGACATTTCACCAAGCATCATTCAAGAATTTTGTGACTTTTAGTAAAAGGAAACACTAAGAACAGCTTGACGACAGAAGGTCCTCGGAGAAGAAGCTATCCTCAGACAAGTGTTTCCCACCTGAACTCGATACACTCTAATGGGACTGGGCCACATCCAGGTCATGACTTCAAGATGCTCTCTTACAGCCAAATCTTTTCCGTGTGTGTGTGTGTGTGTGTGTGTGTGTGTGTGTGTGTGTGTGTGTGTGTGTGTGTGTGTGCGCCCGCGCGCGCCCGCGTGTATATATGAGTGTGTGTGTGGTGTGTGTGTGTGTGTGTGTGTGGGGTGTGTGTGTGTGTGTGTGTGTTTTGTGTGTGTTGGTGCGCGCGCGCGCGCGCGCGCGAGCGCACTTTGTAGATCAGTTAAGTGAAATCATGTTGCAAAATATTCATCTTTGAGAAATTTTTTGTTTTGTTCCTTTTTTTATATAAATATTTGACAGAATGATATGACTCAGGTAAGAAAACATTACACTTGAAGGATATAATTGGAAGAGAGAGAGAGATACAGAGAGGGGAGGGGAGAGAGAGAGGGGAGAAAAGAGAGAGAGGAGGAGAGGAGAGAGAGGGGAGAGAGGGGACAACTAGACAAACAGATGAACAGACACATGGACAAACAGATGGGACAGAGCCAGGGAAAAAAACAGATAGACGACGACAGACAGACGACGGGGACAGACAGATGGGTGAGAGCCGAAAAAAGGCAGACTGTGTACAATTTACATGAAATGTTGTATCTTTTTTTGAAACGATCTTCCAGTTGAAAACCATACTGCACTCAACTGTATATATCTTTTGGAAAATTAAAAAAAAAAATGATGAATAATGAAAGAGCATGATATGGAACCCCGTAATATCGTCCTCAAAAACTGAATTTGCCCCTGATTCGGACAAGGTTGCTGAAGCTGCAGTATAATCTGTTGATACGTTTAGAAGGGGAGAAAGGGAAAGCTTGGTGGGATGTGATAGAAGAGGGGGGGGGGGGGGGGGGGGGGGGGCGGACAAACAGACAAGTATATCGATTGACCAAAAAGGCCAACTCCTTTTAAATAATATGATTTTGTTCGCACAAAAAAACGATACAAAAACTGTGTTTGGCTGTCGTAGTTTTGAGAAATAAATGAAAAAAAAAATGAATGTAAAATGTGCCCAGAAAGAAAGTCCTGTTTCTCTATTAGAAGTTCACTGAGATTGACAGAATAAAACAGGAATTAATACGTATTAAAAGAGAGAGAGGAGAGAGAGGAGAGAGAGAGAGAGAGATGAGAGGGAGGGGAGAGAGAGGAGAGAGAGAGAGAGGGAAAATTGAAAGTTTTATTTCGAAAAGAAATGAAATGAAAAATTTCCCCCTTCCCTCGTCTGCGATGCCATTGATGTCTGGTTATATACCGCTTCCAGACCCAAAATCTATTGACAACTGAGTTTGAGGAGAGGAAAGAGGGGAGAGAGGAGAGAGAGAGAGAGGAGAGGGGAGAGGAGAGGAGAGAGAGAGGGGAAGAGAGAGAGAGGTGTGTGTGTGTGTGTGGTGTGGGGGGGGGGGGGGGGGGGGGGGGGTAGAGTACGCGAAGACGAGGGCTGTCTGGATGTCGAGGGTGGGATGTCATTAACGCGTGGTTGCGTACTCGTTAGCTGGTGTGGACACACCCGGGTTAACGTTTTTTAACACGTTACAAAAACATCTCCATACGAATGATGGGAAACAACTTTAATTTTGTAGACTATTTTCGATTGATAACCGTACAACCCATTGACCTGATTGGTTGTAGTTACGAATATATTAAATGTTAAGCTATGACTTCATGGGGTCGTTGGAATGAGAGGGGGTAGTTACCCCCCAAAGGGCACAGACAAACAGAGTACAGGACTAGACCAGTGCTTTCGACTCTTGGGGCTTTTTCAGGTGAAACAAATAACATTTAGGACAGTGACAAGAAGAACATGTAGCCACTTGTCACTGTCCTAAATGTTCTTTGTTTTCACCTGAAGAAGACCCAAGAGGTTAGAAATGCACTGTGTCTAGTCCTGTACTCTGTTTGTCTGTGTCCTTGGCGGTAACTATCCCCCTCTCTTTCCACATTTTGCTTCTTTTTCCGCCTTCAGTCACCCCATGTTGAAACTTCATGATCTTTGTTCATGTAAAGCAAAGAATTGGGATAAAATCAAGATGAAAAGGGGAAAAAATGTCAAAACTGTGAAAACATTTATGGCCGAAGTGAAGAAAGAGAAATGGAAACCAAGGGAGACAAAGAAACAAAGACACATTTGTACCTGTACTGATCTGATAAGACCACAAATTCGGAATTGATAAAATAATGGTATTATTTTCATTACTATCTTGCCACACAAGTCCGCAAGCTTCAAACAGCAATACTTTTTAATCAGCCCCTTTTCTTAGATACATTTGTGAACAGTTTTAGATATTGATTTGATGCTGTCATGTGCAGATCACGACTGCAGATTGGAAGAGTTTGTATATGTGTATAATCTAGCAAAACTAATAGAAATGATGACGGTATTCGTACTCCATCTGTTCACAGACGGGCGTGCAATAACATAAGCTTAGAATATGGAAAACATACGAAAGCACATGCGTTCTCTGTTTCTCTCTCTCTCTCTCTCTCTCTCTCTCTCTCTCTCTCTCTCTCTCTCTCTCTCTCTCTCTCTCTCTCACGCACACACAAACACTAGGTCCAGTTTTTCTCTCAGACTTAAAAAAAAAGAAGAAAAAAACGCACATATCATTGGAAGTCCGTTCTTCATTTTCTCTCAGACCTCTTTTTCTACTGCGCCTTGTCCGTCTCCTGCCAACTTGATAACTCAAAATTCTTGAGGCCATTTTCATTTTCTTAACCATAAACTATAACAGGACCAGCTAGCTTTACAGAACGACCTGGCGTCCGTCAATACAGAAAGTGCAAGGAGGGGCAGGCAGATTGACAGTCGCAATCATCATAACTGTGTTGTTGTTGTTTTTTTCTCTCCATAGCAGTGAAATCATTCAACAGACTGAAAGAAAGGTATCAGACATTTATGATGATGATGATTATTATTATTGTCACTCAAAGTGCTGCCATCTGTTTGATTGCCAGCCCACCACATAGGGGATGTCTGGAATATCGGTTGATCCGAGGAACTGATCTGTTACGAGGGATGGGAAGGGACGGGAAGAGAAGTATGATGACAATAACTAGACTTCATCATCTTGACTCTCTTCTTCTTTATCAATCAGCTGGGTCAGCTTGACAGGCAGAGAGGGCACGGAAGCTAGACAAGATGAGTTGTCAGAAGTCTGTGGAAGCAGTTCTCTCCAATTCGAAATCATTCCTAGGGTTTCTGTCAGTTAAGAATTATGTTGTTTTAATGAAGGCCACTAAAAGATGACACACAATAGTAGTCACAACATGGCATTTTTAGCTGCTTAGAATTCTCTCTCTCTCTCGGTCTCCTCTCTCTCTCTCTCTCTCTCTCTCTCTCTCTCTCTCTCTCTCTCTCTCTCTCTCTCTCTCGGTCTCTCTCTCTCTCTCTCTCTCTCTCTCTCTCTCTCTCTCTCTCTCTCTCTCTCTCTCTCTCTCTCTCTCTCGGTCTCTCTCTCTCTCTCTCGGTCTCGGTCTCTCTCTCTCTCTTCTCTCTCTCTCTCCTCTCTCTCTCTCTCTCTCTCTTTTCTCTCTCTCTCCGTCTCCCTGTGTGTGTGTGTGTGTGTGTGTGTGTGTGTGTGTGTGTGTGTGTGTGTGTGTGTGTGTGTGTACGTGCGTGCGTGCGTGCGTGCGTGCGTGTACGCGTGTTTGCGAGTGTATGTATGTCTATATGTGTGTGTGTGGGGGGGGGGGGGGGGGGGGGGAACGTGTGTGTGTGTGTGTGTGTGTGTGTGTGTGTGTGTGTGTGTGTGTGTGTGTGTGTGTGTTTGTGTTCACAGACGAATTTTCAACAGTTCGGGAAGACAGGGCCAGTCTAAAGGGAAATCATCTCTGCAAAAGAATGCACTTTGGGGAAATTCTTTTCTTTTTTTTCTTTTTTTGTGTGGACATATTCGTCAGAATAGATATAACTCATGTAAGAATGTACACTTTGAGATAGACAGCGAGAGTGACAGACAGACAGACAGACAGATAGACAGACAGACAGACAGACAGACAGATAGACAGACAGACAGACAGACAGACAGACAATTGGGTGAGAGCTGACGGGGAGGCAGACATGTGTAATAATTTACAAGAAAATCCGTAAATTACTTTAAAAGGTCTTCCTCTGGTAGCACTAAAACAAAATCAAATTGATCTCAAGTGTCCATGTCACAGGGAAAAATATTTGGTAAACAAAGGGTATGATATTAACCCCTTCACTCATCGTTTTTCATCCACAGCCCAACCTACCGGTGATTCCCTAGACGTTTGCTAAGGTTGAGAAAATTAAAACTTGTATTAATACGTTTAGAAAGAGGGGGAAAACAAAGAAAAATAGTTGAATGTCTTTTTTTCTAACTGAAAGAAAATATGTGACCTCCATCGTCTGCGATGCCACTGGTCGGACTCTTCTTCCAGATGAGATGCATTGACAAGTAGTCTGAGAGACAGAGCCAAGTCCAAACAGCAAATTATTAAGATTAGGATTTTATGGATTCTCGAGGTCGACTCTTCATTCAGCCAACGTACTAACTCATATACCTGGATGATGAGCACATCAGTTTTGAATAATTTTTTAAATCATGATGACGTACAGTACATATATGCAAAACAGTATGAAACAACCATCGTAACGCTTTTTAGAATGCGCCACACGATAACAGTACAGAATCAATTGACATGACGGCTACGGTAACAAGTATACAACACTTGTAACTATGACGTGACAATTCATGCTTTATGCAGTAAACAACTGTAAAAGATACAATGACGAAGAAAGACAGAAAATCCGAATTGTGAAAACATTGTTAACCAAAATGAAGAATGAGAAAGGTAAATCAAGGGAGACAAAGAGAGGCAGACACCAACTATGTCGCTACTAATCTCATAAGGCCACACAATGCAATAGGTGAAATAATGGTACAATTCTTTTATGAAATCTTTCTGGACAGGCCCACAAGCATCAAACTGCAATGCACACGAAACTGGTCACTTTCAGAGATGCATCTGTGAACAGGTTCAGATGCTGATGATTTGTTGGTATCCACCTGTAGATCGCAGTTACATCTTAGGAGAATTGGAACATGTCTGTAGCTGGTGGAAGTTTAGAAACAATGACAATATTTGTTTGTGATCTATTTACAGACGGGCGTGCAAGAACGTGAGCTTATAATCAGAAACATGTGCTCACACTTATGCGTGCTCTCTCTCTCTCTCTCTCTCTCTCTCTCTCTCTCTCTCTCTCTCTCTCTCTCTCTCTCTCTCTCTCTCCCTCTCTCTCTCTCTCTCTCTCACACACACACACACACACACACACACACAACACACACATACACAAACACACACACACAC